>JAQFVV010012478.1:4154498-4593643 GCA_028023455.1 Epiperipatus broadwayi | reverse complement strand
ACTCTATTCAACATCTATGCACTAAGTAAGTCACTAAATTCACACAAACAAACAGTTGCTTTGCTTTAAATTCACCACCATCATCATTTTTTTAAACTTATCAATTTAAAACTAACAAATACATTTCTGCAAATTTAATTCAATTTATCTAATCGTATGGCTGCTCTATAATAGAACATTTTCCATCTTGCTAAGGCCTCTATCACGGCAAAAAAATCATAAGTTGACCAAGCTATGCCAACAAGAAGAAAGTTGTATTTCTATTTCTAAAAACATAACTATATTTCCTGATCAACTCGGCCTAGTAATTGTGCGAATACGTCATCAATGAAATCAGCTTTTAATTTATTTGATCAGGTGCCAGGATTCGTAAAAGATTCCACTGAAATCAGTCAAATAATGTATCGATTTAAAAAAGAAAAAAATGCTTTTTAAACAATCTAAATTATCATCTTCACCATAAGGAGAATTATTTTTGAGACTATTATTCCTGGAGCTTATTTAAACATATTGGCAAAGGTAAATTATATTTTTAAACATCATCAAACTAATATTAATAAATTTAATAATAATTAATAACTATTATTAATAACGTACAAATGAAAAGTTGATATTAGAAATAAATATTTTTATTCTAATAAATTAAAATAGAGAAATTACTAATTAAATAAATTGGAGAGAACACACGCACATTAATCCAAACATGAATACATTAATAAAAAACAAGTTTCACAATTAAAAAAGTTCTTGGATAAATAAGAGTCTCTTGAACAGAAAAATTAAAGTCTCTATCGGGGTCCTATTATACGTATATTTTTACGAGTTGTTTGCAAAATGGTTTGTCAACAATTTAGTCACAATCGGGAATAATTAAGAGTCATAGTTTACTGGTAAGTTTAGTGAGAAGGTTGTAGATTACTATGCATAGTTTTTTGGGTTAGAATGAGCTTGGCCATTGGTTATAAGTTGATCTTGTGGTCTATTCTCCTAGTTGGTCACGGAGGCTTTTCTGGTGTCCATCTTCAGGCACGATGTCCACAGAAGCTCCGATTCACTCCAACATGCAGAATAGGGTGATCCTGGATATATATTCTTTTTATTATCCAGGACCAACTAGAGAGAAACCAATGAAACAAGACGTTCGTCAAACTGGTCTCTGCCTTTTATACTAGGGGCCCAGTTTTCAGACTTCTGCGCATGTTATTATCATGGCATTTAGGTTCATAATCTTGTACATTCTTTATCATTTTTAAATTACAAAGTCTTTATTTTTTCCAGCACAATTCTGCCATCTTTAATTAGCGAAAATATTTTTCTTTTAGCTTATCTTTTTACTTTTTGAATTCTTTTACTTTATCAGGATTAATAAACTGCGTGTCTTTTGTTCTCTCCAATTTCTACTTTTATTTTTAATTACGTAAATAAATATAAAAGACAATTTTAACTTTCACTGTATGTTTTTTTTTAAAAAAAAAATAAATTATACTAATAAAAAAATTTAAGTTCACTCTTTTCTTTTTTTTTAGTTTTTACCAAATGCCAATATATTTGTACCATATATAAATAAACAGTACACTAATAAACTTCTTTATTTCATCTATCCATCTCACATGAGATCTCTTTCTAAGTATTTTAAAATTTTATGAAATCTTAAACATTATTCATGTTGAAAATGTTAAATAATTTGTTTTTGAAAAACCTAAAGTAGTAACATTGTTTATTGGATGTAACATAGCAACTAGAAACCCAAGTGTGTTTTTCCTTCATATTTTAACAATTAGATTTTTAATGCTTACATATATAATTACTATCTAAAGTATATTGAAAATAATCTTGAAGTATCATTAAATGATCAATCAAAATTAAAACTTTAAAAAATGTGACAGAAGGCTTGATTGATTTTTGTGTCTAGCAGAATCCTTCTGAATGTATTAATATTGTTCTATTGTTAAAATATATTCTAAAAGACTAAACATCATATTATCAGCATTTGCTATGCTTGCAGGAACTGTTAAAATAATAACAATCTCTCCATATAGTAGTGCCACCCAGTGCAAGTCATAGTAATTAATGTATGCAAGAAGGTTTATGGATGAATTTCTCTCTAGTGCCTACCTAGTCACAATCTTGAAACTAGTCTGAGGGTAATAGATGAGTAGGCACTAGATAGAGATGTTATGCACAAACATTATTGCATCTATTGATTAGTATGGCTTACACTGGGTGGCCCTACTATATGAAGAGATTGTCACTGTGTTCTAAAGAATGAGTTTTTCTAATTAAAAAAATGTTTTGATTTTAACCTAATTTTTAGAATTGTTTTTATTAAGTAAATATTGTTATTAATTATTTTTTTAGTGTTTAAAAAAATAAAAATTCACTATATAGTTCAAATACAAAGTAACGCATGGGTTTGCATTCATAAATGTACAACACTTTCTCACCAGAGTTGAAGAATTCATCATATTATAAATGTATTTTTCTTTTATAGGCAATGTATCAACATTTATTGGATTAACATTGATTATTCTGGATTCTTTATCTTTCAGCTAAGAGTATATTTGATTACTATAGGTCTTTTTTTTATAAAAATTTTAAAGTAAACTGAAAATATTTTTAATCTCTAACATATACCAACCTGTTTTACACATGAATGTAGAAAGCCATATACTAATCTTTTCATAAAGTCTTTAATATACCAAAATGCCTATAATAGCTGTGTAATGTGTAATCAATCCCAGAGAATACTAATAGCCTTTTGAAAGTTTAAAGTTTATATTCAATGTTTTGTCACCACTACTTAACTAGCTTTTTGTGTGTATTTAACTATTTGATAGCCATTCCAGGCTGAAATAGTAGGGAAAAAAACATTATTCAGAATTAACTACTAACTGATAAGGAATTTTGCAGTTTTTTTTATGCTATATATTCACTAATAGCCAAATACCCATTGACTAATCAATGATGATTTGTTTTTTTATATAAATAAAAATTTTAAGCATGCTTGGAAATTATTAGACAATAAAAAATTTTCCAAGTTGCAAGTAAAGACAAATCTTGAAACATGATAATATCAGAAAAGTTTACTAATCATTACACCATGAGACCTTCCACATTGAATAAGATATTACTAATTAAATATTTTTAATTTGTTTATGTATCCTCAATATTTCTAATCTGTTAATTAAAAAAGTGAATCATATAAGAAATTCTTTAAATGGAAAATATTTATTTAAAAAAAGTTGTATTAAATGTGTTGCTAGAATATGATAAGTTATGAAATATGTTGAAGGAAAATATGCTTAGTGAAAAGAAAATAAGAAGACAATTAAATGATAAACTTAAAAAGTTACAATCATTGATGAGAAAGGAAAAAAACAGAGTTCTTAAAAGTCTTCTGAAATGATGTCTGGATCTACTTGGAAGCATATGACTGATAATAGAATATATTATAGTAAGAATTAGTTTTCATGCTTTTTAATGTTTATTATATTAAACATATTTTACTTAAATTTATTACTTTCACTTTCATCATTTTATAATCTTTACTTTACTACCAATATACATAATAATATTTTTAATGCGATAAATTGTATTATTATTTCATATTGACTATTTTGCATCAATTTTAAATGTAATAAAATTTTGATCTTTTACTATTTAAAATTTGCAATGCATTTTATTATTGCTATTGTTGCTTACTGTTCCAAAACTGTCAGCCTTCTTCAGAGTATCAAATGTTTGACTAGAGAAAAAAATAACTATTAAAATTATTATTTTGTCTAGTTAAAAATATGAATGAAATTCTGAAAAAGATTATTACTCAATCAAAATGGTAAGCAATAACAATATAAGGTATTGGAAAATTATAAATGCAAAGGCATACAGTATTTCTTTATTATTATTTGTAAAACTTCTAAAACAAAGATTATAAAGTGACAATGGACCTTCAAAATAATTGAAATAGTTTTTAAAAAATTATATTTTTTATTTATAATGCTAAAATTCAAGGAAGGCCTAGAAAAATAAGATTTGATAGTAACTGAATTTTAACTTTAAAATGATGAAAAAAATAGATGATTGGCTAACTGCTTAGAAAAGCATTTCTTTATTGAATATTAAGAATGATAAATCTCCCATTTAGTCAGAAAAATATTGAATTGGAAATCTGAAGAAAATTTTTATAATAGAATTAAATGAAATAATCTTGATTTTGACTTTATATGATTCTGAAAGTTTTTATAATCTTGTTTTCACTAAGATTTGAACAGAAGATATAAGATAATTCTTAAATTTGAAGATAGTTTTGGTAAACTAAAAGTATTTTCATTTCTTTTTTTGATTTACTTATATCATTTTTTCCTTCCATGTTTGCAAAATCCTTTTTTCCATAATAAAAATGTTTGTAAAACTCATCCTATGGTCTCTAATCAAAATTAAAATCATAAAAAAAAAAAATTCATTAATAATATGCCTAAATTGTTAATGTTAATGCTAAAGTCAGAGGTTTTATTGATTCTTACTCATTTGGAGTGTAATGTGAATATTACACAGTCTTGCAGTCAAATTATATATAAATGAGACCAATCCAAGATGTTTCTCCCTGAAAATTACTTCTGAATAAACTCATAAAAAAGCCCAATATCACAACATTGTAAAAATAATTAATCATAATTTACTTAATAAGTTAAAATGATCAATTGTTTGTATTTGTCTAAGTCAACTTGAATATAGTGAGAATAAAAATATTCACTCATTTAATCAATTATAAAAATCATGTAACTACTAAATTGAGATGCTGGAAGAATCATATTAAGTGACTGTCATGTAATGATAAACTACTACCACTGATAATAAACTAGAGTTGTCACTTACTTTTTTATTCTGTATTATTAATTATCCAACTTGCCTTCAAGCAAATAATTTAACATACAAAATACATATTAATAGTTTCTTAATTAAATCCTCTATATTTATTGCATTTTAATTTACAAGATGTGTAAGAAAGGAAGAACATATTTTGGCAGTTAGAGAAAACTCTATTTCATCAACCATTTATTTACACATAAAATTAACTAATCGTGACATTAATTTTAATAAAACACATATTCTGGCAAAAATTGAACAATATGACCAGAGTCTGCTCAGGTAAGTTATTGGAGGATATTTTTTAAAACTTCTCAACCAATAGATTTTGAGTATGAGAAGAAAATAACAAAGTAAAAAAATAATAATTTAAAATCTCATCACACACATTCTTATGATTTGAGAAAAAAGAAGATCTGAGGAAAGTACTTGTTATTGTAATGAAATGTTAGCTATTTTAGCTATTATATTTTTACTACATGGAAGCTCCAAGAACTAAATACTATGAATTTATATTTTATCCATGAAAATATTAGAATTTTTAGAGTTGTTAGTGTATATATATATATATATATATATATATATATACACTAACAACCTGAAGATAAGTTATATATATAAAAAGGTTGGAACATTGGAAATTTAATAAATAAAAATATATAAAATAAAAAAAACTTGAGTGTTTTGATAGTAGAAACAAAACATTACTCACATTAACAATTGATAATGGCAAAATCTTATTTGGAATACCAATGAGGCAGTAATGATCTACTGTAAAAGTAATATCACAATGTAATTTTAATTGTGATGGCAAACTATTTCCAACTGAAAGCTTCTTTATTCTGTAACATAACTAGAAGTACAAGTTGAGATAAACTTGGCAACAGTGATAGAGTAAAAAAAACAACAACATTACAGCCATTTTGTAGAAAAATACTAATCACATTTACAATACAAATCTTAATTAAGCTCAAAATAACATATTTCAGACATAATTTGAAGAAAAAGACTCTGCACCACAGTTTCACTTAATCAAATTGATTTTTTTTTTTAATGTCCACCTGGTGATCATCCATAAATTGAAAACTCAAAAATGAGAGTAATATATCAATACCCTTCATTTGAATAAATAGAAACTATTTATCCTAAAAAAACAATGACAAGGCATTTATGCCCTCTCATGAGACTTGACATGTATGTATATTGAAGAAATCCAAGTCTAGAAAATGAATAGCATTCTAACCTGTATATCTAAATTCCTCCTAGGTTAATGAGGAAACTATACACAAATATGAGATCTCCCAAATATATGAAGCACAACCAGTTAACAACAAATATTATCACTGATAAAATAAATTTTGAGAAAATATTTGATTATGTAAACTCAAAAACATTTGTATCAACTCAGATCTAAAATTTTCAGTCTTGCTGGCTGTACTATTAGTTTTATAAAAAGGGAAAATAACGAATATTCTGAGAATCTCTACTATGTTTAATTACCAAAGGTATAATTCATCTTGAAAAAAATTTCATTGTTAATTTAGAATATTTGCATTCTAATTTGTTTTTAAACTGATGACATTATCACTATTACCAGATTGATAGAAAGCTTATTACATTACTACTGGCATTGAAAACATGGTTAATCTTTATATCATTATTACTAGAGATGTCACAAATTTCTTGATAATAGAAACATTAATAATTTTCAGAAGTTACTGAATTCCTTGAATCAATAAAAAAAATCAACATCATGGTAAATGATGTCTGGTAAATTCCTTTTGTCTGTATTTTCTGAGATGCTATAGATGGTATTTTAATATTGTAATTTTCTGAAGCATTATAGATAATATTTTAATATTGTAACATGTATTTTTTCCAACAAAGATAATAATAATATGCTAATAATACATTATTAAAAAAAATTTCAACAAGTTTAAAGACTAAATCCAACTTGTTCACCATGCTGAGACTAAAGTCAGATTTGCTAATTCTATTATTAAAGTTATTTTAGTTTTTATTATTTTTGATGATCTATTATTAATCTCATATTCACTAACATTAACAAAACAAAAGTTTATATAGCATTGGACATTAGGATAGTGCTTGCTATATTTTTAAATAATTCTGTCCTAAAAGATTAAAATATTTGCAATATTTGTCAATGCTGCATCTTTTAGAAGAGTCACACAAAAATTCAAATTTTAATATTAATATTGGCAATAATTGGATCCAAAACTAAGTACACTGGTATTGATTCAACCTTCAGCAAAGTTATACCTTTTTATTCAAAATTTCTGTTAAATTGATGGAACAAACATGCTTGAGGCTTTTAAATCTCAATTAAAGTGGATTTTTATTTGAATCATTTTCTACAATTATCCATTATAAAATATACATTGTCTTTTGATACAATCTTCAAATTTGATCAGAAAATAAGGAACTCATTACATCAAAAAAATGAAATTTTAGCTACATTCTTTGATTTCAAAGAAAAAAAAAGATGGGATAAAACATTATGCTCATATGGTATCACTAATGATACCTCTTTTCAAAAATAAAAAATTATGTTCTCTGATGAACTTTTATAACTTCTCATGGTGATATAATAGTATGCATATATATATTGTAACGGGCACAGACGTCGTTACATTGTTTTTTTTTATTAGTAAACATGAAAAAAAAAAAAAAAGTTCGCCAATAAAAACTTCTTTTTTAAGAATTAAAAATAAAAAAAAAATCATCTTAAACTCGCATATATATAAAATCGCACAGATAAATAATTATTAAAATAAAACTTTATTAAAGAAAAAGTATTTTAAAACTAAATTTTCAGAAAAGATTTAGAGATAAAAATATATGTTTAAGTTTGAAAACAGATTAATTAATCTTTTGTAAAATGGAAATGATTATTTTAATTAGTAAACTAGCCTTGGGCATCTAAAACGTATAAGCAACGGTCAGATAGGAAAACAATAGGAGCAGAATGGCCAATGAAAGAAATCCATCGGGGAAATTGGACCTCAATGGAAGGATCATCATCAATGATGACGTAATGTCCATTGGATCCTAAAGTTATGTATAAAAGAAAAAATTTGGAAATAAAAAGTGATTTGGTTTAATTAATTAGAAGGAGAAGAGTAGACAGATATGTGTTAATGCAGAGGTGAAGGAGAAGAGATTGAAAAGAAGCACTCTTCAATCCCTTCAGTTCTGCTAAAAAAGAAAGAGAAATGAACTATCGTTTTCTACATTGAGGACCAGTTAAAGCAAAAACCTCCAGATGGATAAATAAATCGGCTTACAGAATATCAACCCCTTTAGGACGGCGTGGGAATTTATGTTCATGACAAGCAACGGATAAAGTTGGACGTTTTAAAAATCGTAAGAACTTTATACTCACTTGAAAAAATAAGAACTCTAAATTTTAAAACCTTTTAGTAAATAATGCAATAGAATCCTATCTGACCAAACTAAATTCTTTATTAATAGTATTATTTGATGTATTTTTTATTTTTATTTTAAATCATTTCCATTTATATTTTTTGTTCTTTAAGTTTTATTATGAATTCTGTTTTCCGATAAATTAAAATATATCAATGTTAAACCTAAGTCGGGCGTGAATGGCTGTATAGATTTGTAATGTTATATTAGGGGAGGGTAATCTTAAGTTATTTGTGTCGTTCTTGAATTGTGTCAATGGATTGGATATATCAGTGTAGTTAGTAGATGTAATGCAAGATTCGCTACGGGCAGAATTGCTAGTATACGCCGCACACTGCCGTTTGCCTATGGAAGGAATTATAAGATGGAGAACGCAGTTCCTTTCTATGGAGTTTTTTTTTATTGCTCTTCTTGTCAGATAGATGTAGTATTCCTATCTGACAAGAGGTAATTTCTTCTCTTAACTTTTTGTGCTGCCGTATTTCGTATTACATTGAATGCATCGATGTATCAGATGGATTGACGCCAGTTTGACTGTGAACTTTTAGCCTAAGGTTAAATAGGAATAGAATGTTTTATCTTCAAATGCAAATCTATGTAGTCTATTCATACTCGACACTAAATAAAAATGCATTAAATTTAAGTTGTTTATAGATGCTTGCATGGATTCGTTATCGGTTAATTATGTTTTGGGTTTTCATATTTGATCAAAATATATAGACATTCGATAAATAATGATACCTTACAGTGAGTATCTAAAATGTATTTATTCAGAGGTCTTTTAAGTTATTGGTGTTAATGCAAGCATCTTATGGTGAATGCTATTGAGTTACTTATAAATTTCCCTCTGCAATTGACGGTATCAATGATTTTGTATTTTGATCATTTACGTTTATTTTGAAATGTTTTTGACCGTGGAATCTATGTAACCGATCTATACTTAACATTTTAAACAAATCTGTGCGAACTAATAATAGTATAAAATTTAAAATGTAAATTAAAAATCTAAAATAAAAGTAAAAATAATGTTAAATGTTAAAGTAAACATATTAAAAAAATAATGTTAAATCTTATATATATATATGTGCGTAAATAAATTTTTGTATGTTAATTACTGGCAGTGGCTTATTTTATTTATTTTTTAATATTGAAATATAATTAGATAAGATATTATATTATTAAATCTCTGCTACTCCCTGAGCTAGTGACATGGGCTAATGACCGGATATCAAAATATATAAATAAAGTAAAAAAAAATTATTTTTTTGACTTACATATCTGCCTACTTTATAAATTTTTCTAGTTTCAAATGCCTAGATGGCGCCCTGTAGTACAGATTATGTTAAGCTCCTTTCTCCGGATTGTTACAATATATATATATTAGAATTAATATATATATATATTTTATACAAAAATTTTACCAAGATAATTACAAACTCGTTTACAGAGAACATTGGATTTCAATGAATCAAAAGAACAAGTTGGATTTAAAAGTGGTTTTAAAACAGTAGATCATATTTAAGTATTGAGAGAAGTTATAGAAGGAACCAATGAATATGAGTTGTCATATGCTTTGGATTTGTAGATTACAAAACGGCATTTACTTCTATAAGTGTTTCTTCAGTTATTAAAGCATTGGATCATCAAGCTTGTCATATTCTGATGAATATTTATAAAAATGCAACAGAAACAATTAGATTACATAATGATACTAAGAAGGTTAATATTGAGAAGGGTATAAGACAGGGTGACTATATCTCCAAAACTTTTTATAGCAGTGCTGCAAGAAGTATTTTGTGGATTAAAATGGGAAGCTAAAACAGTATAAGTAAATGGAGATTATTTAAGTCATTTAGATTTTGTAGATGATGTAGTTGTTTTTGCAAATAATGCTTTAGAGCTTTGGAAAATCTTATAAGAGTTATCAGATGAAAGAAAAAAAGTAGGAGTAAAGGTGAATGTTAAAAAGACTAAAATAATGTTCAATGGATTTTCTCAAAAGATGAAAATAAAGATTGATTATGATGAGTTAGAAAAAGTTAACAACTACAAATACCTTGGTCAGATTATTACTACAGATGGAAACATAATGGATGAAATTAATCATAGAATTAAACTTGATTGGAGTACTTTTTGTAGAAATAACTTAATATTAAAAGGAAATATGCCTGATTAAAAAGGAAGGTTTTTAATAATTGTGTTTTATCAGTTTTTACTTATGGATCTGAGACTTGGACACTTAATAGAAGAGAAATGCAGAGACTCCAGACTACTCAAAAAAGTATGGAGAGATGCATGTTAGAAATAAGAAGAAGAGATTGAAAATCCAATATATGGGTAAGAGAACAAACAGATGTTACAGACATCATTGAAAGAATTAAAAGACTGAAGTGGATGTGGGCTGGATATATTGTTAGAAGAGATGGTAATAGATGGACAATTGAAATATTAAACTGGATTTCAAGAGATTGTAAAAGACTTAGAAGGAGACCACATGTGAGATGAATGGATGAAATATGAAAGGGTGCAGGGGTGATGTGGAGAAGAGAGGCTAGAGATTGGAGAAGACAGATTAAACTTGAAGAGACCTTCAGACTGCAGTTGACTGATAATGGTTGACAATGATGATATATATATATATATATATTCAATTTTTTGGTTTTTATCTAAGCACTCCTTATTATAATACCATCATTTCATAACCACATACTAGCAAAAAAGTCATATAACCTTCTCTCATTATGCATGTATTTTGTGAATAATCTTCAGACTTCAGGTGAATTAAAGGTATCAAATGTCTAAATCATTATACCCAAATCAACAATTTAATATCTTTCATTACATTATTCTCAAGAAAGACAGTAAACAATTTCTAGTCATTTTAAACACCTTGAGGGGTAACACATTATAAATATACATTTTCAATTTTTGGTTTTGTCAGTGCATCTTTCATCTCAATTTTATCATAATGAAACCATCTAAAGTGCAAAAAGTCACATCTCTCCTATTTATTATTCATGTATTTTGTGAACAACCTTTGCTTTTTATGTGAATTGGTGGAAATAAATAGCTAAATCTCCATGCTTATGTTCATAATTTGATAACTTCATTATCCATTCCCATGAAAGGTAAGAACTGCTTTCTATTCATTTCTTTATATAATTTTTCTTCAACTAAAGCATAGAAAATATTTTGATTGTTTTATTGATAGGATAATTACAAGTTTATATTAAAAAGATACTATTTTCTATTATTTTGTAGTGATCTTTGATGTGTGCAGTAATTAAGTATAACATGTAAGTAATTTATAACAATCTCATTAATGATAAGAATAGTAGAATTATAATTACTATAAATAAAGACATGATTTAATGAGTATTTATGATGACATCTTGAATAATATCTAAGAGTATACAATCAGACTTTATAATTTAAAGTCAATCTGAATAGTGAACTCATAGATAGATAGATAGATAGATAGATAGATAGATAGATAGATAGATAGATAGATAGATAGATAGATAGATAGATAGATAGATAGATAGATAGATAGATAGATAGATAGATAGATAGATAGATAGGTAGGTAGGTAGGTAGGTAGGTAGGTAGGTAGGTAGGTAGATAGATAGATAGATAGATAGATAGATAGATAGATAGATAGATAGATAGATAGATAGATAGATAGATGAAAAAAGTAAATAGTTAATGATGATAATAAAATTAGTGACAATAAGAAAAAAATAGAATTAGAATCTCAAATTCTAAATATAATTTTTTCTTTTTGTTTTTTATAAATAATTCAAGTGATAGATAGATGGATAATTAGAAAAACAGATAAATAATTAATTTAGAAAGCTTATTAGATAATGATGATTGTGAAATTGAGATAAACTAAAGAAAAAATTTAATAAGATTATTTTGAAAAAAATTTCTTTATTTTTAGAAACTGCTTTATTTTTAAAGGGAAAAGAGAAAATTCATTTCACATTAATGGTTTTTATTTTAATTTTATAATTATCACTTAAAAATAACGTTAAAATAAATAAATGAGTGGAAAGGTTAAGAAAACTAATGTATTAAAAAGAATACACAAAAAAAAGTCATAGAAAAAAAAAAAGTTATATTATTAGAAATAGAGAGCTTAGTAGAAGAAATTACAAATACTGTACTGGATGAATACATCAGAGAGATATTTATGATATCTTTTTAAGAAATAAAGTAAAATTTAGATACTATTATAATCCTAATATACTTTTCACAATGTTTTGTTGTTATCCCTTAGAGCAATGTAAGAAAAGATGTTGAATATCTTGGAAAGATCATACTAAAATCACGTAAACATTCAAAGTAACACAATAATTAATTAAAATAATAATAAAAACATTGAAATATATACATTAAACTTGATCATCTATCAATTCTCAGAAAATTGCAGTGCTTTTCTTTTAATCAAGTCTCTCTTTTTTTTTTTTTTTTGAGCTAAAAAAAAAAAAAAATTATAAAAGTTAATTTTCTTCTTTAGAGAGTCTTAAAAACAAATACCTTTAACTAATATGTCACTCTACCATTATCATTCTGACTAATCCCAAACTCAGATATGTAATTAATGCTGTCAGTAGCTCATACATGCTGGATTTAGCTAACATTCGTAGAGATCTACATGATGGGATAAATTTGCTACTATTGGTTATAATTTCATATATTCCAAATAAAAAAGAGATGAAAACTATGAATGCTTCTATCAATTACAAAAATGTTTAACTTTTTAAAAGTATGCCGATCTGAATCATTATTTAAAAGTTCTATTTAATCTATTATATTTCATTGTTTTAACTAAAGTATTTTTGAAGATTAAATATTATGTAATATTGGTGAAGGCATTTTCTATATATCTTTGATTCATGCAAACATTTTACATCATCTGGAATAATATGTAATTGAGTCTCATGCAATATATTTATGTAGCAATCTCTACCAATTGCTATATGAAATGCAATCTTATATTGCATTGGTACTCATTTTATAAAAAAGATGATCTGGGTTGTATATAGACACTGATTTTTAACAATAAAAATTATAATATCCTATATGTAAATTATTCATCAGTGTTGTAATTATGAAGCATAATTAATTATTTTGAAAATATGACATTTATACTATGGGAACTAAAATTAATATATAGTGAATAAATCAAAACTATTCAAAGTTTAATCTTTTAGCTAAACATTTATATCAAAATAACAATCTTTATTAATAATTACATGAATTATAATCTTAATTATTTCACAAAACATGTACTAGTTAATGCAAATATGAGTTCACATTCATAAAACTCACTCTAGATTTAAATGATGTGAGAATACTGTATGAATGTTTTATTTGTTGAAGTCCCAATTCTTATAAATGGAGTAAATAATTTATTCACATTATTTTATCTAATATGAATATTTATTTGTAAATATCTGAATTAAGTTTCTTTAAAACAAAACCTGGAGATTGTATGTAGACTTTATATAGACTCTAGTTTTTAGGGTTTTTTTTGCTATATTCAATGGATTTAGTTGTTATAAAAAATGAGCAAGTTAGAGAGGGTATGTTTATGTAAAGATATTTATTTACCATAAAAATATATACAAATGAGAGGTATTTACAATTTGAAGTTGATGAATAATACTTACTTTAACACATGTCAGGCTTAAAATTATCTACTATAACAAATATTAATTATAGGAAATGGAAATATGCCATGTGAAGTTTGATGTAGAGGCTGATCCTAGATCTCACAATCTACGAATCATAGACCAGCTCTGTCACTTTTTATGCTTGAATTTCTTATAAACTCTTAAGCAATGAATCATTTGATTATTTATTTTATTAATAATAAAAAAATATTTTATTGGAAGATATATGGTAGAAACATCTTATTTTTTATTACCAAAGATCAGAAAGCAATCACAACATTATGCTGGGAATAGAATAACCAATTCATTATATAACTAAAAAATTTAATTTGATTTTTAAAAATAGCTCAATTCCTAAGGTTGGAGGATATATGACACACCTTCTAGATATTTGTTACACAACATATTGTAACAGTCAGAATCATGTGATCAACCAACAAAATTCAAAGACCTAGCAAAAAGTACTCCAAAACCAGCATGTTTGGGATATGGTAGTAGCAGAACAGTACTAAGCTTTAACCTATTTGCCAGTGCTCCAAAAACCTCCACTATCTGACCAATGCTTCTGATGCTACTGATGGTAATCATTTTCCTTCAGTCCCAGTAGTCTGGGTATAACAAGGACTCTATAGATTCAAACTCAGGTCCTTTCATGCATTAGAATTACTAAATTAATTTAAAATATTCACCAGCCCCATCAGAACCTAACACTTTGAAGCAGCTTAGAATACCATTTTTTACATATTTCATAGGTTTTGAATATACATATAGATTATTTAATTAAGTGTGGATATAATTGGATGGATGAACCAGGGAATGACATGACAAATGTATAGACATAAATATAGCTGATTTATTAACACAAATACAGTAAAAGATAGAAATAACAATGTTTGGATCTTATTATGATTCATGTATGGGCATTACAAGTGAACTAGATATAATAATTACAACAATATTTAAATATCAGTTATTAGATGTGTGTGAGCATTGCAAAAGAATTATCTATTGATAATGATAACAGTATTTAGGTATCAGTAGGATAAGTATATGATTATTACAAAGAAATCATATGTAAATAATGATAACAACAGTTAAGAATCATTATAATACTGGATGGACATTACAAGTGAACCAGAAATAATAATTACAATAATATTCAAACATCAGTATTATGCATGTGTGACACTACAAAAGAACTATCTATTGATAATGGTAACAGTATTTATGTATCAATATGGTAAGTATTACACAGAAATCATACATCAATAATGATGATCACAATATTTAGGTATCAGTAGAATATACGCATGAGTATTTACAAAGAAACTATAGGTTTACAATGACAACAATATCTGGGTATCAGTATGATTTGTGTAAGAGCATTATAAATAAACTAGAGGTTAACAACAACAATATTTAGATATTAGTGCTATCCGTGTATGAGTATTACAAAAAGAATTATACGTTGATAATGATAACATTTGATCAAGAAATATGCCACTATAAAATTAATATGCCAATTGTCAAAAGAAAACACAATACCTGGTTATATTAAGTTAGAGGCCAGAAATATATATATATAACAAAATTGATGTGTGTGTTCACATACATAGGAGAAGTTAAGTATATTTTTTTATTATTATATTTACTTTAGTATTCCCAGCAGCAATTATGGAACAAAGCATAATTCTAGCTCCCTTTATTATTAACAATTACATTATAAATATGGTTTATCTATCCCCCCACAACACCACTAACAGGCATGATCAAGAAATCTAATTACAGAAGACAGTGGTATCTGGGTTTGAATCCTGTTCTGGTTATATTATTATTGGCATGGGCTAGATAGGCCAGTTTCCATTATCGAGTAATAAAATATATAGATATGTTCCTATAAAGACACATTCACAGATAGCAGGGCATGTGTAAAAACTGGAGCATGGGATATGAATCCCTATCATCATAGAGTACCCATTTATTGGCTCAAAACATGGCTATCCATCTGGCAGCTCACATAGCATTACTCGACAGATATTCATTATTAAAAGCACATAGGCAAGATCATTCTACCAAGTAACACTGATATATTTGCCCAAAAGTCATTAACTCATATTTGTATAGATATTTTCTTAAGCCTGCATTTAAAATTTAATAAAACAAGTAATGATGTGAAAATTAAGACAACTACACTTTATATGCTATAAAATGCCCATGAGCTTAAATATAAAGCTTAATTACAAATTATCATTCATAAATTGCTAAGGAGGCAATAAGATACAACTGCTGATTGAGTCCTTCCCCCTAGATGTATGCATCATGAAATATATATATAGTGAGATGAATACATACTTTTATAATAAGTAATATTGTCTGTTTTACATTTAGGAAAAAAGCATAATTATTTTTTAACACATATATAAACACACATATATATTATTTCATTTAATTGTCATAAAGGATCTCAATCAAATATAAACTAAATAGATAATGATTTTAACACTCATTTATTCTTAATTTTGTTAACAAGGTATTGGCTTAATTACATATATATGAGCAGATTGCAAGTTTTAGTTCAGATATTTGATTTTCCCTCTCTATTTTTTTTTTAAAGAAATAAATGACATTTTTAAGTAACAAGGATTGACAAATGATTTAAGAAGTTCAAGCTTGCATTTTTTTAACTTTAAAGTTATAAAATAATTATCATTCTTCCCTTTTAAGATTGGAGATCAAACAAACAAATTTATGCATAAATTGATTTAATAGTAAAATATCATCTGCCCAATACTTACTGAGTTGGCATATATAAAATTAATCAATAAAGTATATATTTTTATAACTAAAGAAAATATATGTGGCATATTTCAAAATAAATAATAAAAAGTGGTATTTATAAAATTTATAGACTTTTGTTCCATTAATAATTAGAAATTAACACTTTGTATGTTAATAATTAGGAAAATAAGTTATGACATAGATTGACATGCTAAAAAAAAGTTACTATACTCATATATATTGTACCGAGATTGAAGTTGGTACATGATAATTTTATCTAAAAAATTAGTAAAACAAAAATTATTTGTTAAAAGAAAACGTATTTAAAGATTTAAGAGTTTTATTACAGTTTGTTTAGTAAACATAAATTAAAAGTCTAAGTGTTGTTGAAATAAAAGTTACAATTAATTAATTAAAAGAGGGGAGGAGAGTTTTGGTTAGAAAAGTTAAACTAAAAGTTTTATAAAAGGAAGTAAAGAGTTTTTCTTATTAGTATTTGTTAAAATAAATAGTTAAAAGTCTAAAAATATAAATCTCTTTTCATTCGAGTTTATTAGAATAAATTATACATGTGCATAAATGTAAGCTTGTTAATAAAATATATAATAAATGCGTACATATGTGCATGTTAAAATCATATTGAAAAACACATGAAAATAAATATTAAAATGAATACAGAAGATTATCATTAAAAAATTCAGTGATGGGCTATTAATTAAAGATATAAAAACAACATGTTTGCATGGCTACTAATAAAAGGAATTTCAACAGCAGGATTATAAGCTTATATCAAAGGAATTTTGACAACAGATATTGCCGGTGGACATGAAAATGAAAACATGTGCCACATATAAATAGCCAAAATTTTATCGGACAATCAGTTCAGAAAACCATTCAGTCAAGTCAGTTGCATAGAATTGAGTTCAGTTCATTCAGTTAGAAATGCAGTGTTAGTTGTGTCTGTCTCTATCCTAAGTCCAGATCTGTCCATGAAAATAATGTCTTCGTAACAGCTTGAAGAATCTCCGTCAATATCTAATTGTCTCCAGGAATAATCCCAATGAATAAGAATGAAAACTCAAGAAACTTCAAATCTAACCAGTTAGAGATATCTCATTAGAAGCAGCAAACAGCAAGTTCAAATTCCTAGGTAAATAACATTTTTTCTTATATTCTTTCCTAAGTAGTCATCACATTTGTGAATCCTCCAAGAGCCAAATTATATGAAAATGAACTATTAATTTGTGTGTTCTAAATATCAAATATTGTTTAGTGCCTTATTATATATGTCAGTGTGTGAGTTAGGTATGTGCATGATTAAAAAAGACTAATATTATGTTAGTTAAAATTTTTTTATAAAAGTATTTATATTTAGTATAATTAATGTTAATAAATTGTCTTTAAACTTAAGCCTTATTTTGTCAGTCAATTCTTTTTACCAATTCTTTTACCAATCTTTTATCAATTCTTTCACCACTAATTAAATGATATTTTGTTATTGAATTAAAATTAGACTGAGCTAGTTTTAGGGATTGTTTTGAGCATTGGATTATGAGCCTATTGTCTGAAGATGTTAGTCTTAGACTAGCTGGTGCCTGGAGTTTAATCCAAAACAAATAAAGTGTTCATATAGTAGGGGTTTGAATCTAGCAGCTGAGGTGGGCCATGATCTGATCATGGGTATTGTTCATAGTTAAAGCTATCAATAATATTTCCCACTTCACTTGAACGTGCCGGTTCATTCACGTAATATTTATAATTAAATAAGATTATAAATGTATTATAAAGAAGTTTGTAACCAGCCAAAACATTTGCAGTGTAAGTAAGATCTTCTGTGGAGTGAACCTGGTATAATATATATCTCTGTTTTTTAAAACACATCTTCTTTTAAGAGAGTCTTTTACTGAGCAGTTATAAATCTAAGGAATTTAAATTTAGATATTCTAGAGGTTTTTTTTATAGAAGGCATTTTAATTATTTTTATCTTGGAAGATTAAAAGTTCATACTTGCATTGTTTGATAAGGCAACTGTCTTTTCACTGGTTACTATTTATTTCTGGACTGACTCTTAGCTTACTGGACATAGGACAAGACTGGATTCAAAGTTGGCACATTCTCCCTTTTCTTGGCAGCAAGCAACATGGAATCAATGAGTTTCTCCTCCCCAAAGATGCCCTCTCTTCCTTCAAAGATCACCAAGAAGAAGACTAAACTTAATCTACTCAAAGATCATGGTGGTACATGACATCAGCTTACATTCAATGGTAACTTGGAGAATGTCTGAGTGAAAAAAAACAACCCAGTATAAGCCTGTAACTTTTAAAAAAAACTTTACCCAGCAAAACAAAAATCATGTTTAGCTCTTGTTTATTCTTATATTTTCTTAATAAAAATATCCTAATTGACTCCAGACTCAACTTTTTTCAGAAATAAAAATACTCTGGTTAACTGAATCTTAATTTATACTAGTTAGTAAAAATCCCATAAAAAGATTTAATTGAGGTAAGAAAATTTTAACTGCCCCTAAAGATGAGAAATAATTAGTGTGTCAATGCAACTATAATTTTCCAAATGTTTCAAAAATTAAATCCATAAATTCCTACCTTTAGCTAAATGCCTGACCATCAATTAGTAAAGATCTGTTATCGGCAAAAAGAATGAGTCAACTTATTTTTCCAATTCTTTTTTTAGGAAAAACATACAAGACAAAAGAAAAATTATACTTTCCCTTCCAAATATATAACTGAAAATGTATTTCAATAAAAACAATATACATATACATGCCCGCTCATTCAATCACCCACACACATGCATCTGTATATTATTTTCTATAAAAAATAAAAAATTAGACATTTGATCTATCACCCTAGATTTATATTATTTTTAAACAAATATCATGAAGCTCTGTGTGTGCATATACACTACACTGACTGCTTCAATATATATCTATAGAGGATCAAAATTAAATTTAAATCAAAAAATGTGTTATTATGTAATATAAATTGTATTATAAAAAAGTTCAAGCAAGAATTTCCCTCATAAATAATGCATTTAAAGATTTTGAAATTTAAATTGAGTTTTAATTATAGGTAATGACATCCAGAAATTTCTGAGACAACAAATGGTTGCAAGTGGTGTGACCTTTAACTGGACACTTACTTATTCAAATGCATGATGCAAAAAGAAAGTTTTCCCAGCATAAAATAATGCAATTATCTTATGCTGGAAAGGTGATAAGTTAAATGGAGTTGATACAGCCTTATAGGGACTATTTTCTTAATGTACAGCAATTGTATACAGATAAACCTTTTCCCATCAAACTTAAAAAATACTCCTATAGTGTGCATTCTACCTACTAGACAGAATCACCCAGAAAATAGCAATGACTAAAAAAACAAGTAATGAATAAGAATTAAAATATAAATATTGTATTTATTATTGAATTTATGTCAATAACTATATTAAATAAATGCATAAAAATATAATAATAATAATTTGTATTTAACAATCAAAGTAATTCAAAATAAAAATGCATTAGTTTATATTTGGCTTTGGTAGAAAAATAAAATGTATGCATTTATTATTTAATTTACAGTAATAAGTATATTAAATAAATGCATGAAAATAATATATTTAGTATCTATGGATGGCTTTTTTTAAAATTTGAATTGACATTTTTATTTTACTAAAAAATAATAACAATCATATTTTCTCACTGACTTTCAATTTTTACAAATTAGAAATATAATACCTATGATATGGTTCTTTTCTTTATTTTTCTTAACTTTAAAAATGCTGACTTTGTCTCCCAATCTTTCATCATTTTACTACAAGTTTAAAAAGTTATTTTGTTTGTAACTTTGTATTAAAAAAAAAAGAGTGTTTTTATCATGTTGTAAATTTATTAAAAGTCATAATATTTTCTTCAAAAAGATATTTATAACTTTAGTGTCTTATGTGACCTAAGCAATTTGTCCTTTAATGTTAATAAATGTTCATTTGTCTCATTTTCTAAGAAGTCAATGATTTTGGATCTTTCATATATTATTAGTTTTTTATAAAACTAACCCTGTTAAATTTCTCAAAAAGATTTTGAAATGTTATTTTTTAATAATGGTTCCTTTCTTCATCATATTAAAAATATTATTAGTAAAGTGTTTATGGTCACGAATGTCATCTTGAGGCATAATTATTTTTCAATGATGATACAAAATATAAGATTATTCATCTCATTGATTTTCCACATTAAAGATTATAGTTAAATTATCTGGAATTATGATTCACAAATGCCACTAAATCTACCACTTCCTTTATTTTGCTGTAATATTTTATATAAATATAATTTAATTAAAGGGGATTAGGAGACAGACTTTCAAGCTCTCTTTAGTCATAAACTCTATCTTATATAACCAATACATATGACCACATACATGTGAAAAAGATAAATGATCTCCAATACACAATTTCATGCTGAACTAGCACTTATCAATTGGTCTGGATCATCATCTTCCAGACATATTTATATAATCAGTTCTTAGTTTATATTAAGATATCAAATTTACAAACTTTAATGGACAGGCTTCAATCCTCTCCACTCTCTAATTCTTCAGCCATCTATACATCTAGCTTTAGTATATACACTAGTATTTAAATGTTACATATTCAGCCTGTATTGTGCCCATTCCTCTTCTGTGTATTTAAATGGACATATAAAGATCCTACATATAAGTGTTAGAGTGACTTAACATGAGTATAGCTATGGCAATATTGGCATCAACAAGGGCTTTGATTGTTCCATCCACAGATTTTTAATGATATGGATGGCTGAAGAGTTAGAGAATGGAAAAGATTGAAGCCTGTCCATTAAAGTTTGTAGAATTGCTATAGCACTGATTATAAATAGGGTGTGTGTGATGATTTGAACCAACTGATGAGTCCTTGTTCAGCACAAAATACATATATTTGAGATCATTTATCTTTTTCACATGTTTGTTGTCATGTATATTGGTTATATAAGATAAAGTGGGTGGCTGAAGAGAGCTTGGAAGTTTGTGTTCAAATCCCTTTTAATTACATCTAGTTTAAGTATATACACTATACTTGTATTTAAATATAAATATAATTTGTTTATCTTATTTCAAATACTTTATAGCAAGAAAATACTTTTTTTTTTTAATTTTTAAGAAACTGAAATGGTAGTGGGTAAGTTAAAAAAAGTTTATAATATTTACAATTTATAGTTTTAAAATAAAGATAAATGTAAAAGAAAAATTATTAATAACAGAAAATTGAATAATAAAATAGAAGATATTATATACATTAAAAAAAAGAATATATTTCTAGTAAATGGATCAATGTTGAACTAAGAAATATATGAAGATATTATTTGAGAATAATAAAATTACAGTTATATGTTGACTTAATTTATAAAGAATAGTAATAATTAGAGGATATTAAAAAATAATAAAAGAGATAATATATTTAAACTAATGGTTGTTTGCAAATATATATACAGACAAGAATAGACATGTATAATCTATATTTATTTTATATTTAAATTCAATGTTATATATTTTATTTTATTCAGATTATTTTATTTTATGTGGTTTTAATTCCATTTTAATTCATTTAATCTAATTTAATTTTATTTTATTATATTTTGTGTTATTTATTTTGCTTTATTTTTTTTAATTTTATTGATTAAATTTGTTTAATATATTATTTATATATTTATTTTATTTATCATTAAATCATAGCTCAGAGAAGATGCCAAGACAGTTGAAATGTCACATTATATATATACTTTTTCTATAGAGTGTTTGAAGTAAGGTGCACAAATTGTATTTATATGAAATTATGATTCTAAATAAGATTAAAGCTTCAATGAGCCAGTTAACAATAAGTTCTTTTAATTTTTTTTTTTTTTTTTTTTTGAGAAGTAAAGATAACCTTTACCTGTGTAGATGTCAATCCCCCCCTTTTTTTTTTTTTCAAAATTATTAATTGACAAATTATATTATTTACTATAATCACAGTTATTTTAGTTAAGTTTCCTGTGCTTGCTTCATCTTATCACTTCAATATGATTAAGTTTTTTTCTTTACTTAAGCTCTCTTTTTTATACAATCAGTTTTTTAATACTGTTAATCATTTTAATTTAGGTCCTAAACAAGCTTATAATATTTTTAGATATAAATATAAATTTTGATTAATTTAGATTTATTTTCTATATATATATATATATATATATATATATATATTGTAACCTAGTGTAATTGACACTTGGTTTACTTGGCATTATTTCTGCAGGAAAACAATGCTATTCTTTAAAGAAATAAAAAGATAAAATAACAATAGTAATAATTGATTAATAAAGTATGCTATTCACTCACTTTGGCATGTTTTGGGTGAATAACTAATAGAGTTAATAACTCAATGTCATTTTTAAAGAGAGAACATGAATAATTTAATTGAGATATTAATAATTAGAACAAATTAATATGGTATAAAAGCTAAACAGTAATTGATTTTGGATGGGTAGAGGGGAGAGTGGATGAGTGTCTTATCATAAAGCACAATAACTTCTGGTAATTTTTTTTTGTAAAAAAAAAAGAAAAAAAATATAATGTTTAAAGAATTATACATCACTGATTGTTAATTTAATGTATTTATTATTTTTTTTATATTGTCAAATTACTTTGTAATCCAGGTAAATAATACTAAAACTATATGATTGTAATAGGTTTTTCCTTTCTTTTGTTTATGTTATAATCAAATGATTATTTTTCTGGAAGAGGTCGCTAAAGTAAAAAAAAAAAAAAACAACAACAAAACGAAACAACCAATTTCATAATCAAGATCTTTTTTTTTTTGGAAAAATATAGTCTGCTTTTAGTTTTCAAGGAAGGAACAGTGCTGAAATTTGGTAACTCAATTTTTTCATTTTTATTTTGCAGAAATAAATGTAATCAAAGTAAAATTTTAATAATATAATGTGTGGCTAAATTGTTTTGATAAGATATCCTGATTTTCTTTGCCATCTACCTATTTAAAGACCTTTTATACTTAAAAATTTATTGTCTCGCGCTAAAGTTCAAAAATGACAGAATTAACTAAAAGAGTCACGAAAAATTCTATTATATCTAAATTCAGGAAGAAAAATGATTTCCAAGAAAAAATTAATTATTTATTAACTTTATGTCCTTTATTGATATTCTCTTGGTATAGAAAGAAAAAAAAAATAATAATAATTGAAAGAAATATTTTGAAACCAAGGAAAATCAACTAGAAACATTTTCGCGCTCTTTCTCAATATTGTCTGCCTTTACAAGTAATGTAGTTACATACGTTAAAATATGTTTTATTCACCAAGAATTGTCTGGAAATAATAATAATGATAAATAAGATTAAATTATGCACCTGTATATTTAAAAAAAATATATATATATATATAAAAAGAAATATAAACTTTCTCAGAGTAAATATAGGAAAAGTTATATAGGGGCATTCTTACGGAGAAGTTACCTTTAAAAAAAAAATTTATAATTCCTAAAGTATGAACAAAACCAAATATCTTAGTGACTTAATGATAAAAATAAATGATATATATTATATTATACATCAGTTGGAATTATTAAAACTTCATGTACACGTAAATTGACTGCAGTTATTATCATAATAATCTCTCGGAAAATTGAGCATTTTCGTCCATAAGTAAGCTAGCTAATAAGTATACGTATCGTCAATAAAAAAAAAAATATTGTGTATGTTTATCGTCTATCGTCAACTGTTCGTTATGTTAGAATATGTATATTTTATTTTCTTGGATCCCAAAATTGTAGTAGTTTAATTTAAGTAAGAATTAATCTTCAATTCTGCTATATGTTTCTTTACCTAATTTATTAAACGCACAAAATAAGAGAAAACTTTTATTTAAAGGAAATAATACCATGCATTTATTGTTTTTAAACTTGCTTCGTGAAATACTGACTGGATAAAGCTCTTCACCTGGACCAATTGCTCAACAGAAAAACATTTTCTAATGAGAGAGTATGCACTTGTTAATTAATGATTGTTTAAAACTAAGTTATAAATGATATGTATTTTTTTATATCACATAGATTAAAGTCTGTATGGTCAAGTGATATTTAATAGCCTTGTAATAACAAAGGTATGTTTTAATATAATTATTATAGGTTAAGTTGATATTTAACACAAAAAAAAAAAAATCTATAAAATATGTTTTAATTAGTACATACAATTGTAGGTAGAAATTTTGTATGTTAGATACGTAAAAGAAAAAAAAAATATTTAGATATTTAAGGGGTAAAATAAATATTGAAAATTATCAGAAGTAACTAAAAAAAAAAATGCTATAACAAAATATTTCTTGTTAAAGTTGAAACGAATTTATACTGTATTAATTGAGGGATTTATTCCTAATTATTCTTAAATAACACATCCACTTTATTCAGTTTAAGATAGTATGCTACCAACTATTTTTGAATGTTTCTTTATTAAAATTAAAATTATTATACTTTTATTCTATGATGTCCATTGATTTCAGATGTTGATCAAAGTATACCCGGTAACATAAGTTTATTATGATCAGTGTATTTACTTATCCTGCCCAGATATAGCATTGGTATATGCTTAATATTCACATAGGTAATAATTATAATGTATTTATTTTGTGGGATGAAAAATGATCTCCCCAAAAGCTTTGTTTTCCATGAGAGGAAGATTTTAAATATAATGTTCGGGTATGTTTATAGCCCAAGTGATCGATTCTCATAGATAGGACGATCAAGAATTTATCTAGCATTTAGTATGTTTCATTCGTTTAAATCCCAGGAGAGGATTGTATTTGGTGTGTGTTCGTTGTATGCCCAAGTAAGAGGCAAGAAACCACCAAAATATTTTAATGTAGTAGATTACTCTACAGACCTTCATGGTTATTCCATATTCCTCATGTGAAAATAAAGATAGCTCCACCATGGAAGGTGTTGATTATTGTGCTTAATTTTGAAAGTTCGGGCAAGATAAAGGTTATATTGGAGGTGTTAGTTCCTCAAGATCCACTTTAGTATAAATAGTGCGTTAGTAACTAGGGTCAATATCTTTATTGTGCTGTTAAATATTGCTAGTATTTGACAAGTAAATCAATGGATAAAGTAATTAAAATTGCGTAATTTAAAACGCTTATTTACTGAAGGAATATTCAAATGCAATATTTAATTCTGGTTAGTAATTAAATAATACTCATATTTTAAAATTATACGTATGAATAAAATTTGTATCATAACTTAAGTTAGCATTAAGTTAAATGTAAGATGGTAAGTGTAACTTCTGATAGCTGGCCTATAATTAGAATAGGTTATCCCATTAAAGACCATAATAAAGTAAATGTATTAGAAATAAATTTAATATTTTGCGTATTGCATATAATGGGATTAATCATTTAAAAAAAAAAAAAATAGTTAGTCAATAATTTTGAATAAAAGCTTCTACAAGGTTACCAAAATTTAATAAACAATGTATTGGTAATGAAATGTATTTTTAGTTAATCAATCCATACTATTGCATACAGGAGAAGTAGTAACCTCTAGTCCATAACCAAAAGAGTATACAGATTAATGTCAGTTATATTTTATATTTTTGTATTACTATGGGATTATTGAATAAATGTTCATATATTTTTTTTTGTGATAATAATAAATTATAGTCTTGTTAAAATTTGTTGTAGATTCATTTTTTTGTTTTTATATGCTAAATATAAGTGTTTGCACAATATTTGCAAAACCTTTTCTTGAGTCCGAAATCATTCCAAATTCTTAAAAACTTAATATACCAGATAAATAAAGTTAAGCAGATCGGAATATGTCATTATATTTTAGTTTAATGATAATTATTTATGGAGTTGAAAACTTAAGACTAAACATTCACCTTTGTATAAAAAAAAATGAATTTATTCCCAAACCATTAACTTTGGTTGCACATTATTCCATTCCCATTTAGTTAAATTGTCTAAGTAATAAATCTTAGTTATATTATTGTGTTATCATGGATAATGGAAAGACACAAAAAGCACCCTTGTCTTTTTATTATTCTGACTGAGATTCTAAAAAAAAAAAGGGCTGTGTTATTCAAAAATTATACGTCATTATTGAATAGAATTATCATCTCTGTAAATAATATAGCAGTGGATATGAGAGATGAAGACACATTGAATTAAGTAAAATAAATGTTTCCTATAGCCGACCAGAATGCCAGTCATATGCGACAACACAATACTGCCGAGCATTTCCTCACATGAAACAAAGAACCCTGAGATTAATATTATTATAATTATTCTTTAAATTAATAAGTGATCAGTTATTGTTATTATTACAATCGTGGCATAGCTTAAGAGAATTGAATGTACAATTGTATTATATGAAAAGTATTTTAGATCATATTGGAAAATTAATGGATATGTAGCTTTTATTTTGGTTGCCTTAACAACAACCAGAAAAATTAGTGTCACAAGTGCAAATAAACTAATTGATTATATATTGGGTTGGAAATAAAATAAATAAACTAAACTAATAAAAATATATTAGAAAGAAATTTCTAATAATAATAATAATAATAATTTCTAATTACTGGGTTAGAAATGGCGCCCAACTATAGGGGCCATCGATGGCTATAGCTGGCCATGAGGAATTTAGTAAACTTTTCTAGAAGTCAATATTAATATTGTTTGCACTTGAATGGATTAGTTATTCATTGATTAAAAATATTTGCCAATAATGAATTGTTTTAGCCATAAGATATTATGTGAATATCTAGTATATGATCTAATCTTTTGCCACTGAAAAATAAATAATTAAGTTGTCAGTTTATGATGTTGTGGTCTGCAGGCAATTCCATAAAACACTGTAATGATTTTATCATTTATGATGATCTGTTTGTCTGGTCTTGTGATTGGCACTTATGCTATATTACATAATATCTAATGATATTTATATGGACTAAGAAGCATGTAAAAAAAGGGGCATGTTTAGTAGTTAATGTTGGAGCTTTAGGGATATTAAATGTCAGAGCATAGTTTTTGGTGTAGATTGTTTTTGGTAGGAGAGGCATGGAGGCAGGATGTCTTGTCAATAATTTCTTATCGATAAATTTATTAATAGTTCATTGCTAATATTTCAGTACTGTTAAATACTAAAAGAGTTAGAATTTTAATATGAGTGAAAACAAAGATAATCATAGTATTTCTGAGGATTTGGGAGGATCCCAAGAGTTACAATCCCCTGATACACAGACTCCATATTTTAGTGTACAATTAAAAGAGGAAGGGGAAGATTTGGATATAGCTAACCCAGAAGAAGCCACAATAATAAAGGGAAAACATTAAAATGAGCCAGATCAATTAATGAGAAATACATTGGAGGAATTCTTGAAAAAATTAGAAAAATCAAATAGTGAATTGAAAAGTCAGATACAAAACTCAAATAGTGAATTAAAAAGTGAATTAAAAAGTCAGATCCAAAACTCAAATAGTAAATTAGAACAATCAAATAGTGAATTAAAAAGTCAGATCCAAAACTCAAATAGTAAATTAGAACAATCAAATAGTGAATTAAAAAGTCAGATCCAAAACTCAAATAGTAAATTAGAACAATCAAATAGTGAATTAAAAAGTCAGATACAAAATTTAAATATTAAATTAGAGAATCAAATGCAGGAGATCAAAGAGACATCTCAAAATCAAGTACAGGAGATAAAGGACTTAAGGGAAGATTTGAGAAATCATGTAGAAGAATCAAAATTGGCCTCTGAAAAGCTGGAAATAAGAATAAGGAAAGAGATCAAAACAAATTCTGAAAGGGCAGAAAATATGATTGAGGCTATCCAGCAGGACTTTAAAAGTCAATATATTGTATTAAACAATGAAGTACAGGAAAATAAGAAATTATCAAAAGAAAACAGTAGTATTTCAAAGAGAAGTTCAGGATAGAGTTGAATCTATTAAGGGAGAATTAGACAGTGCTAGAAGTGAAGTCAGTAATTTGAAAGAGGAAGTTAAAAATATAACTCTAGCACCTGACAATGTAGTGAAAGGATGTCAGAGCCAGATTACCAGATTAATAGCTAAACTAGAAACTCAAGAGTTGACCCAATGTGAGATTAATCAAAATCTAGAAAGTGAGCTAAGTCAAGTTATGGGAAGAGTAGAAAATTTTAATGATATAATAAAGAGTAATGCACAGCTATTACATAATAATCTCCAAGATGAAATAGGGGAATTAATGACTCAGTGTGAGAGTAAAGTCTATCAAAGGTTAGAAGATAAATTCGGGATAGATAAAGATGAAACTATTAACCAATTGGAACAACAGATTAAACACTTAAATGTAGGCCTAAAAGATAGTTCAAAGAGAATAGACTGTGAATGGCAGACTATAAGTTAGAATTAGAGAGTCGAATGCAAGCTATAGACTATAATAGGGATAATTTTACAAAAAGTAAAAAAGTTGTTCAAAGTAAAGGTTTATCTGAAACTCAAGTAAAGAAAACAAATAATGGTTATAATAACCAAGTAATATCTGAGTTACATATGGTAATTAATCCAGTAGAATCAATATACAATCCATTAAATGAGGCTAGAAGTAAAGTCATGCTAGAGCCAGAAAGTAATAGCTCCATGGCCTTAAAATTCTTAGAAATAAAATTTTTTAAAGGTAAATATCTGGAGAATCCACACGAGTATCTCCAGAATCTGGAGGAGTTATTCACCTTATGTCATTTATCTGAGATAGAAAAGATTGCTATTGCCGCTAACCATTTGTGTGCAGCATCTAAAGACTGGTGGCAATCATTATTTATTAAACCAGAAACATATGGAGACTTCAAATATCTTATGTTAGCCAGTTTTTTGGGGGAAGACTGCCAAGATAACCTGAGATATCAGATATCTCAGGAAAGATATCATGTAAATAAGGGTAGTTATACTCAGTTTTTCAGGAGTCAGGCCGTCAAATTGAAAACCTTGACAGCTTATCCTTTATCTGAGACACAAATTGTGTGAATAATTCGCCATAATCTGCCAAGGCATATAGAGCAGATCTTGATTGCTGCTGACAGACATACCATAGAAGAGGTAGTGGAAATTTTAGATTCATTAGAGACCAGCGATAGGAATATTGATAATAGAATTAGGGTAAATAGAGACACCCATCCGATGGTGAGTAATATCAATTTCGCAGATAGGTCACATATGGGAAGGAGGAAGTTAGTTAGAGAAAAAGGATATTATAGGACGAATCCCTATGGTAGACAGAATAGCCACCTCAGTAGGCCAACAGTTAAGAGTAGAATTCTGAATGAGAATCAGCCTTCTACTAGTGGTATCCCAACAATACCAAAGAAAAATATAAAAGGTAGTAAAAGTAGTGGGGCATTAAATTAAAAAGGACCTCGCAGGAACATTCCTCACTTTTGGGCCCTATTTTTAAACATATGGGGAACAGCATAATGTAGAACATGACCAAGCACTGGCCAGAATTAACCTTAAAAAGATGGGTGATAAATGCACTCGTTATTCCAAAACCAGTCCACATCCTTTTAAAGTCCATGATTTTGTTTTAATTAGAACTCCCCATGTGAGTAATCTCCGGAAGCATATGTTTAGAAAATTCATGTATCTTTATGAAGGCCCCTATGAAATTGTGAAACAAGTGGGTGAGAATGCCTTTTTAGTCTCAACCCCTGATGGAACAAGAGGTACCTATAATGCCCGAAGCTTACTACCATATCCCAAGCAAAATTAAATCCTTTAAACTGTATTTATTGACATAATAAAGAAGTAGGATATAAACTTAGTAATACCATAAGAAGTGTTAAAAAATGCATATATTATTTTATTTTTTATTTATTATAATGGTGGGAGAATTGTAACCTAGTGTTATTGACACTTGGTTTACTTGGCATTATTTCTGCAGGAAAACAATGCTATTCTTTAAAGAAATAAAAAGATAAAATAACAATAGTAATAATTGATTAATAAAGTATGCTATTCACTCACTTTGGCATGTTTTGGGTGAATAACTAATAGATTTAATAACTCAATGCCATTTTTAAAAAGAGAACATGAATAATTTAATTGAGATATTAATAATTAGAACAAATTAATATGGTATAAAAGCTAAACAGTAATTGATTTTGGATGGGTAGAGGGGAGAGTGGATAAGTGTCTTATCATAAAGCACAATAACTTCTGGTAATTTTTTTTTGTAAAAAAAAACAAAAAATATAATGTTTAAAGAATTATACATCACTGATTGTTAATTTAATGTATTTATTATTTTTTTTATATTGTCAAATTACTTTGTAATCCAGGTAAATAATACTAAAACTATATGATTGTAATAGGTTTTTCCTTTCTTTTGTTTATGTTATAATCAAATGATTATTTTTCTGGAAGAGGTCGCTAAAGTAAAAAAAAAAAAACAACAACAAAACGAAACAACCAATTTCATAATCAAGATCATTTTTGTTTGGAAAAATATAGTCTGCTTTTAGTTTTCAAGGAAGGAACAGTGCTGAAATTTGGTAACTCAATTTTTTCATTTTTATTTTGCAGAAATAAATGTAATCAAAGTAAAATTTTAATAATATAATGTGTGGCTAAATTGTTTTGATAAGATATCCTGATTTTCTTTGCCATCTACCTATTTAAAGACCTTTTATACTTAAAAATTTATTGTCTCACGCTAAAGTTCAAAAATGACAGAATTAACTAAAAGAGTCACGAAAAATTCTATTATATCTAAATTCAGGAAGAAAAATGATTTCCAAGAAAAAATTAATTATTTATTAACTTTATGTCCTTTATTGATATTCTCTTGGTATAGAAAGAAAAAAAAAAAATAATTGAAAGAAATATTTTGAAACCAAGGAAAATCAACTAGAAACATTTTCGCGCTCTTTCTCAATATTGTCTGCCTTTACAAGTAATGTAGTTACATACGTTAAAATATGTTTTATTCACCAAGAATTGTCTGGAAATAATAATAATGATAAATAAGATTAAATTATGCACCTGTATATTTAAAATATATATATATAAAAAAAATATAAACTTTCTCAGAGTAAATATAGGAAAAGTTATATAGGGGCATTATTACGGAGAAGTTACCTTTAAAAAAAAAAATTTATAATTCCTAAAGTATGAACAAAACCAAATATCTTAGTGACTTAATGATAAAAATAAATGATATATATTATATTATACATCAGTTGGAATTATTAAAACTTCATGTACACATAAATTGACTGCAGTTATTATCATAATAATCTCTCGGAAATTTGCGCATTTTCGTCCATAAGTAAGCTAGCTAATAAGTATACGTATCATCAATAAAAAAAAAAATATTGTGTATGTTTATCGTCTATCGTCAACTGTTCGTTATGTTAGAATATGTATATTTTATTTTCTTGGATCCCAAAATTGTAGTAGTTTAATTCAAGTAAGAATTAATCTTCAATTCTGCTATATGTTTCTTTACCTAATTTATTAAACGCACAAAATAAGAGAAAACTTTTATTTAAAGGAAATAATACCATGCGTTTATTGTTTTTAAACTTGCTTCGTGAAATACGACTGGATAAAGCTCTTCACCTGGACCAATTTCTCAACAGAAAAACATTTTCTAATGAGAGAGTATGCACTTGTTAATTAATGATTGTTTAAAACTAAGTTATAAATGATATGTATTTTTTTTTATATCACATAGATTAAAGTCTGTATGGTCAAGTGATATTTAATAGCCTTGTAATAACAAAGGTATGTTTTAATATAATTATTATAGGTTAAGTTGATATTTAACACGAAAAAAAAAAATCTATAAAATATGTTTTAATTAGTACATACAATTGTAGGTAGAAATTTTGTATGTTAGATACGTAAAAGAAAAAAAAAATATTTAGATATTTAAGGGGTAAAATAAATATTGAAAATTATCAGAAGTAACTAAAAAAAAAAATGCTATAACAAAATATTTCTTGTTAAAGTTGAAACGAATTTATACTGTATTAATTGAGGAATTTATTCCTAATTATTCTTAAATAACACATCCACTTTATTTAGTTTAAGATAGTATGCTACCAACTATTTTTGAATGTTCCTTTATTAAAATTAAAATTATTATACTTTTATTCTATGATGTCCATTGATTTCAGATGTTGATCAAAGTATACCCGGTAACATAAGTTTATTATGATCAGTGTATTTACTTATCCTGCCCAGATATAGCATTGGTATATGCTTAATATTCGCATAGGTAATAATTATAATGTATTTATTTTGTGGGATGAAAAATGATCTCCCCAAAAGCTTTGTTTTCCATGAGAGGAAGATTTTACATATAATGTTCGGGTATGTTTATAGCCCAAGTGATCGATTCTCATAGATAGGACGATCAAGAATTTATCTAGCATTTAGTATGTTTCATTCGTTTAAATCCCAGGAGAGGATTGTATTTGGTGTGTGTTCATTGTATGCCCAAGTAAGAGGCAAGAAACCACCAAAATATTTTAATGTAGTAGATTACTCTACAGACCTTCGTGGTTATTCCATATTCCTCATGTGAAAATAAAGATAGCTCCACCATGGAAGGTGTTGATTATTGTGCTTAATTTTGAAAGTTTGGGCAAGATAAAGGTTATATTGGAGGTGTTAGTTCCTCAAGATCCACTTTAGTATAAATAGTGCGTTAGTAACTAGGGTCAATATCTGTATTGTGCTGTTAAATATTGCTAGTATTTGACAAGTAAATCAATGGAGAAAGTAATTAAAATTGCGTAATTTAAAATGCTTATTTACTGAAGGAATATTCAAATGCAATATTTAATTCTGGTTAGTAATTAAATAATACTCATATTTTAAAATTATACGTATGAATAAAATTTGTATCATAACTTAAGTTAGCATTAAGTTAAATGTAAGATGGTAAGTGTAACTTCTGATAGCTGGCCTATAATTAGAATAGGTTATCCCATTAAAGACCATAATAAAGTAAATGTATTAGAAATAAATTTAATATTTTGCGTATTGCATATAATGGGATTAATCATTTTAAAAAACAAAAAAAACAAAAAAACAAAAACAAAAATAGTTAGTCAATAATTTTGAATAAAAGCTTCTACAAGGTTACCAAAATTTAATAAACAATGTATTGGTAATGAAATGTATTTTTAGTTAATCAATCCATACTATTGCATACAGGAGAAGTAGTAACCTCTAGTCCATAACCAAAAGAGTATACAGATTAATGTCAGTTATATTTTATATTTTTGTATTACTATGGGATTATTGAATAAATGTTCATATATTTTTTTTTTGTGATAATAATAAATTATAGTCTTGTTAAAATTTGTTGTAGATTCATTTTTTTGTTTTTATATGCTAAATATAAGTGTTTGCACAATATTTGCAAAACCTTTTCTTGAGTCCGAAATCATTCCAAATTCTTAAAAACTTAATATACCAGATAAATAAAGTTAAGCAGATCGGAATATGTCATTATATTTTAGTTTAATGATAATTATTTATGGAGTTGAAAACTTAAGACTAAACATTCACCTTTGTATATAAAAAAAAAAAATGAATTTATTCCCAAACCATTAACTTTGGTTGCACATTATTCCATTCCCATTTAGTTAAATTGTCTAAGTAATAAATCTTAATTATATTATTGTGTTGTCATGGATGATGGAAGGACACAAAAAGCACCCTTGTCTTTTTATTATTCTGACTGAGATTCTAAAAAAAAAAAAAAAGGGCTGTGTTATTCAAAAATTATACGTCATTATTGAATAGAATTATCATCTCTTTAAATAATATAGCAGTGGATATGAGAGATGAAGACACATTGAATTAAGTAAAATAAATGTTTCCTATAGCCGACCAGAATGCCAGTCATATGCGACAACACAATACTGCCGAGCATTTCCTCACATGAAACAAAGAACCCTGAGATTAATATTATTATAATTATTCTTTAAATTAATAAGTGATCAATTATTGTTATTATTACAATCGTGGCATAGCTTAAGAGAATTGAATGTACAATTGTATTATATGAAAAGTATTTTAGATCATATTGGAAAATTAATGGATATGTTGCTTTTATTTTGGTTGCCTTAACAACAACCAGAAAAATTAGTGTCACAAGTGCAAATAAACTAATTGATTATATATTGGGTTGGAAATAAAATAAATAAACTAAACTAATAAAAATAAAGAGTTAGAAATAATATAAATTTCTAATAATATAAAAATTCGAATTGGGTTAGAATATATATATATATAAATTATTAATCAATGTTTGTATTCCAATTATAATAAAATATATATAACTATTCAAAACAATACAATAATTAATACAGTAACAATATTTTAAACAAATATATACCAATTTAATAGAAGTACTTTCAACTATCTATGTAGTCGTTGTCAACTAGACTCAAATTGTATTAGAAAAAACCGTTACAAATGTAAACAAAAGCAATACGTCATACATCAATTTTCCCACAATTCATTAATTTTTATATTGGCTGTCTGTCTATTTATCAACTGTTGCTTTTCACTTTTTATTAACATAGCTTCTTTAATTTTGCGTTTATTATTATTTCTTTCAATACACAGAATTTTAACTTTATTAAAATCAAAATCAAAACCATAATTACATGTTACATTATGATCAAAAAATACTGATGGTGATACTGATGGTGATACAAGAGAATGTTAGAAATGATGATGTATCACCATCAGTATTTTTTGATCATAATGTAACATGTAATTATGGTTTTGATTTTGATTTTAATAAAGTTAAAATTCTGTGTATTGAAAGAAATAATAATAAACGCAAAATTAAAGAAGCTATGTTAATAAAAAGTGAAAAGCAACAGTTGATAAATAGACAGACAGCCAATATAAAAATTAATGAATTGTGGGAAAATTGATGTATGACGTATTGCTTTTGTTTACATTTGTAACGGTTTTTTCTAATACAATTTGAGTCTAGTTGACAACGACTACATAGATAGTTGAAAGTACTTCTATTAAATTGGTATATATTTGTTTAAAATATTGTTACTGTATTAATTATTGTATTGTTTTGAATAGTTATAAATATAAATTTTGATTAATTTATATATATATTCTATATATATATATATATATAGTACTAGTAACCTGGAGGAACTACCTTTAAATGTGACAAATCAATGCAATTTTCATAGAGTCATATATAAAGTGGATAATAATGAAGATGATTGAACCTAAAACAGGTAATATTTACCAATTATCTCCCTAAAATTAACACTAGTCATTTGAAATAGTTTTATCATTTAGAAATAATTTAATATTTAAATAAAAAGGCATTCATTTTCAGCCTTTACTAGGTTTTGCTGAATGGACCAATTTCAAATACTACAATCCCTCAATTCATGATAACTTTCAAAATTTGCTCAGGGGTTAAACATTCTCTCTAATTAACTTTTTTTAAAACATGAAATTGATAAGAGTTATTGTGAACATTTTAAAGACAAGCTCATAGCTAAAATGGCACTGATAACTTGAATTTTGAAAACTAATAATTTATTTAGCCATTACAACTAACTAATGGATATATATACACACTGAGTTAAAAATAATTATTTTAGAATATATTCATATACTATTAGATAAGTACATAAAAAGGAATAGATAAAAGTAATTTAGCAACAAATACATATAAAATGCATTATAATAATCAGATTGTAATAACTTAAGAACTTTTATATATTGAGACTATCATGTGTCTCATGGCATACAACAACATAGTAGTGTGTGTATATATATATATATATATATATATATATATATATATATATATATATATATATATATATATATATATATATATATATATATATATATATATATATATATATAACATTACAAGCATATATATATTGTAACCAGTTGGCTACAGGCTGCATTAAAAGTAATTAGATAAATTGGCAGTATGTTCCTCAGGTTCAGTTTAGGGTTATGTAATTAATAGGGAAAATAGTATTTAATTCTCTCAAGCATATTTTTTTTAATAAGAATGGGTTTGAAATTAGTTAATTTTTTTTTCCTTCCCACCTGATAATAGAAACATTCTAGACAATTTTTTTTAATAATTGTCAATCCTTTTTTTTTAAAATTATAATATGCATATTTTAATATGTATTGTGAATTGAAGAGAGAAAAAAGTATAAAATCATATAAATAATTTCTTTTGTTTTCTCTCTTCAATAATTTTATTTTATTACCAGTTGCTTTAATTTTTTTATAAAGTATCAAGAGAAGAAAAAAACTTTCTCTTTTTAGTAAATAGTTTAATATTTAATTTTAATCTTTTAAGAGAGATAAAGTTTTATGTTTAAGAGTATTTTCTTTTTAAAAAACAAAAAAAACCAAAATAAGACTTTAATACTTTTGGTAAATTTTATTTTTAATTAGAGTTATTGTTTTTCTTTTTATCTTTCTTCATTACAAAAATAAAATCAGTGTAATTAACTGATTATCTTGTTGTTGTTTTTTTTGCAAGAAAAAAATTTTAATTAGAAAGAAATGCCAAAAAGTTTATGATATTAATTTAAGTTCTTGACTTGTTTTTCAATGACTATGCTTAAGAGGGGAAATAGCTGAAAATTGTATTTATACAAATTAATTTAATTGGTTGTCATAAAAACTATCATATTGGAGACAGATTATAATTGTCTTGTAGGAAAGTTTGTTCTAGAAATAAAATAATAGGAGATCAGAAGACCCAAGTGTCTGATAAGAAATAGATATTTCCTAATATAACTGTTGAAGAGAAAGCAGTCAAGTCTTAATCCAGCTGATAAAAAAGAAAGCAGAAATCTTTACCAAGCTATTGTGCAGAAGTTTTAATCAATCTTTTAGCATATTATGAGTTTATTCATAAAAATGGTTTGTATGATAAAAACAATGTACCAAGTTTAACTAAAAGCTAGATATCTTCCTCCCTGTAACTGCCTTCACTGGAATAAAAATCTAGAGAAGTTATCCTATAAAGTAATATGCAATCTTGATTCCAACCAAGAGCATGAGTCTCTGTATATATTATTGTCACCTGGAAATTTTAATGGAAAGAAATGGATAAAACTTTCTATTTTTAATCTGGAAATACTCCACCCCAGGAAAATAACAAATTAATCATGTTTATGTATAGAAGCCTTTAAGAAAAAACTCAGTTGGAAAAAACTGAAAATTGTAACTGGAAAGGACTCTACAGAAAATAAAACCATGGCTAAAGATATTTTTGTGTTTGTGCACAGTGTATTCTTATTAATAGAAAAAAAGATTTTTTTTTATATAAAAGTAATAATTTTTTTGTAAGAATGAATATTAAATATTTTCATTAACTATGTTTTCAAATTGTGAAACATTTTTTAATCCATTCAATTTTCTCTTAAAAATTATTAACAAATTTTATTTTAGAAAATTTAATTTTTTTTAAACTTGAAATTATTTCTTGTGAAACATTATTTCTCCATCCCCTAAAATTTAACAAAAGGTTAAGTAAGCTAAATCAAAGATTGTTATCTTTAATTTTGAAAATGTTGTTTTTCCAAATCTTAGTTATTTTAAAGAAATAACTTAAATAATTAAAAGTTAATTTATAAATAGAAATCAACTGATTGATTATAGTTTTTATGAAAATATATTTTTTTATGAAGTGAATGTTTAAAATTTCATAATATCATATCTTTTTTGTTTATTGTTAATTAATTGGTTATTAAATAATTGTTTTAAACTTTATTTTTAGTTGTAATTTCTTTACTCTATCCAATTTCTGTTTCATAAATTGCAGTGTGTGTGACTTTATTTTATGACAGCCTAATGTTCTCTTCTTTTTTTTAAATGAACCCAATAAAACTATTTAATTAAGGATAAAGCTGTTTTATTTATTTATTTATTTCTTGCTCACAGTAATAATTTATAGAGTTCTTTCTTCCTGTGCTATATTTGTGCATAATATTTATATGGTAGGGGTTTATGTTTAGTGTTATGAACACCCAGATGATGATGATCTTGGTTGGCACAACAGGGATATCCTTTAAAACCTATGCACTATATTTTATTTTATTTATTATTTTTTTAAAAATTTAGTTTATGGTTGCCAGTACATTAATGGTACTAAATTGCCACAGCATTGATGATGGTCAAGAAGTCTTTAGTGTCTCAGCATTATTTGACTTATGGTTTTACTTTGATGAAGTAGCACCTAAGTAGGTGCATCTAGATAATTATTAGCCTGGTCTATAGTGGACCACTTTCAAATCTGGTCACAAGATTGATTGCTGATTTATTTTTATTATTTATCATTCATGATGATAAATGATTATTACTTTTGTGTAATGCTGGTGAACTTATAGTTAATTCTGTGCTGATATTTCATGCTCATTCTTTTTATATTTAATTTTATATTTTGTTTATTTGGGGATAATGATGGTTTCCCCATCTCTTAATAATTCACCCCTAATGTGGTCTGTTACAAATGGCTATCTTATTTGTGGGACCACTATTTTTTATATTAGTACAATATAAACATTAAAAGGACAAGGAAAAACAAAAACAAAATTTTTTGTAGATATTTATTATATATACCATAATAACAGTTAAGGGTTAAATAATAATTTTTGAAAGTAAAATTATTATAAAGTTTAGTTTTAAATCAAACATTTAAAAAGATCTATTTAATGTTTTCTTCTGATTTTTGATCATTAAAAAAAAGAGGAAAATCTAAAACAGGTGTGTTTTTATATTATGTTAGATATATTCATAATTACAAAATTCCACTATTTTAATTAGATTAAGTACGTTTTTTAATTAAAGCTTGTATAACATACTTTGATAAAATCATGCAAAGATGTTGAAAAGAATAAGAAAACTTTTGAGATAAAAATTTGGTTTTAATTAAGGTGAACTGAAAAGTGTCATTAACTTTTTTTTGATCAATATAAAGACTTTACTTTAATGTTGTTTTTAAATTCCATGATAAGGTATAAAAGGTGGATTTAAAAGATATCATTAAGAGGAAATTAACAACAATTTTACAGCAATATTTCTATGAAGTTATAAATGAAGGCAAGAGACAGTATATCCAGCTGCTGCTGTTAGTGTAATGATGGTAGAGTTATAATTCTGCTTTTTTGTGTTTCATAGTCCATATTGTGTATTAGATGGCATGCATAAAGTCTATCAAATTATAGAGACTAAATGGAGCTAAAATGAATGCCAACAGTTTCTTAATTTATAACTTTCCGGGAAATGCCAATAGGCCATTATACTAAACTATTATAGACTTGATTAAAATGGATCAGTTTACCAAAATAATCCAGTGCTAATTGGTTTACTGAAGGATTATTATGACTTTATACATATGCTGCTTTATCTATAGGCAGAAAAGACAGACAAAGCTACTGCATTGCTTATATGTAGAATGCATTCAGAAGACTTATTTCATGAACAGATATCATCAGTTGCTGAGTAAATAAAAATAATAATTTATTGAAATGGTATTATTTTAAATAATTAACTTCATAGTTAAAATCTCTAAGTTACAAGTTTAAAAGTAAATAAGCTTTGCTTGAATTAAACATCTAAAAATAGGACTGATTCTCGATTATATTTTACTGTTGAAATTTAAAAAAAGAAACTCCAAAAATATTTCTATATTGGAGAACAAAAGAACTTGCTAACAATATTTTAAAAGATGTTTATAATTAATTAAGAGTAATCCGGAAAAAAAAAAACTTTTATGAAGGATTGCAGAAGACTCAAAATATATATTTAACTGAAACAGAGCCAGGTATTAATTCAACAGACCAGATGTTTGTTGATCTCATTGAAGGTAATAACCAACAGCTAGAAACTAACCAATTTACAGAAAGGTATAGCTTCACAACAGAAAACTTTGAAGAAGAGCAATATATAAATCTATCTTTTAGGTTTAATAGAACTATACCTAACATATTACTGAAATCACTGTTAAATTACAATAGTGATAAAAGTTTGGTCATGGCTATCACAGATTCTAACTGCTCACTATTTAAGTTTCCCATAGAGGCTTTCTGTACAATGATCAAAGATAAGTCTCTGGGAAAGGGAATTCACAGAATATTGACACATCCTAATGATCGTTATATAGCAGTTGAATTTAAAACATGGGCCGAAAGAAACAATTTTAAAAATAACAATAAATGTATTAATGACAATTTCATATGTTACATTGATTTCAACAGAACTTCAGCACTCTCAGGCAGGGTCAAAAACTGCATTTATGGTTTTGAGGAAGAGCAGTTGCAGAGCATACTCACTCCATTTGGAAAGGTACACAAATTCAAATATCTACCAATGGAAAGTGCGGGTTCTTCAATTCTCTCCAACACTGCTGTATTTGAATTTCAAATGAAACAAGAAATAAAGCCAACAGATATTCCAACTGTCATTAAGCACAAAGGAGCCTCTATGATTCTTTCCTTTTTGGGAGTAAGACCCCAATGCTTTTCTTGTGGTCAGAGAACGCATCTAATCAGAGATTGCATGACAAAGATGTGCTCCCAATGTGGAAGGAAAAATTACCAAAATCACAAATGTGCAGACACAAATAAAAATGTTCAAATCCTATCTAAAAGAAACCAAAGTGATGATCGAAACACTAATACAACCATCCCACAGCAAAAAGACAAACAAATATTGAACTTAAAATCTACATCAAATTCAACAACACAGCAACTTCCTAAAACAAATCAAGAACAAGTAATTCATATTAATAAAGGCAAAATAGCCATTAACCACACACCTTCACAGTCACAAGTTTCTAGCAAAAAAATAACACAGAATATTCAAATTTATAAACAAACCACTACCAATAAAAATCATCATTCAAATAAAAACAAATCAACACAAGAAAGTAAAAACCAAAGCAACCAACAGAAGACTGATAATTTACAGTCTCAGCACTCTGAAGTGCCTCAACTAAAAACACACCAAAATGCTCATGCATCTTTAGAATCTATCCCATTGGAAGAACAAGACATAAGACCCCCATCTGAATTACCCTCAACACACAAATCTAAGCCAAAATCTGATAAAACAAAACCACAAAAGTCTACATGTATAGACAACTCATCAAAAATCCTTCACATATCTACTGATGAAGCATCTGAGATGGATTCTGCCTTTAACACAATAACAAACAACAAAAGAAAAGCAGTCTCTGGGGAAATAACCAGCTCAGAAGATGAAAAAAATTTCTCCTTACATCTTGGAGACCAAACACTAAGGCATCATATGATAGCTAACAAACCTAAGTCAGATAAGGCACTGGATAAAAAAAGAAAAACTGAGTCTCCCTCATTTCATCGCAACTCTTATCAGGAGGACTCACTCTCTTCAGTTGATCTTTTACCAGCTTTTTTCTCTGAAGATTCCTGTGAGATATTGCCTAACTCCAATGTTCACTCCAAAGTTTCAATCTCAATCTCGCCTGCGGTACCTGCGTGCGATCTCATTCCAACAACATAATATGGAATTAAAAATTGCAGGTATAAATATTAGAGGCATCAACTCTATAGGTCGAGTCAATGACATAAAGCATTGGTTTCTCTCCAACTCCCCCCATGTGTTGTTCATGGGTGAGACAAAGTTTCACATCAACTCTAGCAACTTCATTACTGAAGAGCTCTCTAAGCTGGGATTTGTCCAATTTTCTACTGGTTACTCTGCTGCTGGAGGGGTTGGCATACTAATTAATGGCAAACAGCCTCCTAGCAAATTTAAAATCACTTACTCAGATCATAACATAATCTCTATTAATATTACATATGCACACAATAACTTCAACCTATTTTATATATACACCCAAGATAATACAAACATATATAATAGACTTATAAATACTATAAATATGTTAACAGCTAATAATAGTTGTCCATCTATTATTATTGGAGATTTCAACACATCTTATCAACAGTTTGTTTCAAAGTATCTGCACCTACTCAACAGATGCTTTATGAGTGGAGAAGGTCTATTTCCACCCAATTCCTTCTCCTATTACACCAAAAGCCATAAATCATTAATAGACCTGATATTCTATACATCTGAGCTACACTATACGCTAGAAGCCAACCTTCAACCTGTAGCATTCACAGACCATTTTGCTCTAATATCCAAATTTCAGTTAAACAACATAACCCCACTACATCTCAACAAATCTATTAGAATGCTAACCAAGGCCACTGCCACTGAGGCTATATTTTCAGAAGCCTATATAATGTTTAAAAAAATTAATATCCTCTCCTGTCCTGCCGAAGAAGCATGGTTTTCTTTTATAGGAATTATTCAAACACTTATAATTCAGTATACTATGAGAACCAAAGGTCCTTCCTCCTTACTAGCAGAGCTAGATAGTATCAGTGACAGGCTAAAGCAAATCACAGCAGATGTTACCTCCATTGATGAAATTATCCTTCTTAAAAACAAATATAAAGCCAATCAACATGCACTAGCAAAATATATCTCCATCAAGAGAGCTAAGCTGTATCTTGCTCCACAACACTGCTGGACTCGTAGCTACCTTAGATGGGCACTTGGAGCACAAAAAATACAGAAAACTCCTACAATAATAAAACATATGGGCTACAGCATCACAGGTTCACACATGCTTAAGCACATCTGCCTACATTTCCAAAAAAAGCTTCAAAAAAATGCTTCACCAACATCTCTTTCATGGAATGAACAACTACACTTAGGCAAACATGGAATCACACAACAAAACATTAAGGATAAGCTGCTATCAATTCCTGACAGTATCCATCCTGGGATGCATGGCATTCCTAGGTTTCTCATTACACATTTGAGCAATTTTTCGGTCCCGATTATTAAAAACATGATCGATCACCTTGCTAAAGCCCCACGGTCCATTAAAAACCTCTATCCTATTTCATTGGTCCCTTTTATTAAAAAAAACAAAGAAACCACAGACATAAATAACATAAGGCCTATCAGCATGGCACCCCTCCTAATCAAGATAATTGAGAGTGTTATTAAAGACAAGATACAGCCAACAATTCTCAATAATCTAATTGCCTCACAATATGCCAAAAAGGGATCATCTGCATTTACAGCCATTGGAGAAACCAAAATTCTGTTTGACTACATCAGATCGAACCGAAAATCACGCCCAATTGCAGTGCAACTGGACATATCAGAGGCTTTTGATTCGGTCAATGTTTGTAAATTACTAAACATACTTCAAGATATTGACATCCCTTCAGAAATAATACAAATTCTTGACAATCTTCTGTCCAACCGAGAAATTCATATTTCTCTGAATGGCTCACACACTGACAGCTTTACACCCACCACCTCTATTCCACAAGGCTCTCCACTCAGTGCCCTGCTTTTTGCTTGCTACTTAAACCCCCTTCTTGTAGACATCGAAAAAAATCTTCCTGGGGTTTTCGTGCCGAGACTTGGGAAAGCAATCAAAGCTATTGCATACATGGATGATGTTTTGGTAGTTCTTCCAGACAAAACCCATCTTAATTCATTGTATCTTATTCTTGACAAATTCTCTAAAGCATCAGAACTAAAAATCAACCCAATGAAATCATCTACTTGGGCCATTTATTCTGGAAAAAAGATTATTTCTCGATTCCAAGCTGAACCTCAAAGATTCTTGGGCTATTCCATTCATAAATCCCAGACTTCAATGTCAAAAGAAATTCAAACTGAAATTTTAATCTCTATGGATAAGCTTACTCAAAACCTAGCAAAAGTATACCTTTCCCTACAGGGTAAGGTTACGCTTTTAAACATCAAAATATTCAGTAAGATATCCTATTACTTACCAATAATAAATACACCAAAATCATTCATCAAAAAAATCAACCAATACTGTTCAAGACTATTTTGGAGAGGGAAAACTGTTGCCATAAGCATTGCACAAATGCAAAGACCCAAAAAAGAAAATGGCCTGTCTCTTCATTCTATTCCTGCCATCTTATATCAGAAAAGCCATACTCTGATCTTCAACTTAATAGAGAAATATGGCTACAGCCAAATAATTCAAAAAATTGAACCAACAGATAGACCTCCTCCAAGCAAAATATCTTGGCTCAATCAAATCATTACAACCATCAGAAATAACAGTCATAAAATTGATATTCACCTCCAGAACAAAATAAAACTTTGGGAGGCATATCATCTCACTAAACCTAGCCTCATCACTATCATTACTAAACTCGGCATTTCTAACCATAAATTGGTTAATCTGTTTAATCACTGGTCTCTGGAGCCAAAATTCCTTGACCTACTGATTAAAACAAATCTTGATGTGATGCCAGTTAATTGGTTTCTAAGATGGAAACGTTCTATTTCCAAAGTTGACCCAACATGTCCAAACTGCCAAAAGGAAGAAGAGACTTTCGATCACATAATCAAGACATGTATGGGTCTAGGCAATATTAAATCAGTAATTTTTCAAAATTGCAACATGGATTACTACCAAATATTAAATCTAAAAAACTGCATACAACAAAGAGACATACCCAAGATAAGAATTTCAATTCTTATCATATATACTATCTGGCTGGTGAGATGCAAAAAACAATTCACTCTACCACCACCAGATGAATGCAGGCTGTTTATAAGGACAATAAGCAAACTTAAAGAAAGAGATAGAAACCTATCATCAAAATTTATGTTTGGCGAAACTTGGAAACTTTTCCATATTCCAGAGTAACAAAAGACTTTTGCATCAAGATGATATTTGCTGTTAAATAATATTGAACTTTATATTTTGCATAAATGTAAACTTTTAATCATACTTAACATTGTAACCAAATCATATTGTATTTTCACAATGTAATTGTATCAATATTTTGCAATAAATTATTTTTTGAGAAATTAAAGAAAAACAATTACTTAAAATGTACAAATAACTTTAATTTGTAAGAAGATAATAGCAATATGCATTTATGTGTGCATTGGTTTAATATATATATATATTAACATGGAATTAATTTTCTTGTGAAAAAATATAACTTTAATATTTTTTTTTATAAATACCAGTGTGTGCACACAAATTCGAATGATACCTATATATATATATTTATTAAAATCAGTCATCAAACACATATATATTAAAATTAATTATTTATGTATCATTAAATTGTGGTAGCTTACTTTTTTATTATTATATAACAATTCAAATATGTTATAGCATGTCTGTATGATTATATAGATGCCTATCATGTAGGCACATATATATGTTAAAATCAGTCATGTTTTATCAATTATTAAAATGAATTGTTTTTTTTTCTATACATGCACATATGTGTGCTTATATGTAGGTATGTTTTTCATTGAAATACATATTAAATTACAATGTGAGAGTATACATTTTGTATTATTTTAATCAAAACCAGAATGCTGAAATTATATTTATAATGCAACAGAATTGTTATTAACAAATTTATATTTCATTAAGAAATAATCTAGTGAATTTATTTATTCCTAATATAGGTTTAGAATATTATATGTTGATATTACTTGTTGCTCATAGTAACAATTATAGAGCTCTTGCTCCCTGAGCTGGAATCATGCATATAAGGATTGGAGTTTTGTGTTTAGTGTTATGAACATTCACTTGATGATGATTTCATTACTTCTATAATGCTGAATGGTGCAAAGATATATCCTTTAAAGTCCATGCACTAAATTTTATTTTAGCATTAATAGAAATTAAGTTTATAGTTGTTTAGTACATTAATGGTATTAAGAAGCCAGAGGGTATTGATGATGATCAACATAATTTATTATCCCAGCATTATTTTTTTAAAATTGTTACATTTTGATGGATTAGCCCCTAAATTTGTGCATCCAAATTATTGTTTATATAATGTTCCCCAGTTTAGCAAGGGCTAAATAATTAGACTGGTCTACAGTGGACCACTTTCAAATCCAGTCACCAGAGTGACTGTTGATTTTATTTTTATAATCATTCATGATGATGAATGATTCTTCTTTTTCTTTGTAATGCTGGTGAACTTATTGTTAGTCTTTGCTGATCACTCATAATCATATTCATCTATTTTTTTATACTTAATAATTTGATTATTAACTGGGGTTGATGATGATGATTGACATCACCTCAGGTTCATCCCTGAGTTTGTACTATTACAATGTATTGGGATTTTTTAAAATTTCAAATGAATATTCTTACCATGGTATTTTTATTTTTAAAATTTCCATTACTGATCAGTATGGAGATGAAAACTTGTGGTATTTTTTTTTCTAGTTTTGCTTTCAAAAAAATGATAGGGGCACACATATTTTTTATAAGAATTTTAGTTGATCCAGGGTTATGGCATTAAATTCAAGTCCAGGCAATTTTCAGAAGACAGTTACATAATTTATAGTTTATTGGAACATTTTACATTAAATAGTGCTGCATATTCTCTGGTTGCATTAACAAATAATCCTTGTATTCCATAAAGAAAATGTTCTCTTTCTAACAAGGATAATTAATATTTCATAAATTACAGCAGCATAATTTCTCACACAGCTATATATTTTTTACCCATGTTAGAGTTTACAAAATAAAAGGTTTCTTCTCCTCTTTCCAAGAATCTGAACTACATTGATTTTTTTTCTTTTTATTCCTAGTGTCCTCTCCTTTTTTAATCTCTCTTTTATGAATATATATATATATATTTAAATCAAAAATACACAATTGATTAGTAATTAAAAATACATAATAAATTGGAGACTTTTTTTAATCTTTTAATTATTAATACTAACCAGATTTGTAGATTCATTTTTTGTTATCTGCATGTCTTATTAAATTAGTTGGGTCTTTTTTCCAAATATTTCAATCTTTTTTGCTTTAAAAATTTAAGCAATCTTACATGGAATAAATTCTTCAATTCAAAGTTAAATAAATAAATAAAATTTATAACATTTATTATTTGTTTATTTACCCAAAGTAAAGTGCTTTTATATATAACTACCCACGCACACACATACATGCACCTTCAAAAAATAACAGTACTATTTAAAAGAATTTAAAATAAGTTTAACAATTCAATACATGTTTACTATACCAACCATGTATGCTAAGTAACCACTATAATATATATATAATTTTTTTAATTTTCTTTAACTATTATTCAATGTATATACTATTTTTTATTTCTATATGCAATTCGTAATTGAGTATAAGCTATTGTATTGTACTTAAATAAAAGAACTGAATTAATTTTTATAAAATAATTGAAGAAGAAAGGTGTCATAACTAAGTAAATATCAAGTTATGTAATTATTTAGTTTTAGATTTGTAATAAATTAATAATGAGATAAGATTATTTATTTTAAAAATCTATTAACTATTTGTAATTAATAATAACTATTTATTTTTCTTTTGAATTCATAAAAAATGTGTTTATTTTATTTGTTATCAGCATAAAATATGAAACAAAATGTATTCATTTTTTATGATTTGGTTGCTAAATTAATTATTTACTTGCTAAATTAATTATTTTAATTAGTAAATATATTATTTATATATATTGATTTTATTATTTATTGCTGTAAATTCAAATTTCTTGTCAATTAGATTTTTTTTGCTTATTAATATAAATTGCTGTAGGAGCACCATTTTAAGGTCTCTATCTGCTTTCCATGACATTTTACTTGCTTATCAAAATGTAAAGCTAGAATTAAGTCATTTTCTCCCAAGTTATTTTATCATAAAATTTTGTAATTTTAATGCTGTCTTCCATTGAATATTTAATAAGCTAAATTTCTTAGATAAATCATTTGGTATCCATCTTCATACTTATCACCCAACAGTGCTATTTGTATTCCCATTAGTAGACAATGTTTGAATTTAATAAACCATAAACAGTTTTCTTTGTTCATAAGAATTAGACAGTTTTCATATTTTCTTTCTTTTTTTTTCTTTCTATATATGTATGGGTATATATAGAAAAAAGAGCTAACGAAAGATCGCTTGATTTTTTTCTAAGATAAATATATTAATAGTTGTATTAAAAAAAAACCATCATGAAAATGTTTAAAAAGTTAGCAATTTTTCTATATAAAAAAATTAAGTGATTTTGTTTATTCAATAAAATTTGTTTGACATTTTACTTCGTTTTTTCTAAAAAAAAAAAAAAAAAAAAAATGGTTTAAAGAACATTTTAATAAAAAAAATTTTTTTTCAATTAATATTGTTTTTTTTTATTTTTATAAATATTTCATTTTAAATATTTGTGTGATATTTGTTTACTTTAAGCGTATACTGTCAATTTTTATTTAACCTGTAACTAAATAACTGTTGTTTTAAAATTTTTTAAATATGTGAGTGTATATATACTTAATGATGCGCGTGAAAGTCCCTTTGCTTATGCTAAATGATACATATTTAGCTTTATTCCTATCATCTAATTTAATTGTTAAATGTTTTTTTTTTAGAAAAATTCAAATTTTTTTTATGGAACATATTGTTCTAGAGTGATATTATCTTAACTTTTTTTGGATATTATTAGTCTGACCAATGACAGTTAGTATGGAATTGAAACACTGATTTTTAGATTAAAGATTACTGAATTTAAATGATGCTCTAACCAATTCAGATTTTCTGCCAAAGATCATAGTTACAAAAAAAATAAATTATATATTTATCTATGAGGATTTCTTAATGTCTCCATTTTTTTTTTTTGGTTTTAAAAACAAGGTTGATGAGTGATTTCCAGATATTATAAATTATCACTGTAAATTCACTTATGGATTATTTGCTATTGACATAAACTTCTTTAGTTTTTTCTATCATTACATGTATCATTTGTAATTTTGGGTACATCCATCTTTTCCCCTCTAATAACTGTTTTGATGTGGCAGTTAATTTCATTAATATATATCTTTCTACATTCACATGTTATTTTATGTCATCTTTTATAAAATAAATTTACTAAATCACTACTTAATTCTTCAAAAGTGAAATATAATTTGAGAAATTCGAAATGATTAACTGCTATCCACAAGAGAAAGAAAATAAAACCAAAACTAGAATAAACATTTTTCTTGGGGCTAACATAATTACACTCTTTTATAAATAAAATATTCTGCACAAATATTTAAAACCAATAATTTAAAGCTATGCAAAGTGTAATATTCATGATAATAATAAAGAACATAGTCAATATGCAAAAAGACATATATAATTAAAAAGCCAGAATTGTCTTAAAAATAAATACTCTCATATCTTATACAACTTTTATTGCCTGGAATAGTTAACTCAGAAAATAGTTGATTGCTGAAGAGTAAAAGATGATAGATGTTTTCAGAATAAAGAGATATAAAAAACATCATAGGATACTAGTTTATAGCTTTAAATATTTAGGAAACTGTTTATAAGCCAATAAACATCACATGATCACCATTTTTGCCTGTTTTGGAAACTGTTTATCTGAACAGGAGGTTTACAATTTTTTAATAAATATTGTGGAAGTCAAATAGGCATTAGTTAGTAAGAAAAACAAAAATGTTGCAACCTACGAAATTATGATTTAAAAATAAGAATCATTGGAGTGTAAACTTTTATCAGGAATAAAATGAAGGGGTGGGGATAGGGGTTTGACAGATTTTGGTATACTGTTTAAATAAAATAAAAAGTATAAATTGAGTTCATGTATTTGACAGAAGGGAAAAAGTGGGTGAAGAAAAAAATATTTATTTAAAAATGTAAGAAAGGGAAAAGAAATTGCATTCATATATTTGCAAAGATGTCCATTTGCATAAGCAAACATTTTAAAAAATATTGTGAAATAAATTATGAAAGATAAATAGAAAAACCAAAAAAAAAGTTATGTAGAATAGAATAAAAATAGGTTTAGAGATCAGAAGTAATGATTAGTATCTAATATACAGAGGTATGAAAAGTTGTTGTGGGGATCATATTATGTTTAAACACCCACATGACAAATTGAACAGAACATTTTTAATGAATTTCAGCAATCAATTTTAAAACCTTTAATTCTTAACTTGAACATTCTATTCCTATTTTAAACCATACATAATATAATATTATGGCATAATAAAATTATCATGTTCTTGATATAAGGTAATCTTGATATCAGAAAATAGTTCAGCAATCTTTTATTAGATCTTTTCTAGAATAATTCTAACAGCTTAAGTTCAAGACCAGCAGTTCTTACAAAAGATTATTTACATTTACTTCATATCTTTATGCTATATATTTCACTAATAATTACATTTTATCTATTTCATGTAATCTTAGTTACATGTTTTAATCTATTTATACTTTCTGAATTACTTGTAGTATAAAATTAATCTTGAATTTTGTTAAATATATTTTATAACACTACATTTTGTATTAAAAAGATACTCTTTTATCTATAATGAAGATGACTTCGTATTAAAATTGTGCTCCCTTTTGTTGTTGTTATAATTTACTATGGTATGCAACATCATTATTTTGGAACTTACTTTTTTCCTATCTTAAGAAAGCTAGACATTCATTTATTGGTTAATTTCAAATGGTTACCTGAAGTTCTTCTGGATTAACTATGGAAAAAATATTTTTGAACTTTGGATTTGAATTCCCACTCATTTACTATGTGGTTGATTCTGGATGAGTTAAAAAACTGAATTTAGTCAAATGAATCAACACTAAAGTGCTCAAACTCACATGACCTCCTGAACAAACAGCCATATGATTTATCTAGCACAGTGAATTAAAGTACAAATCACAAATATAAAATCCTTAGTTTGAATTGGAATTTATTATATAATTTCAAATATTTTATATTTAAAGCTTATTTACACTGTTTATATAAATTTGTAAACTATTGTTTAAATTATTATTGTGTATATATATATATTTTGCCTCTACTTATATATATATATTTTATGTGTTAATGTGATAATATTGATTTTTGAATTTTATTCTGGAAGATTATTCTCTTACTTTAAAGGCAAAACAATATTCAATTCGCTATTTATCAATACACTGATTGGACATTTGAAGATTGCTTGTCTTCAAGATATCAAACATCTGGATAGAAGTAGTGGGGAGAAGCAATACATGTATAACAAACAGAAGCAATGATATTAACTTGATAAAAATTTGATTTCTGAATGTTTCAAATTCATTTATATGTAATAGATAAAAGTATATAATTTTAATGCTGAAGTTTATTGTTTTCGCAATAAATATCTTTTATTGACCAAACTTGATTACGATTGGTTTTTAATGTTAAAATATTTTATTAAATCATAATAATGTTATTACACTATCCATCAAGCTAACCTCAATTCCAGATATTTTCAATATAGTTGTACTATACAGAGATAGTTTATGAATTATTTTTGCCTGCAGAATTTGAAATAATGTTTCCTGTTGTAATGAGTGTGATTAATTATTATCATCATCAGATGCCATTTTATAAAATATTCAAAAAATAAAAAAAAAGAATTTCTACTTTTATATAATTTTTTTTAATTCAGATTTTTACGTCATTTCTTAATGAAAAATAAAATTCAGGAGGTCAATAATTATATTTACTAGATATCAACTAAAACAAATAAAATATAAAAAATAGGAAAATTTAAAATGTTTGTAATGCATTTCGTAGGATTAATATTATAGATTTTTTTTTAAAATTATCTTTTATAAAACCTCATCTGTGTAAAGAACTGCAAATGAGTTTAGAAAGAAGTAAGGAATGACTGAATTTGGAAATAGAAAAAGAAATAATTAGTTTTTGGTCCAAAGTGACACTATGGGTATTATTACCTGACGAAGAACTGCCACATATTCAGAGGAAAAGAAAAATCAATGTAGTAGCAGAATTTTTGACAGCGTACCAAATGATAAAAAGAATCATTAGAAAAGACTTACTTTAAAATAGGATGATGAAATAAGATAGTTTTTAAGGAGGGGAAGACTTGTCATGGATCTTAGTGAAGAAGTGTTGAAGAGATTTTCTCAGCACCTGGTGATCATTATCCTTTGGTAAACTAATTATCATATTTTGAAGACATTACTAGAGGTGTTAATCCAATGGTAAAAAGGTCAATTTTTAGCTACAGTTAAGGGAAAACAAGAAAATCAATATATAAAACAAGGTCTAATAGAAATTGGCAAGATGCCCACCTAAATTTATTAATTTGCAAGGAAAAAATTAATATTAGATGAAGCCTAGTGATAATAAATGGCTTATGAGTAGTAATTTTAAACATTGTCATCATTATCATGTTTTCTGTTTTAGATGCCAAAATTTCTTTTCTATTTCATCCTCTAATTTATTTTTTTCCCAGCTGTATCCTACATCTTAATGATATAAATTATTAGAAATTTATAGTACAACTTTAAAACTGATATGTTAGAAGCATTTAGTTAAGAGAGTGACAAGAAATTAAAAACTATTACCAATGATAATCAAGTATTATTTACAACTTGATCATAATGTTTTATTGCATAATTAATCAACCTGCCTTTAAGCATAAAATTTAACATTCTGTGATTTATAACATCATTTTATTTTTTTCTTCACTTTTCCCCCCTCATACTCTGTCCAATACATTCCTCTAAGATCTAAAAATAAACTCTTTTATAATTAGTTTAATAATACATTGTTACTTCCGGTTATTTTGTTATTTTACTATTTTTGAATTTAGCTTTCCAATTTGTTTTTCATTTCAAAAATTTCCAAGTGTTTTTTTTTTAATGCAATTGACTATGTCTATGCTCTATAAAAGCATTATTAATCTCTTTTTTCAATTCTATTCTCATTAATTAGTATTAACAGTTATCTCATTAGTAAAAGTTGATGCCATCTCTAATTAATTTTGCATTTAACTTGAACACAACATTTCTGATCAATTGATTAAACTGAGATTTGTTTTTAGTTTGAGAAAATTAAACCAAAATCTTTATCTAAATTAATATATAGGTGTTCATCCTATTAAATTAGGTGTTGAACATCTTATGACCCTTGATCTTTCAAGCAAGTTACAATTATTATGATAAATAAGTCCACAAAATATACATTTCACTGGAAATATGTTTGGCAATTACAATCTTTCTATAAAAGTAAAATTAAGGTCTAAAGACCAAAACTGATTCCTTTTACTCACTCATTAACCTTGCTCTTAATAGGAAACATCAGAAGGATATTCATAGATAAGTACTGTCTTTGATAAAATAACCTAGATAGTTAGAGTGTGACTTTAAATTCAATATTTATAAATATAAAAATTCCAGGTTCAATTTCTATGTTAATTACTACTGATTAGCCAAAACACCGGGAATAGAGAGGAGATGAATATCACTTGAAACCTTATGCTTCATTATAAACTGTGCATTATTTATTGCTAATAGTTGTGTATATTGAGAAAGATTAAAATAAAGTTTGAATTTTTCTAAAATCATTTAACAATTTCTATTAGATGATGAAAATAGAGAAAGAGAGAAGTTGCCCTGACAACAGATTGAAGATTTATGGTGTAAATGTTTTGGATGTTATCATATGATATATATGATATTGTTTTACTATTGATAATGTAAAATTTAGCATAATAATAGAGCAAATAGTCTCAGAACTAGATATTCAAAGACTGATTCTCATCTTACTAAAATAAATTAAAAAACTTAATTCAAAGATAAATATATTCAATTTCTAATGTGATGCTTGAATATCACATAATCTCCCAAGCAATTACCTAAATGATTCTTTGCTAACTGTCAATGTTTCTTTAAAATTAGTGGAAAGTAAGGTAATTCCATTGATTTACTGTAGTCATTTTAATCTCTGTTAATTTATTTCATTTAAAAAGTTTTATTAAAAGCACTAATCAAGTGTCCAAACATTTCTAAAAGCAAGTTTAACAAATTTATTGAAAACTAAAATATCAAAATACCAACTATAGAGTAAAATGTCAAGGTAGAAGCTAAGTAAGGGAAAAAAAATAGAAGTTTCATTTTCTTATTTTTTTATATTTTAAAAAGTCAGATTAAAAAAAAAATTACATTATGTGTTGAGGTAAAAAGAAATTAATAGTAATATGGTAACATAGATTAAAAATAATTATTATAAATTCAATGTTGCTTTCCCAGTGGTCATATATTAGCTATTTAAGATGAAGATCTTAATTTTGTTACTGACTAGGGTAAATGCAACCTCTTCAGAGAGAATTTTCATGGTATAACTCATATCCATTATTGTTTTTTGATGCAAATTAAAATAATTTTTGAACAAATTATTTGTGATAAATTTAAATTTATTTAAATGTAAAAAGCATGTATTTACATGTACAATAGAATTATAGAATTAATTTATACCCTGTATGACACATGTATAATTTATTTTAAGGTTTTGAGCAAGATTAGGATTTGTCTTTCAGATAGCTAGTTCATAAACAACCATTTAATCATCCAATTATTGCTTGGTAAATGGATATCCAATTATTTTATGCAAGAGGGTTAAACCCTTAGTTTCATATGCATTGACCAGATGAACATAATATGATTATAATATATGATGCAGTCTTCACTAATAGTCAGAAAAATGATTTATGGGCACTAAGTTCATAGTTTATTTTTATGACTAATATAATTTGTATTTAAAAAACAACATTGAATGTACTAATGATAAACAATACAATAAATATTCATATATAATAAAAACATATATTAGAATATAATAATTTGTTACATCTCATGAAGTTTATATACAAGGAATGATGAAAAACATCTTTTTCTAAATAGTTTCATATTTGTAAAACATAAATGTAAATTTTTTTTTTTTTAAAAATAAACACTATCTCCAATTAGCCAAAAATATACTAAATGTATCTATTTATATCATCCTATCTATTTCTTTATATGGACATATAAATTATAATTATCATTATTAGTCATTTCCCAAAAAATAGATTTTAAATCATCCCAGAATCTTTCTGTAAGATTTTGTCCTTGCTATCTTCAAATACTCGTAATTACTGTCATTCTTAAGATTATCTACCAACTGTTTTCTTCTATGTTTTTACACCTTCCAAATTAACTATATCAATGAATCCTTCATAGTCCTTTTATTTTAAATAAATTTTAATGTCTTTCTTTTTTTTTTCTTTTACTCTTTTCAATACTTATATGTTTTTAATTTTATTCAATGCACTTTCTGTCTGTTTTTAAATTTACTAATTTTTCTTTTATATAAAATTATATGCAGAATAAAATATTTAACTAGAAAGTATATTAAATCTGACTTCACAAATTAACTTTATGCATTGCAAGTCTCATTTTATTCATTTTACAACTACTTCTAGTAATAGTCAATGCAAAAAAAATATTAATATTGCAATTAAACTTTACATTTTATATTAGTTAAAAGCATTGTGAAACAAAGTGGACATTTTATATATATATATAAAATCTATAAACTAAAATATTTAATGTGGAAATAAATATATAGTAGTAGATGAAATTCAAACAATATACTTAGACTTGTAAATGAAAATATTTTTCAGTTAAATGATTGAGATATTAATGAAGATTCCATGTTAGATAATTATGATTTTAAAAAAAGTTAGTTTTATCTTCTTAGATACTAAAGGATTACATAGAATATACAATTCTAAATGTAATATATATATATATATTAACATTTTGAATGTAATATATATATATATATTAACATTTTGAACGTTTGAAAAAGAAAATATTAATCAATATTAGAATCTTTAACGTCCTGAGCATGCTTTTGCCTGCTAAGACCAGAATCATAGCACTCTTAATATGCAGAATGCATTGTGAGAATTAAATTAGGTGGATATTATGTAAATGACTTACTTTAAATCTTCCACTTTTTGGACAATAGAATGCTAATTTGTTTTTTTATTTATAATGTGGGGGTTATTGGAGAAGAACCACACCTCTTTTATTTTGCATTTTCTATTGCCATATTCTCAACCTAAAACAGGCAAAACTCTCCATACAGTAGTGCCACTCATCATGTGATGTTTGGTAATTTAATATTCTCAACCTATAATGTTTCACTTTACTAGATCAAAAATATGTTATATTTTTGCTCATGCTCAAGTAAAATTGACTTATGCTCAGAGTTATTCATTGCTCATTTATATGCAACTCTAGTAGCAATGTTTGCATGAGACTTTCCATAATATACAGCACTATAAGAAGGGTAGCTGCATCTGATTTTATATATTATTTGGGAGTTTGATTCAGGGCAACCTATCATTAGCATTGTTTAACAGTCTGTTTAAATTATGAGCAATAAACAACTCTGAGCATAAATCAAGTTTTCTTGAGCATGAGCAGGAATATAACCATATTTTTGACTGGGTAAAGGTAAACATTGTAGATTGTGAATGTGACCATAATAAACACAAAATAAAGGAGGTATGGTTAATCTCAAATAACCCCACACTATCAAAAACGAAAAGAAAAGAGGCATTCCATTGTCAAAAATTGGAACATTTAAATTAGTCATTTACATAATGTCCATCTTATTTTCACAACATACCTTGCAGATTGTGGGTGTGATGAGTTTGGCCTTAACAGTCAAAAATATGTTCAGCAAGTGTTAATACTAAATAATCTTTTCTTTTTTAAACATTCAAAATGTTGATATATATACATTACAATTAGCAGAAGAAAAGTAAAAAAAAAACTATTTGAATTATAAATGTACTAAATAGAAATCAAATTTCAGAGTACTTAAAAAAGTTAACTGAATCTAAAAAAAAAATCATGTAAAAGATAATAATATCTTTTTCATGACATTGATTTTTCTGTATTTTATAAAAAGAGTGAAAAAAGGACAAATAAATATTAAAAATACAAAAATAAAATAAAATGTATTACAAATATAAAAAAAAAATGAAAGAAAAAACAATATTGTGGTGACTAAAAGTATATCAGATGAAGTATCAAGCTTAGTTATACAATTAACTGAAAGATATTAAATGCAGATAACTATATATCTTAACAAACTTTTATTTTGATGAATAGAAGAAGTGCATATGAATGTACAGAAAGTTTTGAAAAGATTAAATCGCATTTAAAATAGTGGGAGATTTTAATGCTGGAATGAAAAAATATTTAAAAGATAAAAGGGTGTTGAGTAAAGTTGGATATAAAGATAGAAATGAAAGGGAACATAGTCTTATAAAATTTTCTAAGAAACAAATACATTTTTGTTTTGGTTAGGAAAAAAAATCTAAAAAAGAAATGATTATTGAATAAGTAAATAAAGATAAAGCAACATTTGATTATATTTCAACTTTCAGAAAACATTCATTTCAAGTCTGTAATGTGCTTAATTAAATCAATAAAAGGAATGATTATAAAATAGTAAGAAGTAAGATAATATTAGAAAGATTAAAAACTATTAACTTTCTAAAAAACAAAACAGGCAGCTGGAACAAAAAGTAGTAATTTAATGGTAAAAATGTATAGTGATACAAAGTAATATATGCTGAAAAGATATGAAAACAGAATTCTGTAAAATGTTTTGAAGAAGTTACATCATTACATAAAAAAATATAATTATAAAATGAATATAAACTGTTCTTTTGATGCATAACAATTACTAAAACAAAGATAACATGAAATATGTAAAATATATAAAAATCTATACTATAATAAAAAAAAAAAAAAGCCAACAAAAAAGCAAACTTTACACAGAGGCTAAACTCTCCTTACAGTAGTGCCACTCAGTGAAAACCAGAGTAATCAATGAATGCAAAAAGGTTTGTGAATAAAATCCCTATCTAGTGCCTACTCAGCTTATGGCTTTCATCAGTAAACAGCCTTGGATCTGAGAGCACTGCACCTAGATATTAGGATTCAATGCAACCCTCCAGCACCTTATTAGATAAATATAAAGCTTTGAGTCCAAAATAAAAACACAATAATGTTTTCAATTCAAATTCATTAACTTGTATAGTCATACAGATCTGAACCCAGATTTAAGATTTAGATGCAGTGCTCTCAGATCCAAGACTCCTCACTGGTAAAAGCCACAAGTTTGAAGCTAGTGTGGATATATTGGATGAGTATGCATTAGATAGGGATTTTATGCACAAATCTTCTTGCATCCACTGAGTAGTGCTACTATATCAAGATTTAGCTTCTGTATAAACAGCTTGTGTAAGCATAAAGAATAATGATCATGTGAAGTTTAATAGTTTAAAAGCAAAGTTTATGTAATAAAAATAATTTTATTTAAAATGTCTAATATTCTAAATCAGGGTCAGTAAACTGTGGCTCTTTGATCCCAATCTTGTGTGTCTTTTTATCATGAAAAACATAATCACATTTTTTTATTTCCTCTTGCAATTTGTAAATAATTATTTAATAACTCTAGAAGAGAAAAAATGTACATTATAACGTTGTTTTTTGAAGTCAGCCTTATTATAAAATGGTAATTATTATAAATTTTTGATTTTATCAGTGCATCTTTCACCTTAGCTCATCCTATCACAACCATCCATCAGCTCAGAAGTCAGATAAATCTCCCACATTATAGATACATTAGGAATACACTTTTTTTTTTTTTTTTTACAAGTAAGCCATATAGCACATGTTACAATCTTATTGTATATCCCTCACAAGGTATTAAAAGTGGTAGAAACGTGTTTCTACCGTATTTGAAAGTGGTGTAGTGAATGTACGGATGCACAAAAAATAAATGACTTACAAATAGTAATTATTGCTTATGATTAATATTTAAATATTAAAAATTTGTGAATAAATCAGACAGTCAAAAGTAATTTTTTTAAATTTGTTTTTAACAGAATTTTTATTTTTGTTTGTATGTACTGATATTTTTATTATGTTCTATTACTAAAATAAATGTTCAAATATATCCGCAAACCATTCAGAAATTCATATTTTTCACCTCTTTTCTAGCAGCTAACTCTTTAATGGGGGAAAGAGGAGATACCTCTTTTCTTGCAGCTTTTTAATTGGGGAGGGGGGACGACGACAAATGAAGAGATGGAGTATACAAGTAAACATATGAAGAATAGAAAAGCTTCAGGAAATGATAAAATTATTTTAGATATTTCAAAACAAACAGGCAAATAGAAAAGTTATTGGCAAGATTATATGCAAAATGTCTATATGATATTCCAAATAATTGGAAAAATACATTTATTAGAAAACATTTATAAATGAATATGATCGTTTAACTCCAAAAGAAAAAAAATAGAAAGAGAATGAGAGATAAAGATAAAAAAGATTACTGTTTAATTCCAGAAAAAAAAAATAGAGATAGAAAAAGAATGAGAGATAAAGCAAAAAAGAGTGAAAGTTAAAAATAAGTTTTAACATGACTATACAAATTAAACTCTAACACAAATAAGTCTATAAACTATACACAATATAAATACACCCATATATAAAATTTCTGATCCTTTATTTATTTACCATTTTATAATAGCAGTCCTTTAACTTGCCTAATGGAAGCTTTTCAATATAATCTATTCCCTGTTATAAGTTTATTAAAAGATATTGATATTACATTTTTTAAGAATGTTTTGGAATAAACTTTATAATATAAAGAGGATTTATTTCTTTCCATAAAAGTTGTCGTTAGTACTTTGAAAATGCATCCTTACAATAGTCGATTCAGTATCATCATATACAGCAAGTGAAAGAACATATAAATTTGTTTTATAATTTTAGTGTTATATTTTTAACATCTTAAGAAATATCCCAAAATAAAAATTGTTTAATATCTTTAAGTTACTCTACATAATATTAATTCAAATGAAGTAGTTACATTCTGATAATAAAATACTTCATCTTTTAAATGGAAAATACAGCACTAGTACGTTAAAGTACATATTATGCCTCAATAATCAAGTGTTTATTTCTACTTATAATCTTAACGAATTATTAAAATTGAGATATATTCTCAAACTATTCAAGCTAAAAGTTGGAAATATTTTTCTTCTATCATTTAAAAGACTGTCAGATCATTAATTAATAAGCTGATTTTTTTTGTATGTTGCTTTCAAAGCATTATAAATATTATATCATAATTCTTTGAATTGACAAGGATAATATAGTCATCAGAATATTTTAAATCTGGAAATCATGAAAATGTAACTCTTTTTTTAAATTTTAATTAGTTTAAATCAAAAACACCATTCCTATATCATGACTAGATTACTGATTCATGAAATCATTATAAACTATTCAAATATCATTTCATAAAAATGAAATCAAACAAAATTGATAATAGTACACTCAAATTTTTCATTACAAATCTCATATTTTCCTAAGGCTGCAGAAAGGAATTTAATGTTAACTAAAAGGAAATTCTTTGATTCCACTTTGAGGCATTAAACCAACTAATCAGGACAAATTTCTAATATCCAACATTCCATACATTCTTGTTGTTGCAGCTGTTATTGTTGTATAATTATTTATATAGTATATGAACATGGACAGGCTGCTCACCAATACACATCAGCCAGTGTAATAGATTATATTGGTTTGTTATCTCTGAGTCTAAGATCAAGAATCACCATAGTTTTTTTTTCTCACTTGCCTGATAACTCTTAACTAAAATATCAGTTGAGTTTTTTTTTGAAGATAGACTGAATGTATGTGTGAATGAACATTTTTTAAAAAATAGATATTCGCAATCATTTCTTTTTGGAATTTAAGAAAAGGCATTTGATTTTATAAGTATTTCTTACGTGATTAAAGCATTGAATTATCATGTTAGATTACATAATAATACTAATATGCCTATAAAGCAATATGTAATTTGCTTATACCAAATGTTTCTCATATGTGTAAATAGAGGGATTTGAACTTAGAATTTTTCAGTTTATATTTGTCCTCCACTTCATCTCATGCAACCAATACACATAACCACATACATTGTAAAAAAGATAGATGATCCCCACTATATGTATTTCATGCAGAACAAGTACTCATCAGTTGAACCACATTGAGAAGGATGTATAACAGGGTGACTTCAAATTATCCAAAACTTTTTACAGAAATTTGCAAGAACTATTTTGCCACTTAAAATAGAAAGTTAAGGAAATAAAAGTGAATTGAAATTATTTAAATCATCTAGATTTGGCAGACAATATAATTGTTTTTGCAAATAATACTTCAGAATACCAAGAAATGTTGCAAGACTTATTAAATAAAAGTTGCAAGAGTTACCAGATAGAAGTTAAGAAAGTAGGACTAAAGATACATGTTAAAAAGGGTAAAGTAGTGTTCAATGGATTTTCTCAAAAGAAGAAAATAAAGATTGACAATGATGAATTAAAAGAAATTAATAACTACAAATATTTTAATCAGATTCTTACTAGAGATGGAAACATACAGATGAAAACATAATGGATGAAATTAATCATAGAATAAAACTTGATGTTGAAATGCTTTTGGTAGAAATAACTTACTATTAAAAGAAAATATGTTTATGTGTTTGAAAAGGTAAGTTTTTAAGAAATGTGTGTTATCAGTCCTGTTATTTTACAAATATGCATTTTTCATTTCTAAATCTGCAGTTTTTTTTTAAATAGATATTTTTTCTTCAGTGGTAACATGTTAAAATGCTTGGCATTATTGTAATTTGATCTATCTGTATTTATTTTCCTTATTACAATTGGGTATTTATCCATTTATTTAGAAAGTATAAATTCTACAATAATTATTGAAAAGAGTAATATCAATGAATGGAATTTTTAAAATAATTTTGAATAGTTAGAAAGAGTATTTTAGTAGATTTTTAACAACAATTTAAAAATATATTCATCTAATCAATTCACTTAGATTTGGATAGCTTGTGCGAGTAATATTAAAATTTAAGAAGAATGAAAAATAACACATTAGAAATTATTAATGTGTAAGTTATATATATATATATTCACTAAAAACATTATAAATCATCAATAGAAAACTTTTGATTGGAAGACAAAACAGCAAGCTAGACTTATATCAAAGTATTAATAAAAGTTATAGAAAAAAACACCAAGTATTAAATTGTCAGGCTGCAGAAAGGAGTTTTCTATTAACTGAAAGCAGATCCTTTGATTCTTCTTGGAGGCATTAAGGGAATTGAGCAGGGCAAACTCCTAATGTCCACTCCATATGTTCTTGTCATTGCAGCTATTGCTATGTGATTATTCATATATGGACATGGATGGGCTGCTCACCAACACACATTAGCCAGCATAATGAGTTTATTGGCTTTTTATCTCTGAGTTTGATCAAGAAACACCATGGTCTTTCTTCTCAGTTGCCTGATAAGGCAGAATAAATGTATGTGTAAATCTTAAATATTTTTCCAATAGATATATAATCATGACAAAAATAAATCATAGTCCTTATTACCAGGAGGCTGTAAAGTCACAAACCAAGGCAGTGGTTGGTGACTGAAGGCAGAGGGTGCTAAGAATTCTTCTGATTATGGACCCAGGCTGCCATTTGATGACAACTTTTTATTTAAGTACTTACAACTGCAGATCACTTTCATGTAAAGGAAGATTGCAAGAATTAGAAGAACAACTAGCTTATATTAAATGAGACATTATTGGACTTTGTGAAGGTAGAAGAAAAAATGAAGAGACAATTGATTTAAAAAGTGGACATATACTCTACTATAGAGACACAAATATTGGAAATACAAGTGGAGTAGGATTCATTATAAACAAAAAGTGGAAGAGCAACATTGTGGAGATTGATGGGGTATTGGACAGACTGGCAAGATTAGTTATACAACTTAATAGCAGATACTAAATTCAGATAATTCAGGTTTATGCCCCAACAAGTTCTCATAGTAATGAAGTAATAGAAATTTTTTATATGGATGTACAAAAGGTTTTTGATCAGAGTAAACAACATTTTTAAATTGTTATGAGAGACTTTAATGCTAGAATTTGTAAACAAATGAAAGATGAGAGTGCTGTAAGTAATTTTGGTTATGGTAATAGAAATGAGAGAGGACATAGACTTGTGGAGTTTGCAGAAAAAAACAACAACTTTATATTATGAATTCTTTTTTTGTGAAAAATATTAAAAGGAAATGGACATGAAAGCATCCAAATGAAGGTATAGCAGAATTGGATTATATTTTGACCAATAGATAATACATATTTCAAGATTGTAATGTTCTTAATAAATTTAAATAGGGAAATGATTATTGATTAGTAAGATGTAAGATACGTGTTAAAGCAAAACTAGAGAGACAAAAAGTATTAAGAAAAACAATATTTACTGTTGATATTCCTAATCTTCAGAAACATTCTAATGAATTTAAATTAGAACTTACAATCAGTTCCAAGAATTAGTAGATTTTGAACATGATTCAGATTTGAATTAAATTAATATGAAAATAACTGATACACTTTTAAAAACTGCAACAAAGATAGCTGGTAGAAAAAAAGCAAAAATTGACCAATAAAATTTCTGTTGAGACTAGAGAATTTATGAAGAAAAGAAGGAATATGAAAATATACAAAAATGATGCATTAAAAAGAATTGAATACCTCAAATTTTGTAAAATGGTGCAGAAAAGAATTGAAAATGATATAAGAAAGTATAACTGTGAACTAGCAAGGCAAGTAGAAGAAATTAAAAGTCTCAAGAGTGTAAAACAACATTTTTGTATTGGTAGGAAATTTATATATGCAATAAAAAAAAAATAGAATTATTACTAAAAAGAGAGATGACATCATGAAATGGGTAGAAGACTTCTATCAAGAATTATATAGTAATAAAGAACAAGTATCTCCTATATCTATTATATCTTCTGAATTGCCCTGAATTTTAAAAAAAAAAGTGAGACATGCAATTAAATTTATGAAGAAAGGAAAAGATCTAGGTAATGATGAAATTATAATTGATATATTAAAAGAAGCAGATGAAAAAATAGGAAATTTTTTAGCAAAGTTATATACCAAATGTCTAAATGATAAAGATGTACCAAATGATTGAAAGAATGCAGTATTAATATTTAAAAAAGATGATAAAGAAGATATTAGAAATTACAGACCTATCAGCCTTTTATCAGTTTTACACAAATTTTTTACCAAGATAATTACAACTTGTCTACAGAGAACATTGGATTTTCACCAACCAAGAGAACAAGCTGGATTTAAAAGTGGTTTTAGTACAGTAGATCATATCCAGGTATTGAGAGAAGTTATAGAAAGAACAAATGAATATGAGTTGCCATAATGCTTTGGATTTGTAGATTATGAAAAGGCATTTGATTCTATAAACATTTCTTCAGAGAGTAAAGCATTGGATCATCAAGGTATAGATCCAGGATATTGTCATATTTTAAAGAATATTTATAAAAATGCAACAGCAACAATTAGATTACATAATGATACTAGACATTGAGAATGGTATAAGACAGGGTGACTCCATATCTCCAAAACTTTTTACAGCAGTGCTGCAAGAAGCATTTTGTGGATTAAAATGGGAAGCTAAAGGAGTAAAAGTAAATGGAAATTATTTGAGTGCTTTTGGTAGAAATAACGACACTAAAAGGAAATATGCCTATGTGTTTGAAAAGGAAGGTTTTTAATAAATGTGTTTTATCAGTTCTTACTTATGGATCTGAGATTTGGACACTTAATAGAAGAGCAATACAGAGACTTCACAGCACTTAAAAAAGTATGGAGAGATGCAAGTTAGGAGTAACAAGAAGAGATCGAAAACACAATATATGGGTAAGAGAACAAACAGGTATTACTGACCTTATTGAAAAAATTAAAAGACTGAAGTAAAGTTTGGCTTGACATATTTCTAGAAGAAATTATAATAGATGGACAATTGAAATCTTAAACTGGATTCCAAGAGATTGTAAAAGACCCAGAAAGAGACCACATGTAAGATAGATGGATGAAATAAAAAAGTGTGCAGGGTGATGTGGAGAAGAGAAGCTAAAGATAAGAGAAGATGGATTAAACATGCAGAGACCTTCATCCTTCAATGGGTTGATAATAATTGAAGATATTGATTAATTGTCATTTGAATTGAATTTGTAAATTATGATAAATCACTTCACTCTATAAATATTTGTATTTGATTAAACTTGATGTCATGTTTTATGATATATATTATTAAAATGGAAAGCAAAAAATATGAAAATAAATGGAAATTAGTCTAATTTTTTAAGGTAGTTTTTTTACAAATAATGCTTCAGAGTTACAAATGATATTACAAGAGTTATCAGATAAAAGCAAAACATAAATTTTATAAAAATAAAGTATAAATTATTGGTTGTAATAAATTAGAAGCTTAACAATTAGAAATACACTGGATTAAATTAACAATATGCATTAAATGACAATGGATAAAATTAATTATAACATTAAAAGTGGATAGAACATTGTTTATAGATATAATAATATTAAAAGGAAGTATGCTTATGCACTCAAAAATGAAAGATTTTAAATAAATGTGTTTACCAATGGTTGCTTATATATATAAGATTTGTAAAATTTATTGGAAGAGCAATTCAAAAATTGAAGATCTACCAATAAGAGAAAATGTTGTGCTAGTATTAAAGGGGGGGGGGGCGGTCAAAATTATAATGCATGTTTGAGAGAGCAAACTATAAATTACTGACATCATTGAACACTTAAGAAGCTCAAATGATTCTAGACTGAACATGTCAGAAAAGTATAATAGATAATAATTAAAATACCAGAATGAAGTTTTAAAGATTTTCAAAAAATATAGTGCAAGACTATATATGTATAATGGAGAAATGAAAAGAAAGAGTTTGTTGGAATAATACAAAGAAAAAGGTCCAAAATGATTTAAATAAATATGGTGAACTCTTCGTCATTAGAGATTAATAATGGCAAATTAAGTTGATAATGGTTATTTTATCATTGATCATTGCTGAGAATTTCAATTTATTAATGTAATTATAACGTTAGGGTGATTAATAGTATCTATGTAGTAGCATTATGATTGTTGTTAAAAATAGTTTACTATTGCTTTCCACTTCCTTGACTAAACGCCAACGGGATAACTAAATCTCTTCAATATAAAGATTTTTTTATTCATTTAATGCTTATAATTTTTGATTGTTTTATTTTTTAAAATCTAATTAATAATATTGATCGCTTTTTTATATGTAAAAATAATTCTATATCCATTAATTTTTTTATGATTAAAATTTTAAAACTAAATTTCTTTTTTAATTTAATAAAGTGTATTTTTTTTTAATATTTCATTATAATCTGTCGAGTTATTATTAAAACCGTTAACTTTCAGATTTTTATAAATATGAAAGTAATGTTTCTTGTTTTTTTTTTATAGTTATCGTGTGAAACAAGAGTGAAACTAAAAAAAAAAAACCCATAAATTTTGCCACAATATAAATAACAATTATTAATTCCTTCTCTTTATTAAATACGGAATGTGTAATTTGTCAAACTGATTTAATAAACAGTACAAAACTTTTGTTATCCTTTGATTTTGAGCTGTGATTTATTAAGAATCTGCTGGATTAAACATACTACTACCTCAATCTATATCTTTTTAACAGTTTGATTCAAATTTATACTAACATAACATGAATAAAAGATGATTAGAAAATGTTATAATATAAACTTACTTTCTACTTGTTTAATTTTGTATGAAACCCAGAAATTGTTTTCACAATTTTGCTATTTTCAAGTGATTTCATATTGATTTAATGTATCCTGGATTATTTTTGAATGGAAAAGATAAATTCTTGAGAATTAAACTATGTTGTTGCTAAGTAATACTTATTAAAAAAAAAAAACAACTAGTAATAATTTCCTTACAAATAATCCATCATGTAAATGTTGATGAAAAATAAAAAGATCAACCAGCAATGTAATAGATAAACTATATCATCACAACATTGAACGTGTTATTGAGCAATCTGAAAGACTAAAACTATAATCTATTTAGTTATTAAATTTCTCAATATATCCATCATTATTGTAATTATGCAGTCCATCTATCTTATTGCTGATTGGACTTCTCATCTTTTACTCTCAACCTAGGCTTGCAATTCTGAGACTTAATTTATTTATATATTGATTTTACATTAATATAACAATTAGTATTGTACTTATATGCAGACAATTAAGCACCAACATGAAACCTCAACAGATATAAATGATCATCAAAATTTCAGTTTGACAAAAAGTTTTAAGAGCTTACACATTTAACTCTAGTTACAAATTCTTATAACTTAATAGTACATTAAACCTGAAAAGTGTATGTAATTCCTATTGACAGAATTAATAATAATATGTCATATAAAAATTGATTGAGTTTATGTATTTTTTTTTAATTCAAAGATGTTATGCCATTAATAGTTTTGTGTAAAATAATTTTATATTGCTATTATTAGTAGTTTTTTAAAATTATGATATAGATACATTTTAAATAATCACAGTAGGGACACAAAAAATTTTAACCATCACATGTGGTTGCTGCACCCTGGCATAGGTTTGTTCTCTGAGCTGTTTGGGGGGACTAGTTTTGAGTAGAACATGTTTTGTATTTATTTTACTGTTCGTTCACATATACAGGGAGGTTTGTTGTATAGACTTCCCTTTCCCATGATACAGGGCATTGTTGTTCTTTCACCATTTATAGTGTATTGCATTTACAACTACATTCTCTTTACATTTATCTGGTGTTCTGTTGGTTGCATTAGTTGCATTTGAATCAATGCTGTTGAGCAATTCTGCCATTTGTTCAATATTTTTGGCATTTGTACAGAGAAGAGATTGCTCGATACAAAAGCGTAGATTTCTTTTGATTATTCTTATTATCTCACTTTTTTTCAAGTGGTATGTGTTCAAGATCCTCAACTTGGTAACTTGGTGGTGGAAGAATTTCATTAGAGTTTCCTCTGATGTTTTTGGTACTTCTCCTGGAACAGTTGGTAGAGTAGGGCTTCTTGCCTATTGTGGCTCCAGAAATTCTTCACCAGTAACACCTGGTAATCTTCAAATGTGGATGGGGTCTGAAGCAATGACTCCCACCACATCAGCACATCCTCTTGGAGGTGACTGTAGGTGGTGATCAATTTCTCACCCTCAATCAGATTGTGGTTCACAGAAAAATATAGGTTAAATCTCCTTTTAGACATAATGAACATGGTAGGCTCAGACATAAACTAATATAATGAATCACAAAATTAAAAGAAATATAAATAATTCTCTATTATACTTTTAATCTGCATTTGATCTGTTGTAATCAATGACCACACTGAACCAAGATTAGTTTGAATGGTGTTCTGCACTATGACTTTCCAAACATTTTAAATTTATATGCTATTCTAGAAAATGTCTTGAGTTTTTAAATACCATATGGTCTTGAATTCAATTAGGTTTGATACTAAATCATAACAATGTATATTTGTAGTGATGAACTGATTTCAGACCTTTATATATGTGTAACAAAACAAAGTAATATAATGATTTCTTTAGCAGATACTTAAACATCATTTGCCAGATTAAATATTCATATTGACAGAGATAGTTCACAGCAAATAAGAGCACTGCCTATATTTAGAATATATATCAAAAACATAATTAACAAATCAAAAAGATATGTTTTATTAAAATATTGTTTAAACATATATATATATACGCTACATTAACACGCAATATATAAATTTATATGTATAATATTACATTTACATTCTAACATTGGATTGAATTCAATGTTCTTGTCCCTCGCATATTGTTAGTGAAAAATCATCTTAAAATTGTACCTTTTTTTATATACTAATGTAATTTTTTAGATGAAATATCAAAATTTATTTTTCATCCTTATTTTGTTTTTTTAATTTATTAAAATATTTAATTAATAAAAAAAAAAATGTTCGTAAGATATTCTGACCGCCATTAGAGGAAGTAATGTAATTTATTTTTCTCTAATTGTAATTATTTATTCTTTTATTTTGGTTCTAGCAGGATGTATTAGACAAATATATACAAAGAAGATGGAAAGCTTTATTTTCTATCCTGCTGGAACTTTGACAAACAAGGTATAAATCTTAATAGTTTAACAAACGATAAAACATGCACTCTTTTCCAGTATGAATATATATCCTTATGAAATCACATAAGTGATTTATATAAAAAGGGCCAAGATAAAATTATTAGGAAGACACATCATGATTTATTTGACAAATAAATAAAAATTAAAGAGAAAAAATACATATCAAAATAAATACTTCAGTTGAAATCTTTAAAGAGACCAAGTTTTTTTCTTGTTGATTGGTATTAAATAGGAGGGGGGATAGTAAAAGATCATAATTTGATTATAAAAATCCCATTAGATTTATTTTAATGACATTGCTGATGTTAGAGGATGAGAATAAAAGAGTTTGTGATCAGAAAATATCTTGATTAAAAATAATGGTTTAAAAAAATTAATAATAATAAATATACCAAGGTTTATAGGTATCAGTGGCAAAAAACAGAAACTTTACCAACAAAGTCTGCTTCAATCATCGTCATTAGATCAGCAATGAAAGAATCTTTATTTTGGCAAAGGTAGCCAAGAAGATAAAATATTAATTTATGATGAGTCAAAAGATGACTCCATGCTAAAAGAAAGATTAAAAACAAAGAATTTTAAAATATATATATTATAACCAAACCAATGAACTATGACATGAGACTTGAACAAGAGGCCATAAGTTGAGAAGGGCCCAAACTAGAGTTAGACTCACACATGAAGTTTTAATAATATATAAGAGCAAGAACATTTTACTAAAAATTATATGTAATCCTTAATATCTATAAAGAATTATTTACTTTACCAATATCACCAGCAATAATAAACAAATACTATCTGATTTGCATAACTATGTATGATTTTAATTATACCAATGACGGTAATGTTTCAGGATATTCTCATAAACCCTAATAATATAATCTGAGAATATTTTTATAACTTTGGATGAATAACTCTTTCAACAGAATTTCATGTGTATTATACTTAATAAGGTTAGCAAGTTAGTTCTTAACTGTTAAGTTGCATTTTGTTTGAATCAACACTTATCTCAGCATTTTTAATAAAATATATCAATTACTATTCTGAGAAATTATTAATCCCAATAAGTTTAAGCTGATTTATTCTTGATAAGATTAAGATAGCAAAGGGATTTTATCATATCGACCCATATCAGCAAATTGAATATTAAAATGGAAATGGTGTAAGTAATTTGAATAAAGAAAAATATTACTTTTTAAAATAAAGTGTAATAGTGACCATATTTATTTATAAGATGTATGGATGATGATGATAATTTTCAATTACTGATAAACATTCATATAATAAAAATATTATAACACTTAATTTATTAATTATAAACCTATTATAAAAAAATATTTGGACAAACTTAATCAAAATAACAATAACTTCTCTGAAAAAGATTATCAATCATAATGTAATGTTATATTTAATAAATACTTTTTACTTGGATTATAAATATCTATTTGAGTCATTAATACTTGTGTTTTATCAAAACATGATGTGACATCAAAACACTCCCTTGGTGAAGGTTGCATAATGTTTATTTAAAACCTAAGAATTAACTGCGGATAAAATACAAGAATGTTTTATTGCATCCTTAAGTATGCTAATAATAATAATCATAATAGCAACAATCTTTTCTTATAGGTATCAGACTGAAAGCTTAACCCTCTCATAAATAAATAAAGCATTTATCCAACTCATATTATTATTCTTAAAATATATAACTTTAATAACACCTGACTATCACAAGTGTTGGTGCCACAACATTATATATCTTTTAATCTTATATTAGGATTAAGAATTTAACCCCATATTGTTAGAAGTCAAACTCAACTAAACAATAATATTTGTGATTAGCAGTATTCTTCATTAACTTATATGAGTCTCTTGGGACACTAACTCTTATAAATATTTAACTATCTATTCTAGATACCTTTTATTAAAGCAAACATGAGGTTGATTTAAGGAATCAATAAAACTTATGAGAGATTAACTATTAACTTGGATTTTGCATATTTTATCTTAGCTTTAACACAACTGACCTCTAATGCATATTAGAATTACAAACACACATTTATATCTGATTTCACTAATAAAAATGCACTGTATTACTTGCATCTTCCTTGTAAGGCAAACTTTTATTAAACTATAATAACAATAATAACTTTAAAATATTAAAATAATTAAACAAATTAATTAACTAATAGAAAAAATATATATAATCTACAATCATTAAATCAATGTCCAAGAAAATTTTATCCAGGCAAAGTTTAAATATTTTCCATTGGATAGAAGTTATAATTTTGCCATTTTATAATGTGATAAACTTTCTGTAAGATGAAATTCACAGACTTAATCCATGTAAGAGCATAATTGATTTTGAAGGCTGAAATTCACTAATATTGATTTTCCAATTCAACAGATCATCAATTACTTATTTGTATTCATGCAGATATTGATGCAACAAATAATCTCTTTTAAGAGATAGTTTTCATAAATTTTAATGTCTCTAGGTATATTTACAAAGATATAATACTGATGAATATACATCCATTATCTTTTGGATTTCTGTACCCACTACAGTAACAAACAAACCATAAATTAAATTAGTTTTTACAGAATATCGTAGGTTTTAAGAAGCATTTTATCAATATAATATGCAGAAATTCATCAATCCATTATATCAAGTCAATTTCATATTATTCAACTAAAGTACAAGTTGTTTTCACAAAGGTGAGATCAATCTATTCATTAATCCATCAACTTGAATTTATTATATAATACTTGTTTACTGTTTCAAGTGGTTTTCACAATTATAAAAAGAAACAATATTTTATTCCATAAGTTCCCATAAATTTTATACTGTTTAGTAAAAACTTTAGATTGATGTAGCCAATATGATTCCAAATAAGTGACTTGAATCTTTAGAGAAGTGATATCACAAGCTGTAGCATTCCATAAATAATTAAAAAAATTCACAGTTGAATCAAAATATGAAATTTTCATTCTTTTAAATGCATTACTGAATGATAATTACTATTAATATTTTAATTTCTCCATTTAGGATGACATATAGGAAACATTTGTCCTTAAGAGGCATAACAAAATGACTAATTCCAGATTTAAATTCAATGCAGTCCTTCAACACACTGTAATTAAAGAAGATTAAACAAATTTTGACATGATTATATTTATAAATTTCTGCCATGTGATTAGTGATTTTATGCTTTTTTACCTACAATAATTCATTTTTTTGTATTTGTATGGGAGTATTCTGTTCTCATTGCTATGGAAATGATCAGAAGCAGATGAGATTTGAAAGTTTCAAAAGTTTAAAGTACCAAAATTTGAATCAAAACACTATGTTAAAAATGACTTACAATAATAAATATTAAATCAAATGATTTTTGTTTTATTATATTTCAAAGTTCTCTTTTTGTAATTAATAATAAACTCATATAATTAGCACTAAAAATAAATCTATTTAAGCATTTTATGATTAAACTCATGTACTCACACAAGTGTTTAAATATAATACTTAAAAGTTACTATCCCTATTATGTCTAATAGTTGTTTACATATCCAAATAAAAATTACTGTTGTAATAATAATATTTTTAAATACTTTTTTTTATATTGTAGTTAGTATAGCACTTTTTATCCAGTGTACTTTTATTTATTCCCCCCAAAATCAGTTTTATTTGCATATGTTTATTTTTTTAAAAATATCAACCACACTTTAAAAAAAAAAAAAACGAGACATATATTTCTGGGATGTTGTAATTGATAAAATCTGTATGGGAAATATTTTGGATAATTTTAATAATCTATTCTAATAGGTAGTGAAATACGAGAAAATATAAATATCACTTTCAATCTTATTATTTACCACAATAACAGTAATGAACATCAATATTTACTTTACTTAATAAGCCAATAATTTTTTTTTTAGAATTTATAGTTATGATTATTGATTTAGACATTGAAATATGTTAATATATATATATTTGAAAAAATAAAAAAGTAACTTCATTCAAGATTTTTTTTTAATGCTAAAATGCATATTAGATATTATGTCAAAGTATTATCTAAGATTACTTAAATGCTATTATGCCAAGATGTGTGTATGATTTAATTATGAAGTTATATTTAGGTTTTAATCATATGTTTGTCAAAGTAATTTTATAATTTTTGAAGAACAAAACATTATTTTATTAAAAGGTAATGTAAATGCCAATATATATATATTAGTCAAAATATTTTCATTGATTTATTACAATGTAAACAAAACAAAATGTGAGGCTTTTTTCAGTGTAATAACTAAACATATATTTAATAGAGATGTTGCTAGGAAATTATCAATTACTATTGATAGTCCTAAGGCGAAATTTATTTGCTTTAGTGTCCAATAATAGCTTATTTTGTTTCAAGTTTAATTAGCAACAAAAGAAAGTCCTCTTTTATTTTTGTCCATGTTGTTATATGAATTTAAATCCAGATAGATATTTTTATAAGTATGAGGACTTAGGAGAGTCACACACACAATACAATGTTAAATGAATAACTTATTGTTTATATATATATATTGAGACAGTTATATGTGTCATGGAATACATTAACATAGTAGTGTGTGTGTGCGCATGTATATATATAAAAGTGAAAGGAAAAGCAGAAACAAACAAACAATTTTTTTCGATATTTACTTAAAAAAAATATACACAGGAATAACAGTTAAGAGTTAATAATAATTTTGAAGTTAAAAAATTATTATAAATTAAATATTTAAAAAGTTCTAGTTAATATTTTATTAATTTTGATGTATAATAGATAGTATCGGTAATTATAAATTTCCTCTATCTATTTTATAATTAGATTAAGAATTTTTTTTTAAAATTAAATACTTTGATAAATCCTACAATGTTGTTTTTAAAAGAGCTAAGGTGAATTGAGAAGAGTCATTAACTTTTTTCAATCAAAATAAAAAAAAACCTACTTTTAATTACTGTTTTTTAAATTCCATCCCTGACTATAAAAATATTGAAAAAAAAGATTAGCTTACATTAGAATTATTAGGAAAATATAACTGAAAGCAGTGTATCCAGATACTGCTACTAGTGCAATGCTGGTAGAGTTTGAATTCAATGGAAGCAAATTTCAGCTTTTATGTAGTTCATAGCTTGTATATATTGTGCATTATATGGTGTGCTTGAAGTCTACCAAATTACAGAGACTTAATGGAGCCAAAAATGTCAACAGTTACCTGATATATACCTTTTCCAGAAATGTCAAAGGGACATTATACTATTCTACTACAGACATGATTATAATGGACCAGCTTACCAAGAGACTCCTGTACTAATCAGATGGCTGAAATTATTATTGTGATATGATTTTACACCTATGCTGATTAATATATATATATATATAAAGAAGCACAAACATATAATTACTGCTGGATGTGTATATAAAAAATGTGTATATTTGGTGAATAGAATATTTCTTGAAAATGATGATTATTTTAAATAATTTGCAATTAAAATCTCTAATTAACAAATTGTAAAAGTAAATAAGTTTTGCTTGAATTATACACCTAAAAACAGAGGATTAGTTCTAGTTTGTATTTTCCTTTTGAAATTAAAAAAAGGAAAATTCCAAAAATATTTCTATATTGAAGAAAATAACTTGCTAGCAATATTTTTAAAGAGTTACAATTAAGAGCAATTTGAAAAAAAAAAGGAAACTTTTTTTGCCAAAGAAGCAATATATATTTAGAAAAATAACTTTTACTTAAAATGTACTAATTCAATTGTTACTAATTTTCTTCTTTTCTGAGCCAATGTAATATCAGATAAAATGAAAATACACATAGAAAAGGTAGTTTTTTTAATAATGTTTAACTTTATTATTTCCTTCAATATATTTTTACTATATCATACTCATGGCATGAATATGATATAGCAAAAATGCCATGAATATGATATAGTAAAATATTGAAAGCATGCCAGGCAATAATAAAGCTAAATATTATTTTTAAAAAACTGCATTTTCTGTGTATATTTTCATTTTACTAAATATCAAAATGGACTAATGACTTTAATTTGTAAGAAGATAATAGTAATACATGTGTATGTGTGCATTGCTTTTATGTATATATGTTTTTTTGACTTTGAATTAATTGTTTTGTGAAAATACAATATTATTTATTAAGTTTATTATTTTTTGACAAATGAAATATTTTAGGATATAAATACCATATGTGCACACATTTGAATGTATGTCATGTAGACCCATATATATTAAAATCAGTCATTGATCACATATATGTTAAAATTAATTATTATATATTATAAAAATGAATTTTTATTATTGGTTTATGACAATTTAAAGATGTTAATTTTAAATTATTATATGCACATCTGTGTGCTTATATATAAATATGTTTTATGTAAACCTATAGAGATATATGCAAATTATAATATAACATATTTTTGAGTATTTTAATCAAAATCAGAATGCTGAATTTATAGTGTATTCAGTAGATCCTAATTTAATTTTGTTATTGTTAATAAATTTATATTTTATTAAGTTATTCCAGTGAATTTATTTAATCCTAGACTAGGTTTATAACATAATATGTTAGAATTATCACTTGTTTACAGTAACAATTATAGAGCTCTTTTTCACTGAGCTGTATTCATGTGTAATGGTCAGTTATATAGATTGAGGTTTATGTGTATTTTTTTGTAAATTTAGATGATTTGATTATTTTTCTGTAATCCTGGTTGGTTGAAAGGAAGATATCCTTTAAAGTCTAGACACTACATTTTACTTTACATTTCATTATTATTATTTCTTTAGAAATTAAGTTTATAATTGGCCAATGCATTAATAGTATTAAATGATCAGAGGACATTGATGATCATCATTGTTTTAGTATCCAACTATTATTTTTTAATTGATATATTCTTATGGATTAGCAACTGACTCTGTGTATCCAAATTATTGTGTTGTATAAGTTTGGCAGTGGCTAAATAATTAGCCTCATCTATAATAGAGTGCTTTCAAATCCAGTCACAAGGTTGACTGTTGATATTATTTTTTGATCATTCATGATGATTATTATTTTTCTCTTTAATGCTGGTGAACTTATAGTTAGCAATGTTCTTGCAGATCTCTCGTATTTTTTCATTATATTCACATTTAAATTTGATTCATTATTTCCAGTTGATGATGATTTACCACTACCCCCACCCCTGAATTTGTACCATTACAATATATATATAAGATCTTTGCACCTGCTTTTCTGAAAGTTCCTCATTAATAATTTTTATTTTATTTTATTAGATTTTATTGGGATTATTTTAACAGCTGCTTATTTTATCTATCTATCTATCTATCTATCTATCTATCTATCTATCTATCTATCTATCTATCTATCTATCTATCTATCTATCTATCTATCTATCTATCTATCTATCTATCTATCTATCTATCTATCTATCTATCCATCTATCCATCTATCCATCCATCTATCTATCTATCTATCTATCTATCCATCTATCTATCTATCTATCTATCTATCTATCTATCTATCTATCTATCTATCTATCTATCTATCTATCTATCTATCTATCTATCTATCTATCTATCTATCTATCTATCTATCTATCTATCTATCTATCTATCTATCTATCTATCTATCTATCTATCTATCTATCTATCTATCTATCTATCTATCTATCTATCTATCTATCTATCTATCTATCTATCTATCTATCTATCTATCTATCTATCTATCTATCTATCTATCTATCTATCTATCTATCTATCTATCTATCTATCTATCTATCTATCTATCTATCTATCTATCTATCTATCTATCTATCTATCTATCTATCTATCTATCTATCTATCTATCTATCTATCTATCTATCTATCTATCTATCTATCTATCTATCTATCTATCTATCTATCTATCTATCTATCTATCTATCTATCTATCTATCTATCTATCTATCTATCTATCTATCTATCTATCTATCTATCTATCTATCTATCTATCTATCTATCTATCTATCTATCTATCTATCTATCTATCTATCTATCTATCTATCTATCTATCTATCTATCTATCTATCTATCTATCTATCTATCTATACTGAATTTTACAGAGAAATGAAGATAATTTTCTAACAAATAGACACTTTCACATCTGCATCATGATCTAACAAATACATGCACAAATTATATTTTATATATATGTTCATGAAACAAACAAGTCTGTAAAATTATTTACATGCTCATTAAAATCATTAGAAAATATATATACAGTATATAACAAAATTGAATTGTTAAAAAAAAAAAATCAGGTCAACTTATTTGTTATTAATTTTTAACTGTATAAGAAATAAAAAGAAAAAGTGTACAACTTTTTTTTTTCTAAATATAAAGTGTACAACTCTTTACCAAATATTTATCCTCAAATGTCAAAAAAAAAATACAATGATAGTGAATCATATATTATCCAGTCATAATTTGTGAATCAGCATACGGAAAAAATACAATTTTTATTATATTTTTAGCCACATATGCAATGAGAATTTTTTTTCTTAATTTCATAAGTGCAAACAATTTATTTTTTGAATTAAACTTTTTTAAAACAATATTTGATAATAAATTATGCTTAATAAATTACATTTATAAATTATGTTCAATTTTGTTGAATTAACATTGATTCAATTAGATTTTTAAAATATTTTTCAAAGCAACAAATACAGGAATAGCTTTTAAACATTTCCTTCTTTTGACTTGGTTCAAAATCTATAAAATTTTCTAATTCAAAACGGATCAGAACCCAAAAGTTTTGGAATAACAAAATTCAGTCTGTATGTAGATTGTAGATAGTAGAATCCATATTTTACTATCTTATAAAAGCGATCAAATCTATATATCACAAAACAAGTACAAACATATGCATAAAATTATACATAAAGTAGATGCTTAAGACTGGCTTATATATATAAAAGTTAAGTTTAGAAAAGGTGGTATCAACCTTTTCTATCAAAATCTCTGTCTCGTGTCTAAGCTTGATTATTTATTAGATATCTGTTTAAAATCTGATTGGCTTTCTCAGTTATAATTGCGCATGTGAGAAAGGCTAGCATACTTTCAATTTATTATAAAGTAGATAAGCAGAACAGTTTTAAAATGGCCTTAAATAGCTCACTGCAGGAAAAGATCACCCCAGAAGCTTCCCATAGAGGGAAAGTGAAAAGCATTACCCACAAGACTTGTTATTTGTAGAGTGGAGATGTTTGTATACCCCCCCTCCACCGTTATTTTAATCTATAGCTAAGGATAGCCAGATACTCATTTTCTAATTAGTATTGGATGTCTTATTTAGAGTGGCTATAGGACAATTATTTGAAAGACAACATCCAATGAGCAATTTTCAAGTTTTATCCATAAAGATTTGAATCTTCGCTTGTAAAAAAAAAAAAAAAAAGACTTTAGATAATATCAGTTTAATAAATCAAATGTAAATTCCATTCTTTTTTTATTTTGCTTATCAAATCTTATTTTTTTTTATCTCTGTTCTAGTTTTTAGTTTATGCTTTTATTTAGTTTCGTTCATTTCTTCTTTCTCTTTGTGCAAAAAGCTCTCTCTCTTTTTATTAGTAAGACTAAACACTTCTTTAATACTATTTATATTTTAATTCCTTATTTAATGTATAATTTACTTGTAATGATATTTATTGTAAACGCTTTTTTAAATATATATATTGCTTTTTACTGCAGTCATTATTAGCATTTGTAATCTATTAATCTTTCTATATTTTCTTGACAATTCCCCTGGTGGTAAGCATGCTTAATATTATTAGATTAATATATAACTTTGACCGTAAACGAAGTGCCAGTTAACCAGAAATTTAATAATGTTTGCAGAATTTATAGATAATTAGATTTTATGGCTCAAAGAACACTTTTTTTTTTGTTCAGAGTATAAAACCGATCTGTTATTAATAAATATTGAAATTATGAAATCTTAAAGATATAAACTATTATTTTATTTTCTCACTGTTTTTACTCTTTTCAATAAAATTAATGATTAATTTGGGAGCAAGACATTTGCAATCAAGCTATCAGGAAACGAAAGAGCTATTATAACTTAAGAATGGTCAGGTCAACTGAGGCTTAGAGAATTTTAAATTATTATCTCGTTGCGTTTACTGATTACAAAAATGTCAGCTTTTTGGAATTAAGAGGAAGAGAAAATTGCGTTAAATTTAAAATATCTTGCTTTAAAATACCTTCATTTAAACATTATTAATTATAAAAATACATTTGTTTTACTTCCTTAATTAGAAAATAAATGCATGCATTTTAATTAACGTAATTAGTTTTGCATTAATAATTAGTAGATTTTAAATGGTTGTACTTTAGTTGTTTATTATTTAATCATGTATGTTAAGATATAATTGTAATTTTTAATTAAAGCTATGATGACTTTATGGATAAGAGAAAGATTACAAATAATTCACCATGGTATTTCTGTTTTTAATGTTTCCAAAAATATTATGAGTACTTATCTCTAAGACAATTTGATTAAAAATAGACATTCAGATTTCTATAGCCTCACAGTAAGACTTGATCATCATCAACAACAGTTGCTGTCGTGTGCCTTTCATTTAAAACAATTTATTCAAGCATTTCAATACTTGACTTTTCATTAATATAATAAGCTTTTTCTTTCATATGTCATGGCATCGACCGGGAGGCGAACCCACAACCGTCTGTAACCAACCACTTGCTTGTAAGGCGGCTGCGATGACCTCTCGGCTAACAATGCTTGACTAATATAATAAGCTTTTTATTATATAGTAATCAATAATTTAAAACATTATAACAACCAAATATTTAATGTGTGTGTATAAGGAAAAAATATATCACCTGACTCAATCACATGACTTTAGCTTACATATTGTGGTTACAGCAGCATAATTTTCCACCATCTCTATGCGATTTGCTGAAGCTTAAGTGGCATAGAGTTGGTGAAAAATTTATGCTGCTGTAAAAAATATATAAACTGATAAAGTACATTTTTACAACCAGCATCATTTTACTTTGTGCTGAATTATGTTTATTTTTTACGAATTCATCATATAATTTCCTTATTATTATTGTTATAGAACTGATCAATATTTATTTTTGCTTTTTTTTTTTTCAAATATCTTTAATTCTCAGCGATGCTCATACTGGACCATGACAACTTTCAGCATCATTACCTTCACCTTATCACTTACAATATTATTTATCTTTACAGTATAGACAATATATTTGTATTTAAATATTAGTATTACTTCTTATAAAATTATCTACTCTGTTACATTTGCTTTTGCTGCCAAAACAAAAAAATCTCATACTATTTTTGTTTTCATCTTAAAATTCATATATGAAATTGTAGATAAGATTTAAAAAATGAAAGTGGTGAATGAATGGAAATTTTGGGAAGAAAATATAGCATAGTCATAATGAATAATTTAAAAATAATCAGAGATAGATATTTATGTGGAAAGTGTCAGACGATTATGAGGTTTAGGAAGCTTATGCATTTCCAGATGGTGACTTAATTACAAACTGCATTCTGATAATAATAAAACAGGTTAAATTCTAAAAGTATAAATAAGTTTTATATATATAAAAAGGGACATTATTAGGAAAATTTTTGCAAATTTATTAGATACTGAAATAATAATAATTACTATTTGAAATTATAATATTATTAAAAAATGAATCAGATAAGTTAGAAAATTTGTAATTTTAATAAATAACCATAGTCATGCAAATAACTTTATATAAATACATGTTTACTTCACAACTTTTTTAATCTTATTAAATTTTGATATGTTTAAAACAGATTTATCAGAAAAAGATAAAATGTAAAATAATAAAAATCACAACACAAAATAAACACTAGTCACAATGGCAAAAATTAAATGTTTTGTAAATTTTAGCACATCGAGTATTTCAAAGTAAAGATTTTGATATGTGTATTATTTTTGACAATTATAAATTATATAAATAAACAGGAATTAATTGCCAAGACTTTTATGAACTGCTCACATTGCAGGTGTGGCAATATTGCAGTAGGTAATCATTTTTCTGTTCACTATTATAATTTTATTAAAGGTAAAGACATAGACTCAGTGTCTGTGAGTACACAATACTTTCCTAACTAGTGGTTAACATTGTTTTCTACTCCCCCCCCCCTTTTACTTCTGTTCACATCAATATTACTCATCTGATCAATTCGTATTGCTTGGATTTTCCTCTATCATTCAGATTGGAATAATTAGATACCTTTTTTTAACTGTATTGGTTGGTTACTTGGAAAATTTTTAAGAATGTTTGAAAATTTCAAAATCCCAATCAGATTTAAATCCCAGATAAGAAAATCACATAAAAATGTATTATCTATGGCACTAAATAAATTTTCTCAAGATAATCTAGAATGATCAGATAAAAGTGGTGTGCTGATCATAAATGTCATTAATGTAGCTTTCACAATTACTAGATGTGTCATTTGATGATAAACTTTTAGCTCATAAGATTTATCTTATATATATATATATATGACTTATAGGGTTTTATGATAAAGCAAAGATGCACTCAACTTCTATGACTAGATCCTGGGTTTGAATCCAGAATAAAAAAGGTTTGATTTTTTTTTTTCAAATTCTAATCAGTCTTAGAAATTTTTTTTCCAGGAAACTATCCCATATTTGGTAATTTGATATTTTATTATTTTTAACTAGATGATAAAATTAAGGATGGAACTCATTCAAATCTTAATTATCTGGCAATTGGCCAGATTAATGAATAGCCATATCCATAATCCATACTACAGTGGACTATTTAAAGACTGTCTTAACTTTTATATATATGTCAATATACAATTTTCTAAAAAATTGAAAATATTTTATTAGATTTTACTTCTGATCTATAATAAACTGCTGAGTAATTATCAATTCTTTTTTTAAGAAAAAAAAATTTTTTTAAGATATTACTTTCTCACTGAAAGCATATTGATTATATAAAAATCTCATTCATGTTGTAACTCTAGAATTGAGATGATAGACTAAATTCTTTTAATGACAAACATTGGCAAATTCTTATCCAATGATGTACATTAATGTATTATTAATCGACTGTTTTTTTCTTTTCTGTTTACTTTTTTTGTCATACTTTATAATTACTTCCATAACATGACCTTCTTAATTTTTCTGTTTCTAAGTATATACTGAATCCAATTTTTATTAAAATATTTCTTTAACACTTCTGTATATCTATTCTTGTTTTGCCTATATACTTTCTCTGTAATTTTATCTGTAAGATTTTCCATTTTTTTTTCAACTGTACAAATCTTATTCCATACAAAATACAAGCAAATAAAGCACATAACATATCAACTTTATTTATTCCAGTGCAAAATAAAAAAAAAAACACGCACATACACGCAATAGTTTTTTAGGCTTATTAACAGACCGTTTAGTGATTAAAACTATTACCCTAATTTTTAAATTACAATTTTTGGTTCTCTTTTCAACCATGTAATGCGTCCACCTGACGACTCTGTTACTTGCAAAAATAATGAAATGTAACGTTAGCAGATAATTTTTTGCTTTCTGCGCTCCGCAAATTTCTAAAATTATTTTTAATGCACTAGGCTCAGCGAACCAAGCTGACAGTGAATAGCACTCGAGTATGTGGGGGGGGGATTCGATGGTTTCAGTCCAAAAGACTGGCCAATACATTCTCTAGTCTCACTGAACATAGCTGCCAGCACATAGTGCTGGAATGTGTGTGTGTGGCTCCGATGGTTGCTCTAGTCTGAGCAAACCTATATCATGATTTCCAAAACAACAAACAATGGCAGCCACTGCATTACTTCTTAGCTGTTTTCCCACAAACATGTCTTTTCTCATGAATTATGTAAAATGCTTCAACAATGTACACTTTTGCAATTATTTTCACCTTCAAAGATGTTAAGGAAAAAAAGGCGACAGACTTACAATTATTAGTATGTAGTAGGATGTCAGGTAATGTGCAAGATACTTAATTCAAATACACATAAAAACACTATGGTCTGTTGAATTTCATACACCCTCACATACTATGGTAATGATATATGAAGTGAACGCTATTTCTATAGTGACGTAAAGCACAGCATGTATGTCTAATAACAGCTAATATGAACAGAACTGTTCTAGAGGCTGTAAGTTGGGCCATGTAAATGGCATATTTCTATGCTTTTGCAAGCAACAGTACCTTCAGGTAGATGAATTACATGGTCAGAAATACTACCCAATTTTTAATATTAGTTTACTAAATTTCCAAATATTTAGAAAGTGTAACCTGATCTACAAACATCTTGTTTGTATATAACTATTAAAGTTTTATTCATTCTATTTATTTTTATGGATTTAGTTTTAATTATATTTATTTTCATCCCATAGCTGTAAATTCTGCCAATCCTAATCAGCATTATATTAAGTACAATATCTATATCCACAAAATGATGCTATATTACCAGCAAATCTATCACAATGAGAACTCTATTCTCAATGTTGACTTCAACTTTATCAATATATTTATTTAACTACTAATATATTATATTAAGTAAAAGTATTCAAATAGTTAGTCATATGAGAGATTATATGATGTTTGATCACTAAAAATGAAAGATTGAACTTTGACCGAGGAGTTTTATTTCTCAAGTCCATCACTCCACCACTGCCTTGAAATACCCAAGGCATAATTTTTAAATTAATCACATGTTCAAGTTATGTCTTCACAATAACATGAAAATTAAACACATTTACATTCACTTGATTAGACTGAATTTTTTTTTATTTTTCAGCTTAGGGGGTTGATTTGGGACCTTAATGCTTGAGTTTACTATCTCAATATTGCGTTAAGCCATTTAGTGTAATTTATCTAATTAATGTTAAACAAAACATGAGAAAGACATCTTTTTCCTACATATCTTTCTATATTTATTTTTTTTGAAAGATAATTTAATTTACAAATGATTTCTGATTCATATACTATAATGATTTGTTCTTTCAATTTACAACTTTCATTTCACCATACCAAAAATCTTTTCAAAATTAATATAATAGATGTTTACCTTTCTCACTTTCTCTACCTTTTCTTTAATAGTTTTCTTATTATTCCAACTGCATGTTTAATTTCTGTCATTTTCTGAATGCAAGTTATTCTTTAAATAAAATATTTAATTTATTAAAAAACAATTATTCTATATTTTCAAAATATCTTATGGTATGTGAAATTCATTATATTAACCTTTTTATTCGTAATTGTGTCTATTGGATATTTTTCTAAATTCTAAATAAATTACAAATATCAATAAATTTTCTCAATTTATTCATAATCTTCAGAATTTCAAATGGAATTATTCAGCCACAAATTTTATGATCTTTATTGCAATCGCTTCCTTCATTGTGATATAAGTCAATTTTCATTTCCACATGTATTTTTCCTATTTTATTTTGATTCTTTTTTTTGAAGAATTAACAGTATAACATATTCTTTCTTTAATCAGTTTCAACTTTATGGTGTAAATTATGCAATAGTTTTGCTTTTCTGTTTGAAGATGTATGCAGTGTTTAAAAATGACGTGTTCATGCTAAATGTATTTAACAAAATATAGCATTTAGATAAGATACTGAAAAAGATTTTTATCTTATTTTAGGTTTTTAATTCATGCAAAAACTTTTAACCTTATTATAAGCAATTTAATTAACATATATTTCTCTCTATGATCTTCATTACTATTTCAATAATTAGACAAAAAAAAAAAACTACTAAACATATAAACACACTAACTTACTCTATTATTTTTTGCTTAACTATTATATTTAGGCTTTTACAAATATATTTTAAAGTTTGTTTGAAAGAAATTTTCAAGTGATGTCAATGCAATTCTCTGTCTAATAAAATAATTTATATTTCTATTATTATTAAAAGTGTTATCCTTAGAGAATTATTTATAATATTTTTTCGCACATAAAAATATAAGTAATTATTTTATATAAACATTATTTTAATATTAATGTACAGTAGCTCTATTATATTCCTATAATTCTAAGCCTTCATTCAGACCTCTTAAACTTTGAATAATACCCAAGTCAATATAATATATATTTTAACATATGTACAAATATTTATGAAGCAATTTAATTTAAAAATTATACACATTAAACATCATTAAAATAATTAACACAAAAGTGGAATAATGTAATTATGAAAAAAAAACAGTGATGTAATAGTATTTAAATACTTGTATATTTTCTATATTAAACTAAGGGACTTTAATTCAGACTTTCATGCTTCCTACCACTAGCCATTTTATCATATACAACTGATACACATGAGCACATACATGTGAAAAAGATGAATGATTTCCCATATACATATTTAATGCTGAACCAGCACTTATCATTTGGTTCAGATCATCTCCCATACAAATATACAGTCAGAACTCAGTTTATATTAAGATAGTAAATTTTCAAACTTCAATGGACAAGCTTCAATATTTTCCATCCTTCAACTATTCAGCCCTGCCCATGCATATCACTAAAAATCAGGATGGAATGCTCAAAGCTGTTGTTGTTGGTAATATTATTGTCATGCCCATGTTGACCTTAAGTCACTCTGACCATTCACATATAGGACCTTAATATGTCCATTTAAATATACAAAAAGGGATGGGCAGAAAACAGTCTGAAATATATAATATCTAAATACATGTGTATTTTCTGTACATATATTGGATATCATTTTTTTTTCACATGTATGTGATCATGTGTATCAGTTATATAAGATAGTGTGGATAGTAGTAAGGAGCTTGAAAGTCTGAATTAATTACATTGTTTAGTACAGAAAATATAAAAATATTTAAATATTACATATTCAAGCTGTTTTTTGCCCATCCCTCTTCTGTATATTTAAATGGACATATTAAGGTTTTATATTTAGGGGTTAGAGTGACTTAAGGTTAACATGGGTATGATAATAATATTGGCATCAACAAGGGCTTGGAATATTCCAGCCTCAGATTTTCAATGATATCGATGGTTGAAGAGTTGGAGGATGGAGAAGATTGAAGTTTTTCATTGAAGTTGGAAGATTTGCTATTTTAATATAAACTGAGCACTGATTATATATATATATATGAGAGATGGTGATTTGGACCAACTGATGAGGGCTGGTTCAGCACAAAATATGTATATTGGAAATCATTTATCTTCTTCACATTATGTGATCATATGTGTCCATTGTATAAGATGGAGTGGATAGTGGTAGTGAGCTTGAAAGTCTGGAGTTCAAGTCCCTTCTAATTACATTAAGTTTAATATAGAAAATATATATAAATGCTTAATTATTACATATTCAACCTGTTTTCTTCCAATTCCTCTTTTGTATATTTAAATGGACACATTGAGGTGCAATATGTGAAGAATCAGAGTGACTTAAGGGTAATATGAGTATGACAATAATATTGGGATCAACAAGGGCTTTGAGCATTCCTTCCTTAGATTTACAATGATAGGGATGGGTGAAGAGTTGGAGGGTGGAGAAAATTGTAGTTGGTCTATTGATATTTTCCTGAAGGTTTGTGATGATGGTATTCTAGTTGTATTTTTATATTGGACTATTCCCATCATCTAATATGTGTATTGAATGTCTTTAGAAAAATTTAACTTTATTTAAATATTCCAAATACATTCAACTGTTAGTAATAGAACATCAAACAGGTTAGTATATGCAGTGTTTTGAGAAGTATTATTCTCCCCTATTTTTCAGGTGTTTCTGGCCTGACCAGTGACAGTACTAGCATGGGATTTGAACCTGAGTCTTTAGATTCTTGAGTATTGGATTTTAAGGTAATGCTCTAACCAACAGCCATCCTGCCAAAGGCAAAATTTTTGTCTGTAGTAATTTCATATGCTTCTCCATGAGATTCCTCCTGATTTGTCCACCTTTTCCTAAGAGCAAAATTGATTAGTGGTTTCTATACATTATGTATAGTCACATTAGGTTGGCTTTTGGAATTTTTTGTCATTATCATGTGAGAAGCTTCTTTAAATGATGTATGAAAACCACTAATCAACTTTACTTTTAGGAAAAAGTGAAGAAGTCAGGAGGAACCTCATATATAAGTATATGAAATTACTACAGACTGTTGCCTTTGGCAAGATGACTAGAGTGTTACCTTAAAAGTTCAATACTCAAGAATCTAAGAATCCAGGTTCGAACTCCATGCTAGTATTGTCACTGGTCAGGCCAGCAACACCTGAAGAAGAGGGAACAATACTTCTCGAAACATTGTGCATATAACTAACCTGTTTGATGTGCTATTACTAACGGTTGAAGGTATTTTGAAGATTTAAATAAAGTTTTAAGACATTCAATACACATATTAGATGATGGAAATAGTCCAATATAAAAATTGAAGATTTTCTATCTTAATATAAATAGAGCACTGATTGTATATATGTGCAAGAGATAGTGATCTGAACCAATTGATGAGTGCTAGTTCAGCACAAAATATGTCTATTGGAGGTCATTTATCTTTTTCACATATAAGTCATCATGTGTATCGGTTGTATAATATGAAGTGGATACTTAAATGTCTGAGTTCAAGTACTGTAATAAAAAAGAAAACAATTGTGACTGAATGTGCACAAGTGCATGAAATGAAAAAAATGTCTGACTGAAAAGTGATTCATGGTGGGGTTTATATATGTGTATGAGTATAAACTTATGATTTTAAATTCATGAATTTATATTTTTTTATTTATATTATAAAAAAAAAACAAGCTTCTGGCCAAGCACTTTTATAAATTTATATGCAATCTCCTATGAGAATCACTTAATCAGTTTGAAAAAGCATATACTTATGCTTTTCAAACTGATGTTCATGTAAATTTTGTAAAAGTGCATGATCAGAGATTTGTTCATTCTTTATAATATTATGTACATAGTCTATACTATATAAATAATAGACAATTTTTTATTTAATATTTTTTAAAATGTAAATTATGAGAGCATAAATATGGTAGAACTATCATGATGTTCTCCAATTTTTTGCTTTTCATTCCTTTTTTCAAACATTTTTTAAAACCATAAAATTTAATTTTTTCTTTTTTGTTTTACTTGTACCTATTTTTTAAACATATACTGATTCCAATTCTTTTTTGATTTCAAATATATACTTTTTATTTATTACATACTAAACTTTAGCTTTGCTAGCATTTTTCTTTTACTTAACTTTTTCTATTCTCGTTCAAATTTATTTCTCAAAAAAAGCCCAATATTTTTTTTTACTTTTTCTAATTATCCAAGTTGCTCTTTATATGAAATTACAATATAGAAAATGGTTTAATAAGCTTAATATTTTATTGCTTACGTTAATGGGTCACAATGTAACTTTATATTCTTATTACAAGTATAGTTTAATTAATGTGACCCTTTAATATTTTTGTTACTATTTTCATTATTAGATAACCAATTAACTTCTTGAAAGCATTAACTTGCGCTATTATTTGCCATCCATGTATCCTATTATATTAGGATCCTTTAATAATATAATTTAAATATATTTATTTTCATTTCAACCTTTCCATAATTTTTATTAACCATTCATAAGGAAGCATTAATATAGTAACAATAAAACTATAAAATAAACTCTACCTATCTCTAATATTAATTTCCATTAAAACAATGCTTATTGTGCAATTCACGAGTATTAAACAAAAAAAGATACTATTATCCTTGTTTCAAACCTTTTCTATATACTGTAGATATATATTAAAATAAAACATTAGAATTAGCTTTACAATATTCAATAAATCATATATAAAGGAATGTTCAACAGCTATAGCTAACTTATGACTACTATCTTGAATAGTATTTACTGTTAAAATTTAAAAAAGCACAATCTCATTAAAATTACACAAATAAACTGTTATGTAAATTTTAAATAGATCAGTTATCTAACATTGAAATATATGTCAATGAATTATTTAATGTAGGATATAATAAAAAAGGTAATGTATATATATAACTATAAATATAGATGGAGTAAAAAAAATTAGTTGAAGGGATAAAATGGATTTTTTATCATTTTTAAATAATAACATGTGATATGATTAAATCATTTTTTTTTCATTTTATCATTGCTTTTAACGTAGCACTAAATACTGGTAGATTTGTTTATTAATAGAAAAGATGCTGCTGATAAAGTCAACAAATGGAAAATATATATAAAGTAATGTGCAAGTGTGGATTAAGTTGTACTGGTGGATTAAAAAAGAGTTTATTTTTGTTGTTGTCTTAATATATACAGGTCAATCAATTTAAATTAATTTGCCACATATATCTTGATTTAACATCAGTATGATAGTAAAAATTAATCCTCTATATGATAATGTAGAGTGCAATAGGAGGTGATCATTCTCTTATTACATAAATTACAAACATCGTGACTAGAGAATAGATCAATTGTTTATAACAACAGCTACTTCAAAAAAATGGTATAGAGTGTCACATACATTCAGCACTCTGATTTTTTAGCTTTTTATATGTATTATAATATTGTAATGCTGTGGGAAGGATATTACAAGTTTAATGTTTATTTAATGCTTTTTGGCAGTTATTTCTAATTTGGTTGGATACGCCAAAATTTTCTAGAATCTGTAAGATACTGAAATTGAATTTGCAGCAATCTTCCCAAAAGGTGCCCTTATATTTTGCAATTCAAGGTGTATTCCATAAAATAAGAACAACAATTTTATTCATTAATGCTAAACCTACTTTGCTAGGTTTCTTATTTTTCGTGCAATGCCTACTAAAAAATATAAGATGACATTAGTTAACAAATGTAACAAAAGCTTTATTATATGCAAGTTATATATAATTCTATCACTGGTTAATTATTTAATATATTACACTTCAAATTCATATACAAAAATCTATTAACTTTCCAAATGGCTATTTCATTGTTATTTCAGTTTTTACAAAAATATTATTTATTCATGGTACCTTGTTTAAATGAGTTTGATTTTTTGTGCTGCACTGCTTATATATTACAATTTTCTTAGAATAATTCATTTTCTCCATCTAATTATTTGATTTTTAATAAGATCTACATATAAATAAATAATTACAGACTTATTTAAAATATTTTATGTGAAAGTAGCTTTTCTTATGAGTGTAGATTTTTCAGGGAATTTTTAAACAGTAATACAAATCATCCTAAAAAATGCACTATTATAGAAGTTTTCAGGAACTTTGATGAATTCTTTTATGTGATGATTGGAGAATTGCTAAGATTATGAAATAATATATAGTATACCACTTTAGAGTTGAGACAGACAATTAAATAAAGAGAGATCCTAGTAATTTTTACTTATTTATTCATGACCCCCTTTTTTTTTATTTTTTTTTACTTCTTAAAGGTTTTCATTATTTAAGTTTTCTAGTTTTCTCAGTTACTTGCTATAAATACTTTACCAATAACTAGTTTTACTGTAAAGAGAAATTTTGAAAAATAATTTTACACTTAACTATCAGATTGTCCTTCAGATGCAATCAAACTAACAGAGACACGGTGAATGCTTGAACAAAAGTTTTTTTGAGAGATAAAAAATTTCAAAATATATCCTTTACATTTTGTGATCTTACATGGAAATATAAAATTGGGTTTTCTCCATCTAAATAGTAATTATTCTTAACCTAATGATTGATTACTCTCGTTTTGAAAACACATTCAAATTGAGATAATCTTATTAAAGAATTGAACAAATCCGTTTAAAATTGTAAAAAATATCTTATTAAAAGAAAGAAAAATGGTTTTAAAACTAAATGCAATTTTTTTTTTATTAAATAAATTAATCTTGAAAAACTTTCACACAACTAACTTAATGTATCTTTGTGTGTAGAGATGTAACATTTGAACTTAAAATTAATTGTAACCAAAGTTATATTTATGACTAAATAATTTATTTTCTAGATCTGATTAACTTTAATTATATAATTCTCTACTCCTTAACTTTTGAAAGTCATTAAAACTGTCTATAATGTATCCACTTCTTTAATAATAAATACTATGGAGGCAATAATTCCTTTATATTTGAAATTACAGAGCTAGCATTTTTTAGCAAGATCTTTACTAAAATCATTACAATTAATTTACAATGAATTTTGGAGTCAAAAATCAACAATAAAAAAATAAAATGAAGAGAAAAGAACAATAATCTGGCTTTAAAACTGGGTATAGTATAGTAAATTACATGGGAATACTAAGAGCAATTATTGCAAAAAATGTAAATTGCCATTTTCTATTATATTTATAGACTGTGAAAAGGCAATTGATTCTGCAATTATTTCCTTGGTGATTGAAGTTTGGAATAGCAAGACAAATCTGGTAGTCAAAATAAGTCATAGATCACCTGACCCCATCTCTTAAGCTTGTAAGTTATAAATAATGAGAATTGCCAATTCCTCTACAAGCTTTGGCTAAGCATTTATCATAAAGCTTGTAGAAGAATTGGCAATCCTCATTGTTTATAAATCTGGTACATTGTTAAATTCTGCAGCATATTTATCAAAATGGAATAGCAATAATTAGACTACATAATAATACTAAGAAAATTAACATTGATAAGGATGAAAGATAAAATGAATTTCAATAGCATTTTTCAGATTAAAATGAAAAGCTGGGGGGGGGGGAATAAAATAAATGGAGATTTTGCAGGTGATGCAATTGATTTGACAAATAACAGTGCAAAAATTATCAGATCAAAGCAAAAACAGTAGAACTCAAAATAAGTGCTACAAAGTCTAAAGTAATGTTGAATGATTTTTTTAAAAAAAATGAATTAGAAAGAAGTTAACAATTACAAATGTGTGGTCAGATTATAAATGCAGAAATTAACACAATGGTTACAATTAATCACTGAATTAAATTTGAATTTAGTGTTTGATACCAATAACTTAATATCAAAAGAAAATATTTTTATGCACTTGTGAAAAAAAAAGCATTTGATAAATATGGTTTAGTAGTCTTACAAGTGGAAATTGAGATATGGTGTTTAATAAAAAACAAATATAAAAAGTTGAAGAATGCAAAGATTTTTGGGGAGAATAACAAGAATGGATAATTAGTGTATCATTAACATCATTATTGAGAGAATTAAGAGACAGAATACAGAGCTGAAATGGACATGTTGCTAAAGAAATAACAATACATATTCATGAGTGATATAAGTAGATCAGAAAATAAATTGGAGTGATGGGAGAAGAGTAGCTAATTGGAAAACTGGACTCAGTTTGTGTAAATTAGATAGTGATGATTATCTAACATTTTTTTTGATTCTGCTCTCTATATATTTTTCTCTAAAAATGTGACTTTTTGTTAATCAGACTAATGGATTTTAGGCATATAACCTATTCATAGAAAATTTTGACTTTAAGGAAAAGCCATTTTATATCTTATATACAGACATATTAAAAAGTAAAAATATAAAGAATTGTTCTAAGTTGTAGTCCGCAAATATTTTCTCCATTTTATTCATTTAGAAATTCTTCACAAAAATTAAACTTTATTGCTTTTAATTTAATGCCAAAAGTTGTATTTGTTACATTTTGTTTTCATTTTATTGTATATCACTTGGAATATTTTAAACAATAAGTTTACAAAATTTGTTACTTTGAATACTCCAAATTTTGCAACATGTTTTTATATTAATGAATTTACTCTATCAAAACAGTAGCACATTGAATTTTTTTTAGTGTAATATATTTAAATAATATCTGTGGCTCAAAAAAAAGTTTTAAATATTCAAGTGAAAGCTATTTTAGTATTTCATTTTTATATTTTCATGGCCAATTTTTAATGAATGTTTTTATTGTTATCATTGTTGATGATTTATGCTTAATAAATAAATAAATACATATGTGATAATTTAACTTGTTAAATGCAGCAGCACCACACAGGTATCTGTGTTGCAACAACAACATCTAAATATATATTTTAATCTTACCTAAAAAGTTATCAGGATGATTAAATTGATTCTCATTAGGAAATTGTTAGCCATTCAAGTTAAGAATTGCTGAAAATATTTTCCAACAAAAACTTGCATTTTTGAACATTTAATATTATGTCAAAATCTTTATAGGTTGCTTTCAAGTCATTAAATATTTTTCAAAAATCATTAGACAAACTGTAAATCTAAAAAAGAAAAATATGGATTTTTTTTTAATTGATTCAAATTAAAAACTTCACCATCAAACTTGTATTGTATTTTTGTGCCTGAGTCATAAAACTAGTTTAGATCTTTTTTAACATTTGTTCATAAAGTTTCTTTCCATTCAACACACAGAAATGATATAATTTATAATAAATTTTAACAACCAATTAATTTCAAACATTGCCACAAAGCTTGCTCAATTATTTGAATCACACATTTTTAATTAAAGCAATATATAAATTTCACCTTTGATTCCACACTTTTCTTGCATTTGACTAACAATAAAAAACATATCTATGAAAATCATCTCTGAAAACTATTCACCTATTACTGAAAATGACCTATTCAGCAAAATCATTGGAGGTATTTTTGTTGTAGTAGATAATCATAATTTATTGATGATAATTACTTTGGTATTGCCTGTCCTCTTTATTTTTAAAATTATGTTAATGGAAACATCTTTACGATCAGGTGGCACAACTTCGAATTTATATATTCCTAATCAATTCCAGTAATTTGAGACTCATCTATCATCCTCATATTTTAAAATTTCTCCAAGTGTAGCCTTCCATGTTTAGTATTAAAAACAGCAGTTTTAACTTTACTAACTTGAGATCTTTGTCCAAATCTGTATGAGTACATAGGATGGATATATTATTAAAAATTATCATCACAATTCTTGTATCATTATTGAAAATGACCAAAACAATCCCTATACCTGTTCAAAATATCATATATAAAAATGCGTCATGTATGAATTTAATAGGATTATGATACATTTCAAGTCCATATGTTATTCTAATGTATCAAAAAATATTAAATAATTATGATCAACAAATGAATAAATATCTTTTGTAGTTTTAATACACCAATTATTTAAAAAATATTATCAGTTGTTGAATTTCTGTTTTTAAATCTTTACTTTGCTTAAGAAACTCCACATTCATTTTATTATTTTGACAAATGGAAAATATCTCCTATTTTTTAAATCAAATCACTAAAAACAGAATCATTATCAAATACTTAATAAAGATTCTTTTTTTAGTTCATCCAAGAAGTGATGTATTCTTTAAAAAAATTCATGCCATGGTAATATGGAATTCATGAAAAACCAAATTGCCAAAGTTTAGTGTTTACTAGTTTTTAAAATTTAATACAAGTAATAGATTTTTCTGCATCATGAACATTACATTTTACTAATGCATTTAGAACACCTTTAGATATTCATATAATATGAACTTCTTTCATATTCAGCCTCATAACTGTAATGTAATCTGATATAAATTTAAAATCAGCAGAATATTTGAGTTCACATGGACAATGACATTATTTCCAATAAGTGTTCCTACTAACATTTGTGTAAATGTCTACAAAAAGAAAATTCATTGCAATAAAACTATGTGAACAAACAATAAAAGCTTTCTTTCTCTAAATAGAAATGAACACACCAAATTAAAATCCATTGGAAATCCAGCATCATATAGTCTTTTTTACTTAATAATATAATCTTTCAAAAACACTGGTAGCCATATATTTGGTCAATAAAACTTTCTGTCATTGGAAGATTAGTTTAACTAAGAGCAACTATACCAATAATAAAGTTTGAAAAAAATCCTTAGTTACAACTATTGCCTTTCATTAAGATCTTGAAGATTTAACATTAAATGAAATTGCTCATTCTATATTTTTATTTTTAAAAAAAACTTTCATCTTTATTACTACTATTACGATCTGCTTTACCGACAATACTAATCCAATTTAACAATTACTTCTACCATTGATTGATATGTCAATCATGAGGATCTAACTAGATCACACAAGACACACCATTTCAACTTCTTTTCCAGATCATTCCACTTAAATGATAGGAAAATCTTTATGTAAAGCTTTCCTAACATATAATTATCTGCCGAGTTAAATTTATTTCCAAAGCAATTTATTACTTATTGTAAGAGCATGATTAAGAACTCCCAGACCTCTAAATCTGTGCTGGCATTGATTTCATTGTAAGAGTTTGTGCATAAAACAAAAAAAATAAATTGTAAGTTAGAATTGTAATTCATGTAATCAAAAAATGGAAATATGGCTTCACAACATATAATGCATCAGTGCTAATGCAAAAAGATGTTGAATGGCACAAGAGATTCACGTCATCCAGCCCCTTAATAACTTAAGAAAATGAAGAAAGTAAGAACACAGAATAAAGCTGCAGAAACTATTTCTGTTGTGAATAACAACTAATATCTGAAAAATTAGTATCTTATTCTACAAAAGCAAACACAAACCACAACAACAAAAAACAAGGGCTGCACTTGTTTGGGCATTTTTAAAATTGATTATAAAGATCATGCTACAATCCAAACTTGTCTATTTAATTAAATATCCTTCACTCTTTTTAAAAAATAAACATTCGGTTATAGGGATAAACAATATGCATTTACAAATCAATACATATTTGGCACTCAAAAGCTCAACAGTTGGAGATTTTTCATATTTACAATGACTTTGGTTGATGAGGGTTTTTATCATCTAAATCTGGTTTGATGAGCCTCTAGACCACGAAACAACTCTGGCTCTTAAAAGTTCTCAATCCAACCCTTGGATATTTTCAAATATACATATATAAAATGGCTTTATAAAAAACTTCTATATAAACACATGCAATGCAAGTATCGAATTAAGAATTAAATAAAATTAAATTATTTTCTCAACTACAATTTTTTTTCTCAATTTTTATAATAATTGCAGTTCATTCTATCAGAGGTGCAATATTCTAACAAATTATCTATATTGCATTGTCTATGGTTTTAATTTATGACATTGAAGGCATTTTGTTTGGTTTTATATGATTTCACAGAAGAACATATACTAGCAAAAATAAAACTCAAAACATTGTGTAATTACTAACCTGTGTTGTATATTTGTGTGTTATCACTAACAAGTTGTTTGTATTTGGAAAGTTTAAATTAAGTTTAAAATTTTCTATACATTCAACATTCACTCATATATGATGGAAATAGTCCAACATATCACATCCGAATTTTCTTTTCTTTTATTATTTTGCATTTAATTTGTTTTATTATTAGGATAGCTGCAGCAAGTAAGATACAAAAAACTGACACAGAAAATCATGCATTTCAAAAGAAATGGATCAAAGCATTTTTTTTAGAGAAATAGTAAATTGATATGTCTGGAAAATATTTCATTTAATAAAGACTACAATATTAAGAGATACTGTTTATCAAAACACTCTGATTACAACAGAATTGTTGGGAAAGCAAAAAATATTAAAATAGAAAACTTAAAAAATAGCTTCATCAAATGGCCGACATATTTCATAAAAAGCGCAAACAAATCAGAAAATTCAATCAAAGCAAGTTATATATATATTTTTAAAAAGCAGAAAATTCAAAACCATTTTATAGAAGGGAATTTATAAAATATCATATCTAACTATTGTAGAATTAATCTGTCCAGAATATAAAAAGAAATTCGAGAATATAAATATGTCATGAAGATTAGTTATGAGGCAAATTGTCATTAAATGTGAAACACTCATTAATAATAATAATTTTGTTACTTTATTTTTTATTTGTTACAAAAAAATTATGGCTCTCATTTAAAAAGGGAAAGTTGAAATTGGCCTGCCAGTTCAAAAGATTGCCTATCCCTAATGATTAGGGGCAAATTAATTAAATTTTTAAACAAATAGAGCAAGTTAATTTTTAAGTCGATAATTTTGTATAACCCACTGAATATGCCCTAGCAGAAAAAGGTTATCTCTGACCTAGATAAAAATATGTAATGATCATCAATTGTGGAAAATCATTATTTATTAAAAAAACACTCATAATTGAACCCAAGATCATGGGTACAGGTGGCAGATGCATTAATTAACTATGCAACCAGGGGAATAAAAGAAAAGATAGCTAATTAAAGATGGCTGAAAGACTTGATAAAAAAGAAGACTTTGTAATGTAAATTTTATAAAGAATAAACAAGATTATCAACGTATATTTTTGACAAACAAAAGGTATGCGCAGAAGTCTGAAAACTGGACCTCGAGTATAAAAAAGGAAGAGGCCAGTTTGATCAATGTCTTGTTTCATCTGTTTTTCTTATGGCTGGTCCTGGATAACAAAAGAATATATCAAGGATCACCCTATGCTGAAATAATTCTGTATGTTGGAGTGAACTGGAGCTTTTGCTGACATCGTTCCTGAAGATGGACACCAGAAAAGCTTTCATGATTGACCAGTAGAATAGACCAAGATCAACCGATGGCTGCGCTCATTCTCCCACAAAAAAAACTATGCATAGTAATCTACTAGCTTCATGAATTCACTAAACTTACTGGTAAGGTAAGATTACTTAAGTGTTTGCAAACAATTCTTAAAAATATGTTTAAAATAATCCTGATAGATACATTAATTTTCTTATGTAAGAGACATTCATTTTAAGGAACTTTCTAGAAGAAAATTGGAAGTGAACTGTAATTGTGAAATTTTTTTATTAATTGATTCATGTTTGGATTAACATGTGTGTGTTCTCTCCAGTTTATTTAAGTCATAATTTATCTTTAAATATTTTAATCTGTTAGAATAAAAATATTTATTTCTAATATCAACTTTTCATTTGTACGTTATTAATAATAATTATTAATGTTTACTATTAAATTTATTAATATTAGTTTACTGAGATTTAAAAATATAATTTACTTTTGCCAATATGTGTTGACTAAGCTCCAGGAATAATAATATTTAGAAAATAATTCTAGTTACGGTATAATATAATACCGATTCTGTTAAATCTGCACTTACAACTGTGCCAATGTTATATCTGCAAGTCATACTGTGCGGTCAGCCAATAATGTTATACAATTCCCATGCTGTTCTTTTCCAATGAGTGCTCTCCAACAAATCGGTCTGCAACGAATGCTCTCCAACGAATTGGTCTGCAACTAATGCTCTCCAATGAATTGGTCTGCAATCTCTCCAACGAATTGGTCTGCAATCTCTCTACTGAATTGCTCTGCAATGAATGCTCTCCAACGAATTGGTTTGCAATGAAGCTCTCCAAACAAATTGGTCTGCAACGAAGCTCTCCAATGAATTCTCTCAATATCTCCGCTGCAGTCTCTTTCAGCTACACCCGTGAACTACATTTCCACTGGGCGCTGATCATTAACCGCCAGCACTGATGCGAGATATCTCTACTTAAATACTGCTTACTCAATACTGCTTGACTGCTCTCTACTACTCTCTATGTTACACTGCTAGATGTTACCCAGTCTTCTTATCGCTCTCTGACAACTGCAATGATCAATCAATGCACTGACCAATAAGGTAACGTCTCTTATCTAGAAACATTTGTAATTAGCAAATATTTCTAGGAATTGTCGATCGCCATTATGTCAATGCACTAATTAAATTCCTCAGCTATCAGAGCGCGATCTAAAAACAGCCTTACGAATAAATTCTAGTTTTTTCTGGAGTGCACAAACATGTCTGCCATTTTACAAAACACTACACACCTCCCTCCACTCCAGAAAAACCCTTGGTGCTATTTCTACTTTCCTGTAATTTCACTAAGAAATGTACGATTTAACTCTGCTGCCGAAACTTTTTCACCAGTAACCTTCAATGGTGACTGCGCAAGCATTTTATTTCCAAACTTTTCACTTCCATTGTTAACGTTACTAATTGGGATTGACATTTTCACCCGGTTTCTCTGTCTACGGCTAAACTTGTAGTTCAACGTATTCGCTACTCCCAGGTTCCAAATGCGACTGCGCCAATGTTAAATCCGCACTTACAACTGTGCCAATGTTATATCTGCAAGTCATACTGTGCGGTCAGCCAATAACGTTATACAATTCCCACGCTGTTCTTTTCCAACGAGTGCTCTCCAACGAATCGGTCTGCAACGAATGCTCTCCAACGAATTGGTCTGCAATGAATGCTCTCCAACGAATTGGTCTGCAATGAATGCTCTCCAATGAATTGGTCTGCAATCTCTCCACTGAATTGGTCTGCAACGAATGCTCTCCAACGAATTGGTCTGCAACGAAACTCTCCAAACGAATTGGTTTGCAACGAAGCTCTCCAATGAATTCTCTCAATATCTCCACTGCGGTCTCTTTCAGCTACACCCATGGACTACATTTTCACTGGGCGCTGATCATTAACCGCCAGCACTGATGCGAGATATCTCTACTTAAATACTGCTTACTCAATACTGCTTGACTGCTCTCTACTACTCTCTATGTTACACTGCTAGATGTTACCCAGTCTTCTTATCGCTCTCTGACAACTGCAATGATCAATCAATGCACTGACCAATAAGGTAACATCTCTTATCTAGAAACATTTGTAATTAGCAAATATTTCTAGGAATTGTCGATCGCCATTACGTCAATGCACTAATTAAATTCCTCAGCTATCAGAGCGCAATCTAAAAACAGCCTTACGAATAAATTCTAGTTTTTTCTGGAGTGCACAAACATGTCTGCCATTTTACAAAACACTACCAATTCTTTTAAAAACATTTTTCTTTTTAATTTGCTAGACGTCATGGCAACAGATTTCAGTGGATTCTTATATAAATCCTGGCACCCTTATAAAAGAAATAAAAGCTGATTTCATTGATAGTGTATATCGTAACAATTACTAGGTAGAGTTGATCAGGAAATATAGTTATGTTTTTAGAAATAGGAACAAAACTTTCTTCTTTTTGCATAACTTGATCAACTTGTGCAGTTTATTGCATATAGAGGCCTAGTCAGATGGACAAAACATTACAATATAGAAGATTATTACAACATAAATATGATAAAAATTCACTATATATTTATATACATTAAAAACAGGGCATGAGTTTGGAAAGGATTGTATAAAGATGATTCAATTTAAAATAATAAAAGGCATGGAAAAATAAAAAAAGCTATTTATATTATTAATATTAATTAACCATTATTAAATGGAGATTATTAGAAATTTTTTTTTGATATAATAAAAAAAATAGATTTAATTATATATAAAAAATAAAAAGAGGAGCTACTAAACTGTAAAATTTAAAAGTTTGAATTTAGCAGTTAAGATTTGGAAATATAAGTAGAACGTACATATAAAAAGTTTGTTAAAAATAATACTATAGGTTAAAGAAAATTATACATATTGAATGTTAATATAATGAATAATAATAATGTAAAATATATATAATGTTAAAGTTAAATAAAAAAATAAATGAAATAAATATATATATGGTTACAGGAAGTATTAATTGATAAATGTAGACTATAAAAATATTAAAATGTAATAATTATATAGATATATATATAATGATATATGTGGGTATATAAATTATTATAAAATAGAATATATATTTATAAAATTTTATGTCAATGTATATTTGTGTTTATGTATTTGTACTGGGTTTGTTATAGTTCTTAAGAAAATTGCTGGGACAATCGAAACCGTCAATAGTAGGTTGTAAAAAAGCATTGTAAAAATAATAAAGAACATAGATGATATTAATATTATATGGATTTGTCAATGCAATAAGAAAGATAAAGTTATATTTAATTTATATGGAAATGAGTTTTGTTTTTTTTTTCAATTATTTTTTTCTTGAACCAATGGCTTTATTTTGAAACATTGCAAATAGATTATCACAAAAGTAAATTGTATATATTAGATAAATCTGATATCACAAAATGAGGAGAGCTAACTTAAAAGGATTACTCTGTTGCAGCCCCAGTCACACTAACAAATAGCAGTTTCGAAGCTGCCATTAGTCACAGGAAAACTTCATTACAAAAATTGACTTTATTTTCCAACCTTTTAATTTCTATTGTTTCAATCAAAATTATCTTTCCTATAATGTACATTATTTAGTAGTAATACCTATATATCCATAGTCTTACATAATCATTGTAAATGATAAACCCTAAATTTATGTAGCTAACAATAGAAGGAATGATAAAGGGATTAAAACAGCAATAACAAAACAAGTTTTAGCAATGGTAGAGCTTATTTTTTGTCATAGTGAAATTATATTTAATAGACCTTTAAATATTTTGTCAGGAAAACAATTTTTTTCTGAACAAAAATTTGAGTGATTAAGGAAAAAAAGAGAAGAAAGTAGTGGAAGCCTTAGAGATGTAATTTGGCAAAATATTAAAAAAATAAATATAAATACATTTGAGTAAAAGTTCTGAGAAAAGTATATTTATCAAGAAATTATAAAGTGTGGAAAAATTGTACTAATTTGTATTACATTTTAGAAAAATCAATGTCTAAGAATTATGTACCATCAGGCTCAAATTCATGTTAGATAACATTGAATTGAAGCAGAAGTCAAAAATATAAATAGAATTTAGCTGTAATTGCAAAATATTTTATTATGAAGATGTAACCCAGTTACACTTCTAATAAAATAGCATGTTGTAATCAAATTATTATCTTGTTTGGTACAGTTAAGTTACCATTATCTAATATCAACAGTGTTGTATACCATAATATAAATGAGGTTATTTTTTTTGTTATGAAATTATAATAACTGATTATTTTAAAGTAATTAAATTAAACCACTCTACTTGGAAATGATTCAGAGTTCGTGTCAGTGTCTAAAGTTAAATACAAAAGTCTTAACAGAAAATTATAGATAATGATGATTAGTTTTCAAATGAAAAGATGATTGTTTATATAATAATTGGTAAAGCTATTTCAAAGGTGTAATTTCAGTCCAATGATTGCTTGGCAATAATTTGTTTACAGATAATTTGCAACAGAATGTATTCTGAGAAATTATATATATATATAAAAGAAAAAAATGGATTGATGATTTAAAAAAGTATAACCTAAATGTTTTGAAGAGAAATATAAGAGAATGTTTAAAAAGGGTTATGTGATATAGTGCATAGGGCAAACTGTTTGGCAGATAATTAATGATGACAGAAATAAAATTAAAAAAAAATATTAAAAAAGCTGTCAATAATAAGTTGACAATATTTTGTTATATTAGTTCACTTATTATTTCAGGCAATAACTTACTTAGATAGCCAGCAAAATCACCTCTGTATTTGTGCATTTTCACTTTTCAATCTAAAAAAAAATGATGATAAGCATGTTTTCCATTTTAATAAACTTAAAGGTTTGGAGGCTACATGAAATTCAAGCACCAAAGTGATAGATTAAATTCCAATCAGAAATCTTTAGTATTTGAGTCCATCAATTTACCAATCAGCTAAACGGCATATTACAAACATAATCAAATGGTTAGATATTTGGAAAGTCATAAGACATTGAGTTCTAAAACAATAATTGGCAATATGGTATGTTTCGTGTATAATGGCTAATATATAAATGGGGATGTATTTAGTGCTTAAGCGACATCTAGTGATGATCAATCATCATCATGCTGGTTAGTACATAAATTATATTCTTTAAAACTCCTGCACTACATTTAGTTTAGTCTATTAGAATTTAAGTTTATATTTAGCCTGTACATCAATGGTACTAAGTGGCTGGGGGATTGATGATGATCAGCATGTTTTAATATCCAAGCATTATTGTTTAGATTTTTCTGGTTATGTATTTTGATAGATTAGGACTTAAGTGGTGCATTCAAATTAAAGTTTAAATAATTGCCCAAGCTGGTAATGGCTCAATTGTTAGCCTGGTCTACAGGAGACCCATTTCAAATCCAGTCACAAGGTTGACTGTTGATTTATTTTGATAGATCATTCATGGTGATGAATGATTATTACTTTTTGGATGTGCTGATGAAATTATAGTTATCTATGCTGATCTCCCAGAGTGATCTATTATGCTCATCCCTTTTCAGGTTAAATTTTTTTATTATTATTTTTTACTTGAGGATAAAAATATAATTCCTCAAATCCCTCATGCTTACAGAGAAGATGATGGAATAAAAAGATTACTACTGACAAATAATTTAAAAGTCAATCCTCCCCTTTTTTTTCTTTACACACACTGGCGTTGATGTTTGTAATGATTATGTTAATATTACAATAAAATATGAAAAATGTTAAAAGTTCCTCTATTTTTTGGGTTAATAGATGAGAATCATTTTATTTTATATGATCCAATAAATATTTAAAATAAAATATTTATATAATAAGTACAATTTTGAGATATTATATATATTTTTTTATTCTCAAGTTTAATTTTGAAAAAAAAAAAATGTATTGGTCTTAATTTGATATGAAATGTTCATTTTAGTCTTTAAACATTTATAAAAGAACTGCTTTTCAGTCAATAAAAATAATTGTTTTAGCGATCACTCTTTTTGAGATCGCTGAAACAAATAAAATATTAGTTACAGTAAGCTGCAATTATTTATAAAAACATAAAACAATTTAATATAAAATATTACAAGCAGAAAATTAATTAACGATTTGATTACTTTAAGTTCATAATGCAGATTTTCTCAGTAATTATTTCATAATAAAGCCTTTGAAAGAAAATGAATAATTGTATGTTAAATTAGAAAAATAAATAAATAAATATTTACAGTGTATGTACATTAATTCAAAATATTTACGACAAATGATATCGATAATAATTAATTTCTCAGCAGAGCAGCTGTTAATGATATCGCTAAGGGATTAAAAAAATACAAAAAAAATAAATATACGATTGTCTAATCAGCCATTAGGTAGCGCGACAATAGTGTAACCATCTGACCTTTCAAACGGATTCCGATTGGCTGGAATTACACAGTGGAAATAGCTAATGCGAATGGGTTGATGCCTCATGGCGGATTGTCTGAAAACTTAGCAAAAATCTCGACGTAAATTTCCCGCCTACTGACGATTAAAGTAATTTTGCCCTCACAATCAAGGTGAGTTATAATGAATATATGGTGTTTTATTGATTGCATTCCTTTTTAAGCTTTATTTTTAATACTTTTTGCAAAATTCGACCGCCAAACTAACCTGACCATTGTAGTCTGAAATCGCTAAACCATATGCAGTGACTGGTATGCGTTTTTTTTTTTTTTTGTACTTATGATTTTGGGAAACTAATAAAATTAAAGTGGTCAAAAGAATTAAATGAAAGTACACTTTATACAAAAATCAGCTTTTTTTGATTATTAGTAATTTTTATAATGATTTTAAACTGTGTGTATACTTCCGAGAAAACTCTTCTAAATAATGACTCGAACTATATAGCTGTAACGTTTCCGACACTAGGATAGTGTTTCATCTTGGGCTTTAACGTCAATTTGCCGGTTTAATTGACTTAAAAGTTATATATTTACTAACATTTTTCAAAATGATGAATATTTCATCTCATATTTGTTTATTTTTTAAATGGAACTGTTAAATAATTTTTTGTGCTATTGAAGTTTCGTAAAGTATCAAAAGTGCGGGAGAAAAAAGTTTAATGTTATTATTTTACTCGTCTTTTGTTGACAAGTTGGAGTGAATGTATTTTCTATTTCGTATCTGATTGGTTGTTGTGACGTAATGCAAATACTGTTTATACATGCAAAGTGTAAATTTACATAAATTTTGTCGTAATGTGATTTTTATTAATCCAATATAATTATATATTCATGATTGTAGATTTTTCCTTTTTTTTTTAAAAAAAAAATGATTTTTTTTTTTTAGTTATAATTTAATGACAATTAAAAATTAATTTACGGTATATATATATTGTTCGAAAATATATTTTATTTCTAATAAGTCATGGATAAATTGAAATTGATTTTAGAAATAAAAATTATAATCGTAAATTTTTTTTATGCATGCACATACATATAAGGACAAACATATTGAAAAAGATATATATTAAATTCTTAATATAATTTTTCTTTCTAAATCTTATTTTGATTCATTTCTTCTCTTATCCATAAATACAGTGTAATATACGTCATCAATATTTCAACTATCTCCTATGATTTATTAAGTTTAAACAGCTGTAATATTTTCTCTTTGAAGAAAAGTTTGATTTGATTTTGTTTCCATTGATACATTTATTGTATAATGAAAGTTTATACTCTAGGGTTTAAAAATAAAATGAACATAGGAATATGATAATTGTGGACATATATATCTTTGATAGGATTAACGTAAATGTAAATAAATGAGAAATGTGGATGTATATAATTTAAAATATGTAAAAATAATTTTTAATGTAAATCGTCCAAAATGTGTGCATATAGTACAATATTTTAAAAATGGGTGAATTTATTCAATAATTTGAATTAAGTTGAAACTGTTTTGCTTTCATTTATAAAAGGAAAAAAAATTATAATAATTTAATAATTATTATATTTGTGCATGTTAAATTCTTTGCCTGAAGGCATGCAAAAATAGTTAATTTGATCATTATCAGTACAGTTTGCTTGTTAACATCTTAGCACATTTTATATTTAATATCTCAGTTTAAAGTTACACCATAATATTAAGCAAATATTGTAATTTAATGTATTCAATAAACTTGTTTATTCTTAGTTTTTTATAAAAGTTTTGATTAATATTTTTAATTATATAATTTAAGAAAATTTAAAGGTTGATTAAGATATCTAAAATAAATTTTATGTAAGCACATTAAGCAAACTAGAAAATCAAAACTATATTGTTTTGTGTCTGACATATTTTTTTGCTGAACTCTGTTGAATTTCACAAGACTTAATCACCAAATTTGTAGAGATCAAAAAATTTTTCATGGTAATCTAACTTTAATTGCAGTTAAATTATTAGTTTCTTTAAAGGCTACATTAAATTTTATTCTATTTTCCAGTAAATAAATCTAATAGATCATTTTAAATAGTTCACTCTTATTCTTTAGTATAAGTTTTAAAATTACTCAAAATCTTTTTAGTTAAGGACTAATAAAATTAATGGAAGAATTAAAAATGATTAAGTGAAATATAATAAATTTACTTGGAATTAAATGTGAAAGGAATTAAAAAAAGAATTGAAAATTGAATAGAATTGATGGTATAAATCATGATATGAGATAAAATTATTAATAAACAATTGGAAAAATTGTTGATGTAAATTTCAATTTCTAATAGGTTAGCTATTTTTATATTTAAAATTTCAGAGAATATACAAATATAAATATCAGCTTTTAGTTACCTAAATGAGGTAGAGGAATTTTATGAGAACATTCAATATAATTAAAGGCTTTTTGTGTTAGTATATATATAATTATAGAAAAAAGAGAGAGACATTGATTTAATTTGCATATTTTTTTTAAAAAATAATTATAATTAGAAATGGATATGAAGAGATCCTAGAATGCAATTTTCATTTTGTTTAAAAAGTATATTGCTTTTCAGCTGTGATACTGAGATATTATAGATTTACAAATTGTTGGTGTTTTGATATTAAAATGTAAAGCCTTAAACTCTTAACAGATTCAAATAGATTTAAAGAATTTTAAAGATTTGTAAAATTATAAAAGTTTTAAATGATGTGAGTAGTGAACAGAATTATCACATTGTGGAAGATGCAGGTTTAATTGCTGGGAAGAAAGTACTAAAGTTATGATGAAAAGTCAGAAAATGCAAACAAGATTTAATTTTTAAATTTGAATATAAATGACTAGTGAATAAAAAAAAAGTCACAAAACAAGTAATGCAGCACAAGCCTATTTAATTGCAATTTAGTTCAAAAAATCATTGATTAAAAAATAAAAACAGATTAGTTTTAAATGAGCATAATAAACGTAACATATAACTGGAACAAGTATAAAATACTAGGAAGTAAATTATATGAAATGGGTATATTTGATCTCTTTTTGTTAATAAAGGCATTGCATTACCTTTGTGATAAATTTGAAAAATGAATTCAATAATATAGATAAAATACTAAAACTTTCAGATATAGAACAGATAAAGTCATCAAGAGGAGGCATTAAAATATCTATACTGATTAGTATTGATAAAAATGAAAAGATTATAAAAAAACACATTCCAAATAACTGGAATTATGTATTTGTATTGTTCTTATGTTAAATAGAGATAAAAATTGTTTTAGGAAATTATAGACTTTCTAGGTCATTAACTAAAACTAATATTAATAACATTTTACTAAGCTATTGTATAGATTTTTAGAAAAGCTGGATTTTTGTTTAGCCAAGAAAAAAAGCAAAGTTTAGAAATAGATTTAGTAGTTTAGATTTAATGCCTATGAATTCTCAGCATGTAGATTTCATAAATTATAAACTTTGTAACAGGTAATTAGATGTATCTTAAGTTGAGATTTAAATAGTACAATTAATTTTTCATATATGTGGTCTTCAGTTTAAATAGAATTTGTGGCAAAAGATCATTTTTAAGCATGTTTATTATTAATACTGTAACAAAATTATCAGTTATTTCCTTCTACTAATATAACATAAAAGTATTTTTTTGTTTTTCATCATATATGATAAAGCATTTTCAAAAATATATCTTTCAAAATAACAAAAATATTTTGGAAATAAAGAAATTAGTTTTAGAAATTCTTCTATCTTTGTTAACATTATGTAAATAAGTCCTGCCAAAATGCAAGCCTGGCCTGTACTTTAGAGTTGTTTTTTGCTCATAATTACACATATCATCTAGGAATAAAAATGAAAATCAAAAACATTAGTTTACAAAAAAATAAATAAATAAAAAATAGTCATATATCAATAAAGCTTGTTAGAATGATTAGCAAAGCTCTTTATTTTTTATTAGTTTACAAACATTCAAAATGAAATAATGGATGAAACTGCTGACTAGAAACCTTCAAATACCTCTTCATTTTAATACATTTCATATAAAACAACAAAACATCACACTACTGTATGAAAAGTTTGCTACTTTTATTACATTTTATATATTATATCAGTTACAATTTATGATATTGTATAGTGAACTGGAAAAAGATTAAGTCTTATTACAATTATAAATACTTATTAAACATTAAATATGTAATATAGAACATGTTTTATTGCGCATGCGATAATTAATAAGAGAGCCAAATTTACTTAGAAATTTCACCTTAGTTTTTCCCCTAAACAAGCTATTGGATTAATCCAGAATTATTAATAATAGCGAGGTGATTAAAAAGGATCCATTTTTATATAAAATTAAAACCTTTCTGCTGGTGATTTTTGGTTATTAATCTACAGGAGAACGACGTACAAATCCAAAGAGAACTAATAAAAAAAAATTGAAAAAATAACCAATTTTCTCTCAAAATCTTAGATGTCACTATATGCAAAAGTGGTACTTTTTAATCTTTTAGTGATGACTAGAGTTTCATACTACACCCCAATAATTATATATAGCAAACAAAGCCTGCACATTAAAAATTGAGAGCTTATGTAGAAAACTATTGTGGGGGAAAAAGATGTCTACAATATCAATTAAATGAATCCAAAATCCCCTAATGCAAAATGGATTAGGATTGCATGCAATAAAAATATTTCAAATTCAGAAAACCAATTTAATTACATCATACATAAGGCTATTTTCCATATCTGAAGTAATCCATAAAATCACACCAAAAGACAAACCACCACCAATTACTGGTTTTTTAAACACTCTTCACATCACATTGTTAAATATTACAAGTTCAATGATCTGGCTAAGGAAAATTAAGTATAGGTATTGGGAAATATAAATACTAATCTAGCCTCCATCTTCAAATAACAATAGTAAATTTGTTTTAAATATAAACAACAAACAATTAACAAAAAAATTTAAATACTGGTCACTAGAACCGAAAGACTATGACTTTCTACTTAAACTAAACATGGAAGCATTACCAACTTTAAATTTTTTTTGTTATAGAAGGAACTGCATTAACATTGATGATGTGTGCAGGCTTTGCAAAAGAGAAACAAATTCAGTCACATATATTTTTTTCTTGTCTTACATTAGATAGTATTCATGCTAGAATTCCCAATTTGTTCAAAAATAGAAATTTTACTACATAAACACTCCTTCAATCCTATGTGAAAAATAACTTTGCACACATTAGAGCCAATACATTTACACTATTCTCACTAGTGTATCAGATGCACATTTAATAATACAAACACAAGAAGGTATCCTAATATCTTTTGGAATGAAATAGAAATAATAAGGCTAAGGGATGAAAAAATTTCATCAACAAACACATTCATATCCATGTTGGTCATGTATCTTTACTCAAGCGCATAAAGGAGAGGAAAAATTGGACAAAGAAATCTAATAAAAACTTGATTACATAAAATGATCATGCTATAAAAGACAGAGTTGAAGAATGGACACTTGAAATCCTTTAGTGTTTGTTGGACAATAATATATATTTTTTGGTTTCTTTGTTATTAATATTTCTAAGGGTAAAGCTATAATTTTTATTTTTTCTGTGTAAATTTGTTTATATATTTGTTTTTTTTTTCCTCACGATTCTTCATGTAAATATCAAGTTGTCATGATGATATATGTACCGGTCTTCCTGCGTTTTTTTTATATTCTGTTTGTGCAATTATTAAACTCAATAAAGTGCCTTTTGAAACTATATAATATAGAACAATAAAATATTTTTGTTCAACAAATATAAAACTTCGATTTGAATTTTTGCTTTCATTGATGTGAATACTTTTTATTCAAAAACTTCTATTTCCAAAGTGAACTTTAACTATTGCAATAAATAAATTAATTTAAAATTAAAAATAATCAATTGAAAACAAAATTGAAATAGACAACTCACTATGAGAAGAAAATTAATTAATACATCAATCTGGTTTTCATTCCTTAATAGAACCTTTTCAAGATGTTTCTTTTTACACAATCACATGCAATACGATACACTATGGCTTCTCCTTTCTTGAAGTCTGGAATGTCTCAGCCACTATATCCAGAGAGACTTGTTAGCCACTTCACCTTTCCCTCTCCATTCTCCACCCTAAATTTTTCCCATATTCTTCTCTATCCTACTCTATCCCATTTCCACAACATTATCTTTATCCACTTTATGACTTTATATCTAAATCCCCCTTAGCCTTTTCCACACCCAGCATAAAAACCAAGAATCCACTTTCTGTATATAATCATTTTGTTTATATTTATTTTTCCACATGACCAATTACGCTACAGCAACTTTCCCCAATGGACATTATTTGCATTACATTACAATAAATATAATTATTAAAATATATACATTAACTATAATTAATAAAATACATATATGTACATAAAAATGATTAAACTTTTTACAGGTGTCCCCCCCCCCTCATAATAATTTATATATTTACAAATAATTACGATAGAATGACAGCCTGTTAAGCTAATTGCGCAGACGCTGTGAGAATGTTATTAATAAATGAATACCTTCGAACAACCACATGATATAGTATTTATATAAGAGTAAAAAGGAATCCTCTTACTCTTACGACTCAAATGTTTATATATGAGCAAATCTAAAGTAGTTGTAACGAAGGCGTGACTACATAATAGTCACTTTAAATTACTATATATAATGTCTGTATGAATGATGCCATTCATTAATAACATTCTCACAGCGTCTGCGCAATTAGCTTAACAGGCTGTCATTCTATCGTAATTATAATCGCACGCAAGACGTTATAAAATAAATGCTTATTCATGTATATGATTTAGTTTCGTTTAGAGTGGCGTTTAGTAAATTCTAGAAAATTTCATTGGCGTCATTCATACAGACATTATATATAGTAATTTAAAGTGACTATTATGTAGTCACGCCCTCGTTACAACTACTTTAGATTTGCTCATATATAAACATTTGAGTCGTAAGAGTAAGAGGATTCCTTTTTACTCTTATATAAATACTATATCACGTGGTTGTTCGAAGGTATTCATTTATTAATAACATTCTCACAGCGTCTGCACAATTAGCTTAACAGGCTGTCATTCTATCGTAATTATAATCGCACGCAAGACGTTATAAAATAAATGCTTATTTACAAATAATGTAAAAAAATAAACAATAATAATAATAATCCCTTTTATTTTTAAAATTATAACTCTAAAATTTCCAATAATCTAACAGTGCCAATTTCCCCTCTAATTGTGTGCTGGGCCTTGAACCATGTTTACACATTTAATTTTTCTTGAATATACAAAGTTTCATAACATTTTTTTAGTTGTAATTTTTAACATACTTTATTACTTGAATATTTTTTTCACAATTTATTTTATGTCCAGTATCCAAAAAATGTATATGTAGTCCTGATCTTATATCTTTTCTGTTAATTGCCCTATCATGCTCATTATCTCTTTCCATGATAGTCTTTCCTGTCTAACCTTTGTGTCTCAACTAATTTTATAAACTAACTCTACCCAATTTTTAATGTTACCCATCCTTTTTGAGTTATACATTCATTTCCTAAAGATTTTTTATTTTTCCATCCTTTCTTAATGTCATCAGGTAACTTTTCTTTTATCAATGTCTTATATAAATGCTCTGAATATGGAACCGAAACCCACTTCCTATTTGGAATATAACAAAGAGATGGATTATGGGTTGTTCTATTAGTAGGATTTTATTGATTATGATTGACTATATAGAAGAAAATATAATTAGTAAATATATAGAAGGTAAGGAAATTCTAGAATATCATAGATATGTTGCTGATATAATTGTAATAGGTAATAGTAGAAGTATTGTTAATGCATTTAAAGAATTGAACAATAATAAATATAATATTAAGTTTACAATGGAAAAAGAGAAAGGATTAAAGTATTTAGATATATTTTTAAGAAAAGTAATTAATGGTGAAATAGTTATTGAACATTACATTAAGGATAAAGAAAAATGAGGTATAATTGATCCAAATTCATATTTTTCATAGTCACAGAAAATAGTAGCTTTGAAAGGGTTTAAATTAAAAAAATGATATGTTAACATTGAATATAAAAGAAGCATTTGAACAGAATTTGGAAGTTGACAATAATTTTATGTTAGTATGGGATATAAAAGAAAAGATATTAAAAAGATTTTCAGAAATAATAAGAATAATACAAAAGATAATGTAAGGCATGGGTATACAAATAGGAAGGGGGTTTCAGTTCCATATTCAGAGCATTTATATAAGACATTGATAAAAGAAAAGTTATCTGATGATATTAAGATAGGATGGAAAAATAGTAAATCTTTAGGGAAATGGACGTGTAATTCAAAAAAGATGGATAATATTAAAAATAGGGTAGGGTTGGTTTATAAAATTAGTTGTGACCTTTGCAAAATGAAATATATAAGTCAGACAAGAAAGATTGCCATGGAAAAGGTAAGGAGAATGATAGGGTCATTAATAGAAATTATATAAGATCAGGGTCATATAAACATTTTTTTGGATACCGGACTTAAAATGAATTGTGAAAAAATATTCAATTTATAAAGTATGTTAAAAACTACAAACAAAGAAAATGTGATGAAACTTGGTATATTCAAGAAAATTTAAACACGTGTAAACATGGTTAAAGGTCCAGCACAATTAGAGGGAAAATTGGCACTGTTAGATTACTGGGAACTTTAAAGTTATAATTTTAACAATAAAAAGGATTATTATTATTATTGTTTGTTTATTTTTTTTAGATTATTTGTATATATATATTATGGGAGAAAAAAAAGGAACTAATAAGATTAATCATTTTTATGTACATGTATGTATTTTATTAATTACATTTAATGTAAATAATGTCGATTGGGGGAGTTGCTTAGGGTAATTAGTCATGTGATTGTGTAAAAAGAAACATATTAAAAGATTCCATTAACTGTTTGGGACTAAACGGCCATATTGAATTTTTTTAAAAACTGGTCTGAGACACAATTTTCACAATAACTTCAGTTTTAATTATGTTAGAGCAAAAAAAAATTACATTAATAGAAACTAGAAAAACTAAGGAAAACAATAAGGCTAAGACAAATAGTGATAACCATTTAAAAAAATAAGGAAAAAAAAAATTTCCACATCAGAAATAATTATTACTTTATTGTTATTCATAATTTGTAATTCATCATTAACTAAGTTTAAATTACATCTTCAGTGATAATTTCTTTGTATTCTCACACAATTATCTTTCAAACCATATATAATACTTCTTACCTGAGATAATCCATAGCTTCAGGATCTCCAAAATAAGTCACGTATGAATTCTTCATTTTTATCTTGTATCCCAAAAGTTACCAAATGTCACAGACGTCTATAAGAAAAAGATTCATCCTAATAACAGATACAAAACAAATCATTTCCAAAAGATAAATATGTATTTGTCATCATAGCAATTGGCTTCTTCTCTATCTAAAATTAGAAATTGTAGTCTACTGTCTGTATCACTGATAAAATGAGTTTCATCTCTTCATTTTATATTTTTTTGTGTACATCAGTGATGTTTATATTCTTTATGCACACCAGTGATGTTTATATTTTTTATGCAAACCAGTGATGCTATCTTATTATATTTATTGTATCACATAGATATAATTTATTTGCATATAGTCCATTTGTTAGCTATAGACTTGAAAATAATGTGATGAACACATAGCAAAACCAGAGTGACTCCACAGTATGAGTATCAAGGCATAGGCAATACTCAGAATTTGATTATTTGCTTGCATATGCAATCTTTCTATACATTTGATTATTAGTTTTGTAACTCATTACTTGTAAACACAAACACACCATATAAACATAATAATAATAAATTATTAAACTTTTTGAGAATCATTGTTTTTATAAAATAAGTGTATTAGAACTTAGAAAATTCCCATAGAGTTCTGTACATTTGATTATTAGTTTGTAACTCATTACTTGTAAACAAACACACCATATAAACATAATAATAAATAATAAATTATTAAACTTTTTGAGAGTCACTATTTTTATAAAATAAGTTTATTTTTATAAAATAAGTATATTAGAACTTTAGAAAATTACCGTAGATATGAATTCTATATGAGCATAAATAAATATATAATTTATATCAACACACACCAACTACAAACTAAAATTAATAAAAATTATCATTTTTTCAAATAATTAAAAAAAAAATTAAAATATTATTTAAAAAATTAAAATTTTATATTTACGAGTCTGATATTCTGCTTTACGTTTAGGCTCCATTGTAGGCCTTGTTTGTGAATCAGAGTACTTTTACTCTGATAAAAGTCTATTTGAAGGCCGGTACATATTTTCTGTCTTTATTGCTTCGTGAAAATTACAAAATTGATAAAAAAAAAAAATAAAGGCGCAGCTTAATAAAAAAATTTGTAAAAAATCCAAATTTGATCGGATTTTTTTGTGATAGATCTTTGGAAAGCTATGTCAGAGATCTATTAAATATCCGTATTTCTGTTGACGTCATGCTTATAGTTTTTACGTCAGTAAAGAAAGAAAATATGTCGACCGATCAAATAAGATGCGCAGGTTACCCACTTGATGGGCCAATTAAGGAATGAAAACTGGGTTGATGTATCCAAATGATTTTTTTATTTATAGAGTGTTATCTATTTCAATTTTGTTTTAGATTGATTATTTTTAATTTTGTATATAGAAGGCATTATGGACAAATTTCAACATTGAAATGTGATCATTTAAAGTATAAATTAATTTGTACACACATTTACAAATGCAATTTAAAAAATGAAAACATTTATTAAATACCTATAAATTAATAAACTTAATTGCAGTAAGTTGTCAGGTTTTATTTTCTTAATTGAATAACTATTTAATTTATGAACAATGCCATAATGAATCATGAGTCAAACAAAATATATTTATCTTGAGGAAAGCAAATGTCAATCTCCATGCATACTGTTCTTGTTCACCAACTCTATTGCTGTTTATGAATTTCATGCCTCTTGATTAAAACATACGAAATATCTCTCCTGAATGTATATAAATCCATGGAAGATTGATGTGCACCAGCATTTCACAAACAGACATTTTGATGGTTACTTTTAAAATTTCATAATTTCATAATTTTTTAATTTCATAATGACATTGAAGCTAGCTTTGGAAGATCCTACAGCATTGGCTTTTTACCCCGAATACATTGTAATGATTCCTTTATTATCGATCCGGAGAATTTGACTTCAGTAGGCAGATACGTAAGTCAAAAAAAAAAAAATTTTTTTTTTTTTTAAATTTTGATTCCGGTCGTTAGCCCATGTCACTAGCTCAGTGGAATAGCAGAGATTAAATAATATAAGATCTTATCTAATTAGATTTCAACATTAAAAAATAAATAAAATAAGCCACTGCCAGTAATTAACATACAAACATTTATTTATGCACATATATATATAAGATTTAAAATTATTTTAGTATTAGTTTACATTTTAACATTTAACATTATTTTTAACTTTGATTTTACTTTAATTTACCTTTAACTACTATTATATTCTAATTTTACATTTTAATTAAGTTCGCACAGATAAATTTAGAAAGCTTTTTATAATGTTGAATATAGATCGTTACATAGATTTCACGTCAAAAACATTTCAAAGTAAACATAAACGATCAAAATACAAAATTATTGATTACTGACAATTGCGGAGGAAATTTATATGTAACCCAATAGTATTCATCATAAGATACTTCATTGTCACCAATAACTTAAAAGACATCCGAATAAATACATTCTAGATACTCACCGTAAGGTATCATTATTTATCGAATGTCTATATATTTTGATCAAATATGAAAACGCAAAACATAGTTAACCATAAACAATCCATGCAAGCTCTATAAACAACTTAAGTTTAATGCATTTTTATTTAGAATCAGTATGAATACTACATAGATTTGATTGAAATTAAAATATTCTATCCCTATTTAACCTTAGGCTAAAATTCGCCATCAAACTGGCATCAATCCATCTGATATATCGATGTATTCAATGTAATACGAAATACGACACCAAAAGAATTAAGAAAGACATTACTCTCAATCAGATAGGAATATTACATCTATCTAACGAGAAGAACAATAAAAAAAACTCCATAGAAAGGAACTGCGTTCTCCGTCTTATAATTCCTTCCATAGGCAAACGGTGATCTATATATAAACGATTCTGCCAGTAGCGAATCTCGATTACATCTACTAACTACATCAATATATCCAATCCATTGACCCAATCTACAACGACATAAATAACCTAAGATACCCTCCCCTAATATAACTTTACAAATCTATACAGCCATTCACGCCCACTTAAGTTTAACATTTATATAATTAATTTAACGGAAAACAACAATCATAATAAAACTTAAAGAACAAAAAATAAATAAATGAAATGATTTTAAAAATAAATAAAAAAAATACATCAAATAACATTATTAATGAATAATTTAGTTTGGTCAGATAGGATTCTATTGCATTATTTACTAAAAAGTTTTAAAATTTAGAGTTCTTATTGTTTCAAGTGAATCTATAAGTTCTTACGATTTTAAAACGTCCAACTTTATCCGTTGCTTGCCATGAACGTAAATTCCCACGCCGTCCTAAAATTGGTATCCATTTAGCCGTTGTTTTATTTATTCATTCGGAGGTTTTTTAATTTAGTTGGTCCTCAATGTAGGAAACGATAGTTCATTCTCCCTTCTTTAACAGCTGAAAGAATTGACCTGTCTGTCAATTCCTCCAACTCCGACTACTACATATATCACATCGTAATAATCAATTTCAGTCACTAATTAATAATTTCCAAATTTTCCTTTTATACGTATTGAAGGATTGACTTAACATTACGTCATCGATGAGATGATCCTTTCCTGAGGTCGATTCCATAGGATTTCTTTTATTTGCTAACAGTTTCTATTGTTTCTTATCTGACCTGTTTTTATTTAAATGAAGGCTGGTTTACATTTAACTAATTAACAATCATTTCCATTTCTATTAATTAACCTTTTTCCAAATCAAAAATATATTTAAAGATAAATTTAAAGATATAATTTCATCTCCAAATCTTTTTAAAATTTAGTTTTAAAATACTTTTTCTTTAATACAGTTTTATTTTAATAATTTTTCATTATCTGTGCGATTTAATTATATATAAGAGTTTAAGATGATATTTAATTTCAATTTTTAATTCTTAAAGAAAATTTTTAAATGCGAACTTTTTAATTTACTTTCATGTTTAATAAATAAAAAAAAAAACAATGTAACGAATGTCTATGCTCGTTACCATTGTAAGATCCGGAATAGCCAGTAAACTGCACTACGGGGCGCCATCTAGGCATTTGAACCTAGAAAAATTTATAAAGTAGGCAGATACGTAAGTCAAAAAAAAAAAAAATTATTTTTTTTTTAAATTTTGATTCCGGTCGTTAGCCCATGTCACTAGCTCAGTGGAATAGCAGAGATTAAATAATATAAGATCTTATCTAATTAGATTTCAACATTAAAAAATAAATAAAATAAGCCACTGCCAGTAATTAACATACAAACATTTATTTATGCACATATATATAAGATTTAAAATTATTTTAGTATTAGTTTACATTTTAACATTTAACATTATTTTTAACTTTGATTTTTGACTTTAATTTACCTTTAACTACTATTATATTCTAATTTTACATTTTAATTAAGTTCGCACAGATAAATTTAGGAAAGCTTGTTTATAATGTTGAATATAGATCGGTTACATAGATTTCACGGTCAAAAACATTTCAAAGTAAACATAAACGATCAAAATACAAAATTATTGATTACTGACAATTGCGGAGGGAAATTTATACGTAACCCAATAGTATTCACCATAAGATACTTGCATTGTCACCAATAACTTAAAAGACATCCGAATAAATACATTTTAGATACTCACCGTAATGATCATTATTTATCAATGTCTATATATTTTGATCAAATATGAAAATGCAAAACATAGTTAACCGATAAACAATCCATGCAAGCGTCTATAAACAACTTAAGTTTAATGCATTTTTATTTAGAATCGAGTATGAATACTACATAGATTTGCATTGAAATTAAAATATTCTATCCCTATTTAACCTTAGGCTAAAATTCGCAGTCAAACTGGCATCAATCCATCTGATACATCGATGTATTCAATGTAATACGAAATACGGCAGCACCAAAAGAATTAAGAAAGGACATTGACTCTCAATCAGATAGGAACATTACATCTATCTAACGAGAAGAACAATAAAAAAAAACTCCATAGAAAGGAACTGCGTCTCCGTCTTATAATTCCTTCCATAGGCAAACGGGTGAGTGCGGCGTATAAAACGATCTGCCGTGGAATCTCATTACATCTACTAACCACACCAATATATCCAATCCATTGACCCAATCTACCACGACACAAATAACCCAGACCACCCTCCCCCAATATAACTTTACAAACTATACAGCCATTCACGCCCGACTTAAGTTTAACATTTATATAATTAATTTAACGGAAAACAACAATCATAATAAAACTTAAAGAACAAAAATAAATAAATGGAAATGATTTTACAAAATAAATAAGAAAAAATACATCAAATAACATTATTAATGAAAATTTAGTTTGGTCAGATAGGATTCTATTGCATTATTTACTAAAAGTTTTAAATTTAGAGTTCTTATTGTTTCAAGTGAATATATAAGTTCTTACGATTTTAAAACGTCCAACTTTATCCGTTGCTTGCCATGAACGTAAATCCCAGCCGTCCTAAAATTGGTATCCATTTAGCCGTGTTTTATTTATTCATTCGGAGGTTTTTAATTTAGTTGGTCCTCAATGTAGGAAACGATAGTTCATTTCTCCCTCTTTAACAGCTGAAAGAATTGACCGTGCGCTGTCATTCCTCCAACTCCGGACTACTACATATAGTCACATCGTAATAATCAATTTCCAGTCACTAATTAATAATTTCCAAATTTTCCTTTTATACGAATGTGAAGGATTGACTTAACATTACGTCATCGATGAGATGATCCTTTTCGTTGAGGTCCGATTCCATAGGGATTTCTTCTTATTTGCTAACAGTTTCTATTGTTTTCCTATCTGACCGGTGTTTTTACATTTAAATGCCGAAGGCTGGTTTACATTTAACTAATTAACAATCATTTCCATTTCTGATTAATTAACCTGTTTTCCAAATCAAAAATATATTTAAAGATAAATTTAAAGATATAATTTCATCTCCAAATCTTTTTAAAATTTAGTTTTAAAATACTTTTTCTTTAATAAAGTTTTATTTTAATAATTTTTCATTATCTGTGCGATTTAATTAATATATAAGAGTTTAAGATGATATTTATTTTCAATTTTTAATTCTTAAAGAAAATTTTTAAATGCGAACTTTTTAATTTACTTTCATGTTTAATAAATTAAAAAAAAAAACAATGTAACGAACGTCTATGCTCGTTACACTTTATTATAAACTGTTATTTATAATGTGTCTTCAATACGTATATACACCTGGGTCTTTTTTTACACGGACTTATTTAACACGATTTTGAAGTTACGCGATTCGTGTTTCACCGGAAGTCAAACTCTGATAATGCACTATTATAATAAATTTCGCGCACTTACGTTTATCGAAAGTAATGGCACATTATTGGAATTCGATTTTCATCTTAGTAATTTCAATATTTTCAGTGCTTTATAATAGTAAGATTTTATGCAATAATGAAATTAAAATTATGAATTCCACATTTTATGTATACACATTAAATTTTACAAGATTATAACGTAAATTTGTTCAAACATTGTGCGTGTTAATTTTGCATTTTAAATCACATTCTGTTTTTGCTTTTTAAAAAAGAACGTAATCAATTATTAATCATTTAGTGTCCGCAAGGTTATTTTTAAAAGGTGAGTAATAGCAGTGAAACGAAATTTGATTTTTAAACGGAATTGAAAATTAAAGACAAAAATAAGAATTTAATTTTTAGTTGTTAGTTTTAATTAAATTTTTCCCAGCAGTGGTGAATAAATGTCTTTTTATTATCGTAAGTCTAAGTTCATAAACAATTAATAAAATCATCGTCTCAAAGATTAATTACTAATTACGTTGTCACCAGAAATCTATTGACACAACATGAGTGTGAAGTTAGCGCTAGTTGTATTTCCTCAGTTTGCGAACGAACGTGTTTTTCGACAAATATCGATAATAATTAAAACGTGTATAAAAAAAATGTAAATTATGCATAAAAATATATTATTCTGAATAAAATTAAATATTATAGTTAAAAAAAGTTTGTCTTGTATCAATTTTTTTCAAATTTGAAATTTTTTATTAGTCATATTTTATTTCTTATTTTTTTTTGCGCGAATTTTAAAGTAATTTTATGTTGGTGCTTTGCTTTTACGCGAATTTTGAAAAATCACAGACCGCATCCCCCCTTTTTCAATGTAAGTTACGTCTATTTTTGCGCGATTTTGTTTGCGCGTGTTTTCTGAGGAACCTATCTATCGCGTAAAACGAGACCCAGGTATATGTTTATATATACTTCATGTATAAAACAAATTCACAATAGATAAAAAAAAAAAATTAGTTTATATGTAGGTTTATACACGTATATACTGTATATAAGTAGGGGTATGTAGGATAAATTATTTGCCTACCACTTGGTCTGAATTCAAACAGTGTAAAGGAAATTGGGACAAGTGTGAAGGTTGGTTCCTTAGCTATTTCTTACAATATACATATATGCCTCAGTTACTTTCACAAACTGTTGTTAAATTTTATGGAGATAAATATAAAATAATTTATTGAAATAATCCATTATAATATAAATTACTAATAAAAAATGTAGTTATTAATACTTTTACTTACTCTGAAAGTACCTATAAATTTTTGTGAATGCTTACATAATTTCTCCATTATTATTTTAAATTTGTAAACATATTTTCAAATAAAAACACATACTTTAGAAAAAGTTAATAAAAAAGGTATCCCAGTTCTGTAAATCTTGATAAATTTTCAATAAAATTATGTATAAAGCATAAAATGTAATCATAGTATTTTATCACCAATGTAAATGAAATACAGCAACTTGCTATTTTATATTCAATCATTTAAAGGGGCCAAAACAATACTTTAAAATATATTGGTTTTTGTTATTATTTGATGAGTGTATATATTTATATAATGCTAACTCAAAATGTGTGGTGATTGATCTTTAATCTTCATTACTTCTTATTTATGTTAGATGTGCATCTTGAAATCATTTACGTATTACAGTGGATAAAAAAAAAAAAAAACTGCTTTAAACTACATTATATCATCTTGAAGAAAGATCACATTATTCCAAATTATTTTTTATGCATGTGCATATTCAACTAAAGCAGTATTAAATGAGTGTATAATCTTATAACATTTCTTATGTCCCTTTTTATTGGGTTATAGTTAGTTAATTGTTAATTTATTATTATTGATATTAATAATTTTAATGATAATGATAATGCAATTGTTGATGGGTAATGTATATATATTGTAATATTATATTTGGTATCAATGCTATAATGATCTACAAGATATGAATTCTTCAAAAATTTTCTTGATTATATATAATAGATAGGACAATCAAGTGATAGATGTAAAACCAAGGTCATCTTCCATAAAGTCAATGTACAAGGGAGTAATTTTTTTTTTTTTTTAGACTTCCAAATATTACTTTTTACATATTTTCAAAATATGAAATATTGCATTTCTTTATAACAATTTAAAAATTAGTGAATTGTTTTAGCTATGGCTATAAATCCAGGTACAAGTAGAATAATGTTTGTGAATAAACAGTGAGATCATAAGTAGTCAAACTTTGCTAAATTGGAATATTTACAACAAATTCAAAATGAATAAATTATCGATTAACTCAGCAGAAGTGCCAGTAATTAGAAATACAGTATATAAAATTTTGTACATTTGCATATAAATGTGTGGGCGCTTGTGTAAAGAATATTCACAAAATTAGAAAAATGTGTTAGAAAGATTAACAAGTCAAATATTGAAATCTTAAATAATTAAATGTTTAGATTTAATAAACATTTCTAAAATAACAGAATATAAAACTTAATGAAATTATTGATGTTAAAATATTAATAAAGTTTTATTGATTTAATAATGTTTATTGACAAATATTTATAGTTCTAATAAAGTTGTTAATAAATGGATAAATGCATTTTCATTTATTTGTTTTTATGCAATTGAGGTTCATTTTTTATTATTTTATTGTTTCATATTCCAAAATGAATATACACTTTCCTACCCATTGAGAGAAAAAACTATAGGATCTCATCTGATTATTTATGGTACTATGGAGACATCCCAGAAATCATCTACCAAGAGAGATACATTGTGGAAAATTTTGATGTCATAGGAGATAGGAGAAAAACTCTAAATACCAGTAAATTAAAATAAGAGGTCAATCTAGTGCAAGATCATCATGTTTTTATTCAATATCAAAATTTTTGCACCTAAATGCATTTAGGAGTCTACCCTAGACGGCGTTAGGTCTACTTCATTTTAATAGCAGCGATGGATATATATTAAACTAAAATATAAAAGGAAAAACAACACATTTAAAAAAAAAAATTTCAGTTAAGAAAATTTGAAATTTTAGAATATCCGACTAAAAAAAAAAATTGTTTAAAGGATTTAAATTGCATTTCTCCAATTTCAAAGGAATATACTTTTAATATGTGTTTCAATAAAATTTTGAGTGATTATCCCAGAATCTTATCCAGTAAATGAAGTTTTTGGCTAAGGATATTAGAAGTGTCTCATATATAAAGGAATAAATAATATATTGTTATTGAATAAAAATGATTGAAATAATTTTCTTTAAAACATCCTAAGCATGAAAGAAGTATAATGATTGGAGTACTTGTTTTGACAAAGAGTTACTTATCTATATGTTTATACTGTGATTATGAAAAGAATTAAGTAGATTAAAGGAATTCAAAATATATATTTAATATTTGAGATAGATATTTTTCAAAATGGATTAATTTGACTGTGATAATTTTAATCTTCGGTAAACTTGAATAATATTTCTACAGATCATGAAATGTACTGTCATTTGCCAGTCCTATCATCAATAAATTTGGATATGTTCAATATTGGTTTGTCATATAAACTTTATATGCACAATGTATTAGCTAGTTCTGTTTTTGTGAATAGTTTAATAAATTATTTGAGGAGTAAATATACCAAATCTACCCATAAAACTCCATCGGAAATCCAGGTAGTATATTTTATATTCAATATTTAAGTATATAGTGTGATAGATAAGTGAGAATGAATACAGATTAAATCTTTATTACTGGAGAGAGATTGCATTTTTTTAAACCATCATTATTTAAATTTATTTAAAAACATAAATATTAAATTATATTTCATTATATGTTATAATTTTAAAGTTCCTTTCTTGATCCAGATTCGAGTAAAACTCTAGAAGAAAGTAGTATATTTTCAGAATAAAGGTCATTTATATTTGGTTCATCAAATACTATGTGTTAAAATATATTCTATAATCAATTTAAAATTACTGAGGTTTGTTGCTGTGATATAAATTATACACCAGTTCCATTAACATAATGAAGTATTAAAATATTCTATTGCATAGATGTTTATAAAATGAACCTTACAATAATAAAATTTGAATTCAAACTGGAGTGGGGAAAAAAAGTGACAAATTTGTAAATATTAAATTTATACTTTTAAGATATTTAATTTGATTATATGTTTAAAATAAAAGTGGAATGAAATATTGCAATCCATCCCCCATGACATGTATATTGTATTGTGAGAGATATGAGTTTATACATCAAATGTAGATATAATATTTGTCTTTAATATTATTGTCATGCAGAGATAGTTCACACTATAAATATTTATCTTTATTATTTGCTGTCATATAGTGCTGATTTGTATTTATTATTATTATATTGTCATTTACATGAAATAGATAATTTTATTTTTGTTAAAGTATATGTTGTTATTCTTTAATCATCATTTTTAAGTTACTCAAATATTTTATTATAATTACTATTTGAATCCAATGAGGTAAAATTAGAATGCATACAGTAAAAATTCGTGATACTCATATACATCTTGATAGTAGTAAATGTTTATTAAAGAAAAGCTCTAAGATAATTATTATGATAAGTCATAATAAATATTTATTAATAGAAACCCTGAGAATATATAGTTAATGAATAAATAAAAGTTATATAAGTATGAAATTATTTAGTAATAAAACAATGATTGTTTAAATTATTATAAAAAAATATATATTATATTTTAAAAGTTTAGTAGTCAATATTTAAATCCCTGAGAAATTATATATTTTACATTGATTATTTATTTTGTTTGGAAAATCTGGTAGTCTTATAAAGGCTTAATCATATGCAATGTGTTTTCAGTACAAACAAACATAACCAGAAGTGCATTTTCATTTTCTCTCCGATTTTCATTTTAGCACAGTTAACCTCTTACTTACATAATCTATTCCAAACAAATTTAGATTGAGAGGTTACAATATTTTTCTGGAGAGCTTTATTCTCCTATTTGAATCTGTGAAATTCAAATGCCCTACCTTTTACATTTTATCCGTTTTATTGTTAAGACTTGATACATAATTATCAGCTTTTGTTAAATTTAGCTTAAATTAACATTAATAAAAGGACTTAATGCTTTCAAATATTATGTAGATCATTGGTGGACTTTATGCCAGATATCTGTTATTATAGATGGTTCTTAATATATGTCTGATATATATAATCTATAGTAATTTTATATTTTTGGTAAATATATAGAAACTGTGCAAAATATAAATATATACAATTCAGAATCAAATAATAATTCAATTTATGGAAAAAAAAGAAGGAAAAAAATTGTTAGCAGCAAACTAATTTAACTTTTTTTTCATATTGTTCAAACTTGAATAATAATGAAAATTAATAATATGATAAAAAGAAAACCATTTTTTTTTTGCATTTATTAATAATTTTATTATGATAATTATAAAAAGTATTTCATTTTAAATATTTTTAAAAATATGTTCAAACATATTTTATCAAAATATTTTCAATATGATATTCCGTGAGTATGATCATTCAAGGAAGATGTGCTTTAATACCATTATATTGATAAAAATGCATAATTTCTACAACTGAATAAGTCAAATCACCCCCCTCCCCCAAACCCAAGTTGAGATTATTTATATAAGTAGGGAACCATCTATATTATCACTATTGCAACAAAATTGCTTAGCAATTTTAAATTATCAATAGTTAATTTGTTTTAATAAAAAGTACATAGTTTTTTTGTAATTAAAATTAATATATTATGTTTAGGTTCATTATTTGTTTTTTCTTCTTCCGTTCTACTAAAGTGAGTGTGACTATATATTTATCTTTCTCAGTAAGGTATAACTATCATCATCAGCCACTCAAAAATAAATATGACCATGAGTCAGAATTGCTATGCACTAGTAAAGAATGTAATTGTGGTTGCTCAAATTAGTAGTCCCATTCAATATAGTTAATATATGATAGTGGAGTGTAACCTTTTTATACTTGCACTTCCCATACTCAAACTGAAATTTTATGTGTTTTTTATATGCTATTATCATCCTATTATAATCATTTAAGGCTAATAATAATACATTTTGTTTAACCATATACAAATATGCATCTTTATATTATATTTCAATACATACAATTTGATGTAAGATCTTAGAAAAAACTACATATTAGCAAAAAACATATAATAATATTTGGTTCTTAATAGATCTGATGATTTGTTAACAATTACAACATTTTTAGCCTGTTTTAGAAAATGTGTACATTCAACGCATATCAACATTAGGAGGATACTAGCACAAAAAACAAAACTCTGAGAATGAACAAGAGAAATGGGAGCAATATAAGTAAAGTGCTATTATGGCGGTGTTTAAACACAAAAGTGGTCTGATGCACAATAATGAGTTTAGTAGTTTTCATGTATTTTTTAATAATGTTTAGATTTTTGATTTTTCAATTAAAAATTTATTATCCAATATGAAAACTTCTCAAAATTTTTTTGACCACCAACAGTTTTTCTGCAATTTCATCACGATTCATAGGTTGCATACTGCTAGTAGTATAAGAGATGACATATCATGAAAAGATCAGGATGAGATTTAATAGAATAAGGAAAAGGAGACAGATTTTAGTAATAAAAACTATCAGAAACAATTTCTAGCCTTCTACAAAGCAACAGCCTATGCTATAAGACTACATGAGGTACTCTTGATTGGGCACTGTTTATTATTAACAATTAATTTTCATATTTAAAGGTCATGGCATTATCTGCCACTTGTGGAGCCTATTAGTAACCTGAGCCAACCAAAACGAAAATGTTTGGTAGAATTGCAATTTTATGGATAATAAGAGAATAGCCAAAATAGTATTTAATTGGGTTATGAGTAAAGGGCAGGCAACAATATCGGTGAGAAAGGTAGTATAGCATGCAGAAGATTTGGATGAAGAATTTATGTCAATATACTTATACAAAAGATGGGATGATTGTGTTAGGAGAATTATTGAATATTAGAGTGGCAAGGAATGGGATTGAAGAATAGATGTGTTAATAAAGAATAGGGAGTTGGAGAGATGGAGAACTAGTATGGAGAATAAAAAGTTTAAATATATATAGAAATAAAGAATATTTGGTGTGAGTTAATTTATGATAACAGCAAAGAAAATAGTTTACTAATTAAGGCTCGAACAGGATGAACAGGATCTTTAGCGATAAATGAATATACACATAAATGGAGAAATGTGGGTGATTTAGTCTGCAAATTGGGTAGGGAAGGTATAGAAAGTATTAGGCATCTGTTAATTGAATGTAAAAGCTTGCAAGCAGAAAAGGTACAAATAATGAAGTTATGGATGAAGAAATATAAAAGTGATTATACAGAAAGTGGGTTCTTGATTTTTATGCTGGGTTTGGGGAAAAATAAGGGGGATTTTAGATATAAAGGCCATGGAGTTGACAAAGATTATGTTGTGGAAATGGAATGGAGCAGGCAGAGAATAATGTAGGAAAAACCTAGGGTGGGGAATGGGAAGGGAGAATAGGAAGTCACAATGCATCACATAGCAACACAATATATTTATCATGATGTATTCATTTGTATTTTTAGAAGTTTTAAAATTTTAAATAAAAAAAATTGGAAAATATATATTAAAGGGAGGGGGAAAATATTGTTATTGTATAATATTTTTATTTTGGAAATGATAAATTGTTACTTATTAATAATGAGATTAAGTTGAAACATTATTAATTATTGATAGTTTACATTATGATTATTAATATAATAATAGAATGTGAATTTTATTTTTTCTTATAAACAACTTTATTTTTTATTTTTTAAAATGCTGAAATAATCATTATAATTGTTAACGTCATTACTTTTATATTTGATTTCATTGATATTTAATGATCCTTTGCAGATACAGAATAATGGAAAATAAAGCAGAAATTAAAATTGGATAATGAGTTTGAAATTAATAGTTATTATTGATTTTGCAGAACAATTTTACTTTTTTGTCCTTTCTCTGTCATATGACCTGGCATTTCTTTTATGTAAATAAAATAGAATTGATCATATTAAAAACTATTGGCAGTTTTTGCTCTTTTATCTGTTGATTGAGGTTAAAATTGGCAAGTTTAAATTAAAATTTAACAAGTAAAGGAAATATAAAAATGTTTATGGAAAATTTTTTATAAAGTTAAAAAAAAAAGGATAAAATAAGTAATTCATCATTTTGTAAATATTATAATTGTTATCATGATGAATTTATTTTGAATTTATGTATAGTATATTTTTACAAGAAGGATTTTGCTAAGATCAATGCATTTCAATGAATGTTTTTTTTTTCTTAATGATCCTCTATACTAAATAATAAACAATAAAATAGTAAATTATTTTCAACTTGGAAGATTAACTATTGATGAATTTGCTGCTAATTAGTTTTTAAATAAATTAACAGGCTTATATATATATTAAAATTTGTATATATATGATCAAAATTTGAATAATATTTTATCTTTTTTTTTTTTTAAGTGTCATAGCATCGGCCGGGACGCGAACCCGCAACCCGGGCAACTGCCTGCAAGTGCAAGGCAGTCGCGCTGACCTCTCGACCACCAATGCAAGACTAATATTTTATCTTGATATTATAAACAATTATGTTAGCAGATCTATCATGTTTCAAAAACACTTCATAAATTTTTTTCAAATACAGTAAGACATTAACTAATTTATTCAATACTTATTCAAAATTAATAATTAATTATGGTTAGAATTGTGTACAAACATGGATAATGACTAAAATTGTAAAAAAAAAAAAGTAGTCTTAGGAAATTTTTTTTTCTAATTGAACATTTGTGACTTAAAAAAAAAGTTCAGTGAAATCTCTTTGCAGCATTATTTTGTCTTTCTGCATCATTCATTTGATTTATTTAGTTCAGAATTAACTTTATACACATGTCCCCCCCCCCCCATCTCCAGCATCATTATTTCTCAGGGCTCATTTTATTGCAGGTCATTGATAAATCATAGAAAAATCCTGATGCAATATTTCCACATAGATATTTTTTGTTTAAAAAAAATTGAAATAATGCACAATACTCTTTATATTTCTGCCCATTTCTTTGAACTAATTGAAGACTTTTGAGTTTGATTTACATTAAGTGCTTCTTTTGTTTTGTTTTCTTTAACATATAATATTTATTTTATTAAATAAAAGAAATAGTAGACTTGAAGTACTGAACTGATGTAGTGCTAAAGAAGAATAGGCTCAGTATATCACATTGCATTTGCATACAATTATATTTAGGAAGATCATAATTTGAAGTGAGATGTAAATTTTTGATTTTTGCAAAAAACAAATGTTAGTCAATTTTTTTTCCCCAACAAGTAACATCTTATAATTTTTTTTACAGATATTAAAATTATTTGTTTATACATAGTGTCTCAGTGAAAAAATGGTTCTCCAAGTTGCCAGCAGTGCTATCTCTGAACAATGCACGTGTTATGTAGTGACAGTTTAGCTATTCACAAAAATTAGCAGTTTTACTCAATTTAAAACAAAGTGTAAATGTTAGCACATTAGGTTTTATAATTTATGTGGTGAATAGCTAAACTAAGTCATTATTCAGAGATGGTACTGCAAGCAATATGGAGAAAGAATCAGTCACTAGTCGTCATCTTTTTACTGGGCACACTGTCATATATTTTTCAAATAACAGCTATAAAATATTTTGAAAATAGTCTATATCAATGATGCGAACCTATGACACGTATGCCTGAAATGGCACATTCGAATTTTTTATTGGTACGTGAACTATTTACAGATCATAATTTTCTATGCTTTAAATTATTCAATATTTTTTTTGTTGTTAAAATGTGTAATAAAAATTTACTTTAAACTAAAGGTAAAATAAATATATATAATATTATATTAGAATTCAATTTACAATTGAACTCTGATTAGAAACAATAAATTATGTTATTTTAAGTCAAATAAAGTGGTACTGGTATAATCTGGTATTCTAATAAACCTGCCAAATGATTCCAATAAAACTGGAAAGTAAACTCAGTAAAACATTTTATAACTCTTTGAAATAATTTTTTTTCAAATCTAAAGTAAAAGTAATAAAATGATTTTCTGTTCTAATCTTCTTTGATCTAAACGTATTAACATAATTAAAATGGTGAACAAAAGAATGAAACGTGTAATCAACGCCATCAAATGATGTTTTTTTTTTTTTTTGCTTGAAGTTTAGCTGTAAAAGTGAAATATAAGGATAATAGTATATTCTATCGTATAATAAATCTTTGATTTATAAAATTATTAAAGCTCCTTTACTTTTAAATAAATTTGTTACTATTATATTAATAAATATGTCTAGTGAAAATAAAAAAAATAATAATTGTCAAGCAGTAGAGAATTTCAAAAGTGGTGGACTGATGAGTATGGAATGATTAACAAAGGCACCAAGGCAGTATGTGTTTTATGTTCTGGAACAGTTGTATTGAGAACATCATCAGTAAAATGGCATTACAAGAGCAATCATAAATCACTCTGTGAAAAAAACTAAAGATGAACAAAAAGAATATATTGCCCAAGCATTTAAAAATATAAATATTCAATCAACATCTATAATGAAATTTATCAAAAATCGTTCAAATATAACTGCTGCTAGTTTTTTATTTATTTCAAATGTAATTGCCAAACATGGGAAATATTTTAATGATGGCGAATATATGAAAGAAGCTTTGATGAAATGTGCACCAGTTCTTTTTGAAGATTTTGAAAACAAAGCAAAAATTATTCGGAGAATAAAAGATTTACCATGGGCTAGAAATACAGTTAAAGAAAGACTCCTGCAAATGGCTAACAACATAACTTACCAACAAAAAAGATATAAAATCTTATAGTTTAATTTCTCTCTGCTTTGATGAAAGTACAGACATAAATGAATCAGCTCCTTTGGCTATTTTTATTCACTATTGTGTTGGAAATTATATCAAAGAAGAATTGATCAGTCTAATCTTATTAGTAACAACAACAACAAAAGGAATAGATATTTGCAGTGAAGTTTCAAATGTACTTTCTGAAAAAGTAGATGTTGCCAAAATTGTATCAGTAACTAGAGATGGTGCTTGAAGTATGACTAGAAAAGAAAATGTTTTTCTCAATTTATTTACTAACTATATTGGCCATTCAATTTTGGGTTTTCATTGCTTTATACATCAGATTTTATGCGCGAAGGCCAGCTTTATGCCACTGGATGATGTTATGAACTTTGTGACTAAGTTAGTCAATTTTATATCTACACAAGCTCTAAATAAACTAAAATTTTAAAATTTATTGAGTGAGGTGAACTCAGTATACAATAGTTTATTTATGTCCAACAATGTCCAATGGTTAAATGAGGAATAAGTCGAGGAAAAGTTCTTCAAAGATTCGTTGAGTGTTTAAATGAAATTAGACTGTTTTACATAATGAGAAAATCATTGAAAAATATAATGAATTAATGAATGTTGAATGGCTTTCGAAATTAATGTTTTTTACTGATATGTGTTCATATCTAAATGAATTAAATGTGAAACTGCAAGGTTATAATAAGATGATTCTTGTCATGTTTGATTTGATAAAAGCATTTAAAGTTAAATTACAAATTTTCAACTGTGATAATATTTCTTACACCAAATATTTTCCAAATATAAAAAAGTTAATAAATATCACATGATCACCATTTCTTATGCTTGCTCTTAACTGTTATCAAAACAGGCGAAACTCTCTATACGTCTTGCCACTCAGTGCAAGCCAGAGTAATCAATGGATGCCAGAAGGCTTGTGCATAAAATCCCCATCTAGAGCCACAAGCCAGAAAGTAGTCTGGGGATATTGGATGAGTAGGCACTAGATGGGGATTTTATGCACAAGCCTTCTGGCATCCATTGATTAATCTGGCTTGGACTGAGTGGCAATACATATAGAGAGTTTTGACTGTATTTATAAAAAAGTTCTTGACTGATTTAGAATCTCATGAGAAGCCAGACCTAGTAAAATTGACAAGAGTTTTGTGCTGTTATTCAATCGATAATTGATGAATTTTCTTTAAGATTTACACAGTTCAGACAATTTTCAGAAACATAAAAATTTATTTTATACCCAGATATAATATCAATGGATAGTCTCAAGTTAGAAATTTTTGAGTGATATAATTTAGAAGATATAGAAATGCAATTAGTTGATTTTCAATCAAGTTCTATATGGAAACAGAAATTTGTTGATTTGAGGAATGAGTCAGAAACAATGGAAAGTGATTGATTATTAGGCATATGTAAAAAGAATGTAGAAGGGAAACTATTGACTGCCTGGAATGCTATTCCTGAAACATTTAATTGTTTAGAAAAATTAGTGATCGCTATATTATCAATTTTCTTCTCTACATATGCATGTGAATCATTGTTTTTAGAAGTGAATTTAATTAAAGACAATTCGAGAAATAGAATAACCGATGAATCTAGTTCAGCATGTACATTATTAAAAGTGATAAAATATGAACCAGATCTAAAACATTTGGCATCTAATGTACAACAGCAAAAATCTCATTAAATATTATCTCTTTGTGTTGATTTTATATGTTTATTTCCAAAATTTTGATTTAATTACTATTAATCTTTTACTATTACATTTTATTCAATGTGTGCTCTTCTAAATATTGTTCACTTGTATTTAGCTTATTTAGAAATTTTATTTAATTATTGTTATTATTATTTTGTTTTATAAACTTAAAAAATTGCAATAATTAAGTTGTTTATATTTTGATTTAATAACTGTATTGCACGCCACTCATTCAATAAATATTTTTTGGAAATTTTTGGCATGCACACGTAAAAAGGTTCACCACCACAGGTCTATATTTATTTTAGTGAATAGTGATCAAAAAATTATCTATAATTTTTTAATGGATTCCAGATGCTATTTATTGTTTTCCCAACTTATTTTTCATGATTTTCAAAAATGATGGATTGATATTTTATTTAGTTCATTTCTAACATGAGCTGATATAATGCAAATTATTACATGTATATTGTGAATATTTTATGTTTATTGTATAGGAAATAAGTAATTAGTTTTCTAATGCTATTTTTATTATTTTTATTGATATGTATAGTAACTAACTATTCGTGAATATTAACCTGAGCTTTTGTGATTCATGACATATGACTTTAATTTCTGTGATTAAGTTTTAAAATGTGTAATAATTTTGTTATTTTTGTTTAGCCTTCTCAGTATCTGTTATTTTTGGTTAGTTGCTATAAACCAATGTTAATAATTAACAATAAAAGAGAAGTAGATATTGACAATCTTATTTCTGACATTCTGAAAGAAGCCTTTACATATTTAATTCTTTAGACATATACTTTTATAAAACAGTGCCCTCTTAAAAAAACAAAAACAAAAACATTTTTTTTGAGTGCATTGTATATTCAGGTGTAATTTTTTAAAGGAAATGTATTTTTGTATTGTATTTTTATGAATTATATCTTTCAAAATTAAAATAGGAAGAAATTTTTTTTTTTTTTTTTTAACCAAAGGAACAAACACTAATATTGAATTTTTTTTTGTTTCTCTTGAAGGTATCATTTTTGCAATAACTTAATGCATCACTAAAAAAAAAACTTAAATGCTTCACAAAGTTAACATACCATAAAACTCAATAAAGCTATTAAATTATAATAATTATCAAAAAATAAAAAAATAATTTAAATATTTTTAAATGTATTCCAGATTTATTCACAAATTGTATATTTTGGTATGTTAGGTATAAAATAATCTACATTTAATTGTAAAAAAGTCAAGTATAAAAAATGCCCAATAGCCATTATTAAAAAGTTGTTTTTTTAAAAATAAAGATAGGAATCTTTCAAACAACAGAACCCATAACATAGATAGAAAGAACTTCATTTAGAAAGTTTTTTTTTCTAACAAAATATTATTTTTGATATTTTTTTAAAATATTTATTTTTATAATAATATTGATAAAAAGAAAATCAAAACAAGATAATAGATAGTACATGAATTTGATCAATTTATACACATACAATATATATATTGAGACGAACATATACTGCTCATATTATTATTTGATTTTTTTTTACAAACTAATATTTAAAATTTAACTAATATTGTTTTGATAATTTCAATATTCTTTTATAATTAAAAATAATTTTACATGAAGATAATTGATTTCATTATAAGTTTATAAATATAATAATTTAATTAATATATAATTAAATCCATCCATCAATTTATTATAAAAAATTTCTGTATTAATGGATGTTTTTTTCTCAATATATATATAAAAGATAATTTAAAAATATGTACAAAAATTATGATAAAAAATTATATACAAGTTGAACAGCCATACTTGTTTTTGCTAATAATTATAGGAAATTAGCATGCATAATATTGTAGAAAGCCTCCTCCTCTGAACTTCTATAAAAATGTCTAATGAAAATGTTGATGACTTCACATTGATGAAATGCTGCATGTAAAAAAAGAAGTTAAATAATTTTCAAATGAAATAAGTTTTGAATGTGTGCCTTTTTTAATATTATATTACTGATAATGTAATATGTCTATACTTTAGAACTTAAAAAAAACAAACAACTTATTAATCATAATTTTTGAAAAATGTACTTATTTTTATGAAATTGCGCCAAAAACATAAAAACATCTAAGTTATTCTAACTTGGCAGATGGTTAAAAAAAAAAAGGTTGCGCTTAAATATAGGTCAACTATATTTTTTAATCAAAGTCCATATTGATGAAAAATATTATTAAACTTTAAATACTTTTTATAATGTGTATATAAATTATGAAGTAAATGTTATCAGTGTGATTCTGTAATTATAATTTTAATAATTTCTTGTCATGCCTGGTATTCCAGATGTATGAATTAAATTTAGTTTTAATTAATTTAACAGTAATGTTATTTAATTCTTAGTGTTTAATTTAGCTTTTCTTTTTCACTATAATATATCTTAGTGGACATTTCAGCACATATTTGCCTATCAGTAGCTATAGATTTTCAGATTACAGCTTTTCATCACCATTATTTTTTATGATGTGTTTGGGACTGGGTCATTGCTTTATTTTTTTTTGTCATTGCTTTAATTTTTCCATTAATATTTTTTATCATTTAGTAGTAAATTCACTTTAGACTACACCATTTTTGGATATTTTAATTTTTATAAAATTTTTTTTATTTAAAATAGAAAATATAATTTCTGCTTTAATATATATATATTTAAAAACAAAAAAACAAAATGAGATTTCTTATTCAGAAACAAAATGCATGAAAAATATTATTGGGGGGTGGGGGTGGGGGTGGGGGGTAGTGGTTTAAATTTCTATGACCCCTTCCCCCATCATACTTATTTTAGCAAGAGTTATGATTTACATATTATTTTTTATTTAATTTTGTATATTTTAAAAAAATATTGTAAATAAATTAATATATAATTATATTTTCAATTAAAATACATGAAAATATATAACTTTAACTGATGTATGTTTTTATTTCTTCTAGTAATCATAATTTTTTATTTTATTTAATATTATATACAAAGTTAGAAAGAGCTGAAGGTAAAGGAAATTATCTCTAAATCAACTAATATGAAACAATTTAAAAATCCTTTTAGTAAGAAAAAAAAGAAGGGTGAATTATAAAATTTTTATTTTTATTGATTGTATAAAAATAAATATATAAACAGTAGGATATGTAATTGGTTCCAGAAAGTTGTTCATTATAATATATATTGATAGATCTATTTAGAAGTAAAGCCCTCATCAACAGCTTAGAGCAAAATTATAAAACTATTTCAACAGGAAAAATATAATACAAAAACAAAAATTTAATCGTAGTTTTTTATAAACTCTGCTATCTACATAACTTTGAAAGTTTGATTTTAATGAAAACTAAAATCATATGTTTAAAAGAATAAAAAAAAATGTACATAAAATATTTCAGCCATCGGCATTTGAAATAACATTTGCTTCACATTAGTTGAATTAACCTTTTCACTTTTAATTTTACATGTGATTTTTTCTTAATGTAAATTATAATTGAACTTTTAAAAGCATAAAAATATAAACCATAAAGTCTTTTTTAATGTAAACAAATTTAAATTTAAGTGATGTAACCTACAGTCACAGCGCTGAGACAGAAAAATTCTTAAATATCTTGTACTTGTGCATGCTCTGCCAGTCTCATTGACATTTTCTTTGTAACATTTTCTATATCATCTGATGACTGATTTAATTTTGTCATTCTATCTTTACATGTAAATTTGAGAACTATAAATATTTTTTTTATAATGAAAACTAATTGGATTTTTAAAAGCATAAAATAATTTTATACAAATAAAAATCATAAACAGTTTTTCTTGATGTAAACAAATTTAAATCATTTAGCTTTACAGATATAATAAACACCTCCACATGTTCCCATTCTTTTTAAATTCATATAAAGAAACAATAAAAGACAAATGACCCCCCAAAGATGCATTTTGTGCTGAACCAGCACTGATCAGTTGGTCCAGGTCACTATCTCTCATATACACCTGGGTCTCTAGTTACGCGGACTTATTTAACACGATTTTGAAGTTACGCGATTCATGTTTTACCGGAAATCGACCTCCGATAATGCGCTATTACTTTAAATAATAAATTTCGCGCACTTACGTTATATTGAAAGTAATAGCACATTATTGGAATTCTACTTTCTTCTTAGTAATTTCAATATTTTCAGTGCTTTATAATAGTAAGATTTTATGCAATAATGAAATTAAAATCATGATTTCCACATTTTATGTATACACACATTAAAATTTACAAGATTATAATGTAAATTTGTTCAAACATTGTGCATGTTAATTTTGCATTTTAAATCACATTCTGTTTTTGCTTTTTAAAAAAGAACGTAATCAATTATTAATCATTTAGTGTCCACAAGTTTATTTTTAAAAGGTCAGTAATAGCAGTGGGCACAATTAAAAATTAAAATCTGATTTTTAATTGTAATTAACAATTTAAAAATTACTTACGGGCGACTTGAAATTAATGCGATGTAAAACGAAATTTGATTTTTAAATGGAATTGAAAATTAAAGGCAAAAATAAGAATTTAATTTTTAGTTGTTAATTTTAATTAGATTTTTCCCAGCAGTGGTGAATAAATGTCTTTTTATTATCATAAGTCTAAGTTCATAAACAATTAATAAAATCATCGTCATCAACAGAAAACTATTAACACAACATGAGAGTGAACTTGGCACTAGTTGTATTTCCTTTTGTGAGAATAATTGCTGAGATATTCTTGACTTCGTTTAAGAAGCCAAATATATCACATCACATCACATGAGAATCTGATTTTTTACTAGTTTGCAAATGAACGTGTTTTTGGGCAAATAGCGATAATAATTAAAACGTGTATAAAAAAATATAAATTACTGTACTGTAAATTATGCATAAAAATATATTATTTTAAATAAAATTAAATATTATAGTTAAAAAAAGTTTGTCTTGTGTTAATTTTTTTCAAATTTGAAATTTTTTATTAGTCATATTTTATTTCCTTATTTTTTTTTTTTGCGTGAATTTTAAAGTAATTTTACGTTGGTGCTTTGCTTTTACGCGAATTTTGAAAAATCACAGACCGCACTCCCCCTTTTTCAATGTAAGTTACATCTATTTTTGCGCGATTTCGTTTGCGCGTGTTTTCTGAGGAACCTATCTATCGCGTAAAACGAGACCCAGTTGTATATCTCTATTATATGAAGAGTATTTATCTAGAGTAAATTGTTACATTTTAATTTACTAATGTCAAACTCCCTCCACTCACAATTTTGACACCATCCATTTCAGATAAATACAATAATGATTATTACTAATCATTTTTGAAACTATAGATTATTTCTAGAACAGATATAAACTTTAAACCTCAGTTAAAGATTAATATATCTGATTTTTTAAAATTTACTTGAGAGGGAGAAAGGTGAATAACTCCTTGTCTGTGTAAATTTAAAAAAGCCAGATATATTAATCCTTAACTGAGGTTTAAAGTTTATATCTGTGCTAGAGATAATCTCTAGTTTCGAAAGCAATTAGTAATTATCATTATTGTATTTATCTGAAATGGATGGAGGGAATTTGGCAATGGTAAATGAAAATATAACAAATAATCATTTAACTTATAATTCAGTGCTGAAATGGAAAAACACTGCAACTTCTTATATGCACACATGTTGAGTCAGTGACAAGTGATTTGTCTTAGCATTTGCATTCATTGCTTTGGCCATTCAGTATTCAACTGTTGGATCAAAGAACCCAGTCTGCTGCTTTACAGTACATAATTAATTTAAAATAATTTAATTATAAATTATGGTGTATTTGTATTTTTTCTTTGCTTTTATATTGTTGATTTTTTATATTATTTTCAATAATTTTTTTTTTTTACATGACGAGAAAAATATAAAAAGTTATTATTAATTTTTTTTTTTTAAATAAAAGATTTATCTTTTTTTTTTTTTAACCGTTCCTCTCCCCATTCTGTTACACAACATCATTAGTTTATAATTTAAAAACAACATCAACAACAAAAAAGTCAAGAAGTTAAATGCAATACTATGTTTAATGATTTTTAGTATTGATTTTTAATTTAAATAATTCTGATTTTCTTTTATTGATATGATTTAGTGTTTAATTTTTCATAAATTTAATTGTAATGGGTAAAGAGGACTAGATATATATAATTTAAATCCTTTGCAGTAAATATTTAATCGTAACTATATATATTAAATTATAAATATCACTCAAGGGCTTTTTTTCTTCAGTGTAATCATATATGAATTCTAATTTTAAGAATAAAAAAAATTGATGAAGCTTAAGATTATTTTATTTTATGTTTTCCTGCTCTCTTAATACAGTTTCATGAATTAAATATCTAATTTCCTTTTTCAGCTTTATAAAAATAAACGATATTTTTCCTTACCTAAATATTTTACTTTTATTGGATTATTACATATATATATATATTTCAAAAATTTACATTTAATTGTGAGATAATCAGGATGAATACTATTAATTTGACAAATTATGAAGGATTACCATATTTTATTAGATTAGCATGAATTATGATTTATTTGAGTAAATTTTTAAAAAAGAGGATAAATACAGTATAATAAATAAATTAGCAATGACATTGTAATAAGAAAATGAAACAAAAATCATAGGTAACTATTGTAAATTAATAGATCTAATTATTATATCATGATTCTATTTTGTCTCTATTTTAGCTTGTAATGCTGACTACTCAATTTATGATTTTATTCTTTTTCTAGAAACTAATGTTCATTATTTGTTTATAACTAACAACAACATCATATCTTATGCATATTCATATGCTTCCAAGAACAGTTATTTTCATCTTATTTTAGAGCTATTTATTGTTAGCTTGGGTAATCATTGGGTGTCAAACGATGCAGTGCTATAAAATCCTCATCATCATACAGATTTCTGGCTTCTGCTTTTATTAGTGAAGACTGTATTTCAAAAGCTGGAACATAATGCATTTATATATTTAGTAGCCAAATTTTATGCTTTTATATTCTTCATGCTAATATGTTAAGGCTTAAAAAAATAGGCTGACTTGCTTTCATAGTTATTTTCTATATATTTTAGAGATCTCAGTTTTATGACAACTATGGTCATCTTCTACCTTTTGTCTAAGAAAATTAATGTCAATAAAATATTACATGAATCTTACATGCTACTCATACATTTTCAAGAGCAATTATCTTCATTCTACTATTGAGATATCTACTGCAAGTTAAATAATCATTGGGTACTGGATAGTATAATGCTATAAAATCCCATCTCCAGATTGATTTCTAACTTTCTCTTTTATCAGTTAAAACTAGAATTCAAAGCTGCAATTAATCAACATATGCTTCTAGCAGCCAGCATAATTTTGTCCTAATAGTAGAAGGCACTGAATTATTAGAATTCATATTAATGGTCTTCAACTTATTATAACATGTTGCTAAATAATTTTAATTGCTTTTATAATAATACTGATATTTATTTATTTATGGCTGCTACATATATATACTATTATAATGTTATATATATTCATTACTAACTACATATAGGGTTCCTTTTTCAGTATATATTTTGTGTTTTTGACATCACTTATGACATCCTGATTAAACACCTAGTTATTTTATTTAATTACTTTTAATTTCTGTAAGGATTGCAGAAGAATGAATTTTTAGGTACTGTTAACATTTTATTTACTTTTTATTAAATATTGAATCTAGTTCAAACATTTTAATTGGTGATATTGATAAAAAAATAAAAAATTGATTCAAGTTTATATTTCAACATAATTTATTATTTTTTAAATAGAAAATTTAAGAATGAACTAATAGAACATCATAAGAAATTTATCGTTTCTCATTTTATTTATATATGAAGCTTTAAATTTCAATTGAATTTTTAAGATTTTTTTTTAGCATATGGACAAAGAAAAAATGAGATTATACACTATTTTTCAGAATTCAATTTGTACTTCTGTTATAAATGTTAGAAAATTTTTGTTTTATCATTTTTTTTTTTTAATATATATTTATAAAGTTCCCTTTCATTAATATTTAAAATTCTCTTTTTCCATGAAAGGCAAATTGCTCAGTATCCATAGGAATGATGAATGCTACATCATATTACAATCATTTTTGTTTAGTCAACACATTGACATTTATCTGATCAACCAAAATTAATCTGCAGTTACTGTATAACTAATAATAAATACTCATTTAACAATTGACATTAGCTAGCTGATTAGGTTGTTAAGGACATGCTACCTGAAATAATACTACTGTGCCTATTTGTAGATGCCTTGTTCAATAGCTCGTGAGATAATCTTTATTCCAACACCGATGAATGAGCTTTATTGATGTTTGTATAATTTGGTCAATATTAATTCTGTTTTTGAATTCCAAAAATGAAGTATGAATAGATCTTATTTAATAATTAGAATATCCATACATATCTAAATATATTGCAGAAAAAAAAAAAATGTTATAAATATAAAACATTGCTATAATTTTTGAGTTTTCTATCCTGATGATTGCTTTGATGACTGTCCACACACATGTAGTTTATGTCTAGCATATGCTCAACTAGTTATTGTGATGCTCTTACATGTCAATGATAGGTTAAATAATTTGATATTCTTAAAAAATATCAGATGTATCTAGTTGATCTATAGAGTAGTAAGTAAAAGTTAATTGATTTACAAGTTTTGAATTCTCTGTCATTTCTGCCTCATATAACAGATTGATGGAATAAATGTCATTTATGTAGATGAAAATAAATATTGTTTCTTTTATGTGATAATAGTAATACTGAAAAGAATCAAAGAAAAATGCATTTTAAAAAATTAAAAAAAAATTGATATATTTTAATTTTTATGGTTTTAAAATCAAAACTCCTCTTAGGTAATTTGCATTAAATAGCACTTCAACCATTTCTGTATAAGCATAGAGGAAAATCTATTAGGTGATAGTACACACACAAGTAATTAATTTTTTTCTAATAGAAAGTATTATATACAGTCAGTACTCTATGCTTACATAGTAATGATTATAAAGGGGGTAAAGGTATTTATTATTTAAAGTCCTAAGTAAATTGCAATATATATATATATATTAAAAAAATATTCTATCAAAATGCATTTTTTCCTCCAAAAACTAAATGTGATTAATTTTATGTTAATAATTTTAATTATTCAGTAAATTTAAATTTTCATTTTAAAATTAAATCTACAGCACCCTTAAAGTAGTTTTAATTAACTGTTGTAATGTTTTTTATTTTTTTATTTTAAATTAAAATTGCCTTATATTTGTTTATTCAAATATATTATTTTGAAGTAATTATTTTTCACTGTAGATTTAATTTTGAAAATTTATTATGAGGCTGCATAATTTGATTTTTTTTTTTGATTAAATTTGTTTTATTTTTAAATGGGAAAGTGTATGATTGTTGCTTTTTTAAAAAATGATTTATAAATTAAGCTGTTATACAAGAATATCACATAAATTACACTGAGGCAAAGTTAATGAATTTTTATTATTGTAAAGAGTAATAATTTAAAACTTATGACACTCTGATAAATGGGAAATAATTTAGCCATTATGAAATAAAAAAAATAACTTACAACTAGCATTAGATTAGTTTAAACAGTTTTTTTTCTAGTTTCTTTTCTCAAGGATTAAAAATAAAAATTGGTCATTATATTTTAAATAAATAAATTTAAGTAGAAAATGATTTTGTTTTCACTAGAAATTTTTTAAAAAAAGTGAAGATATATGTATTACTATGCTATTAATTATCATTTGCAATGTTAGTTTTGTGAATGCTTAAATTAAAATATTAATTTATTTAACATTTTCAGTATCCTTTTGTTACAGCATTCAGTTTTGGAAAACTCAAGATTCTATCCACTATGTATAATTTAAACAAGAGGACTATGGCTAAATGCTTTTGTAGTTTGCCATTGTGTGAATTCTCTCAAACAAGCTGAGCCCTTATATTATTAAGATGTATTGAAAAAATATGTATTTCATTTTATCTATTTCTTATGTTGAAATCCATATATATATTAATAACATTAGTAATTAATATTGACACTGGGCAGGAATGATATAAGATTCTGATGATGTAGTTATGTAAATAGTGTGTGAGAAAGCAATTATAGTACTATTCTTATATATATTAACAATTTTCAGTTTGATTTCCAAGTATCATACTTTCTGCTCTCATAATTTGATACTAACCAGTTCATATATATACATTAATGATTATTAATTGAGATTTAAGGTTTATGTTTGGGATAGAGATAATCTCTAGTTTATTAAATGATTAGTAGTAATTATTAATTTATTTATTGGAAGTAGTTAATGTCAAAGAAGTGAGTATATATATATTGAACAAATAATGAAGATCAGGGCCAACCGATGAATTATGTATGGTTCAGTGCAAAATTTTAATCTTGAGAGTTATTATTATTTTTTTTTCAGGTAACTTTATTCATGTTTTAAGAATTTGATGTTTTATATATATATGTTGATAATCTCTAAGAAGAATGATAATTTATTTCTTAGAAGATTTTGTTAACTGATATTAACATCTTTTATGCATAAAGTATTTGATGTTATGTAAGTAGCATTTTAAGCAATGCTAGTAATTTGAAAATTATCAGAATAATTGTAAACTAATTCTAAACATGATGATCTGACTTTGGAATATTATGTATTTCCCATTATCTTAATTTCCATGTTATGCCATAGGAGCATTGTTACAATTTTATAATAGTCAGTTTAGGTGGAAGTCAATATCTTGTTAATAAATAATCAATTTGCTTTGATTTGTTTATCATTGGAAGTGACTTATTTTTTTGTAATTATAATTATTAATAGGATGAGTTGGAGAATTGAATAGATTGAAGCCCATTCTTTAAAGTGTGAAGATTTGTTATCTTAATATATGTGTGGGAGATAATGATCTGGACCAACTGATGAATGCTGGTTCAGCACGAAATGTGTATGTTGGAAATCATTTATCTTTTTCACACATGTGATCTTATGTATCAGTCGTATGAGATAGAGTGGATGACTGTAGGAACTTGAAAGTCTGTGTTCAAATTACCTATATTACATCCAGACTCTAGTTATATAAAATATAATTGTATTTAAAATATTAAAAATTAAAGTTGTAATCTAAATAAAATTTTTGTAATTAAAGAATTGTTAGAACAACTCAATTTCTATGATTAATTTGTTTATTAAAAATTATAATTTTTTCATCATAATATATTAAATTTATCAAATAATATATTTTTATTGTTTTAAACAATGTATCTCAAATAAAAATAGCTAGGAACACATTTATAAAATGTGATTTACATGATGTTTTATCATATTTTTTCATATTCTTTATTTAATAATCTTGTAAAATGTGAAACTAGGAGTTAATGAGACAAATATCAGTTTAGTTTTGGATAGAACATAGATAATCACAAACTATTAATTTTTTGACTGTTGATTGCAATTTTCAAATTCTATTTAATGATTCCTAAATTGATTATTAGAAAAATCTAAATTATTAAATTGCATTGAAGTTGTAAACTAAATGAAAAATAAATCATTTAGTTATTATTAGATTTCTACCTTTTAATTATCAATTAACATATCAAGCATGTTACATGGAAGATTCATCTAATGGTCATGACCCAAATCATGTGTATAATACTATGGTACTTTAGTATTATTCAACCAATGACGTTTCATACTTACCGATTTTCCTTCAGGCAAACATTGTCGATGATAACATGACAACGTTGTCATGTCAACCAAGACACTGACATGATTAATCCAATTTTAGTATTTTTTTGACCCACGAGATTTAAAAATCGGAGAGAGCTTTGGGAAATTATGTCATTTGTCTGTCTTTTGCTACTAGTCCACCGCAGTGGATGCTATTTGTAAGTAATTTTCATTTTTGTTTCTAATAAATAATGTCATTTTGATGTATATTATTTTGTAAATTCTGCAATTATAAAAAGTACAATTAATTAATTTTATTTTTAATTTCTGAATTATATTATACAGAAAATTTTTTTTTAAAAATTTATCCACAATTACAGCTATGAGAGTAATACAATGTCTGGCATTGTCAGTGGTTTTGTATTTTATAATTGAGCATAATATTGGACGTGCCTTCGGCCTGTCAAAAACAAAAAGCCCCCCCCCTCACCATTACAGCGCTACGCGCTGACTTTTCTAATTTTCAGTCAAAAAATGAGACACATTTTCAAATTGTTTGTTTTATATATTTTTAACATAAATAATTGAATTAAATGCCATCGGAAATGTTGTAAAGATAAGATAATTTTTAACGCAAGTACTTTTTTTTGTTATAAAAATTGGTAATATAGAGTACGTTTTAAGAAGTTATTGTCCAGGTCGCCATTAATAATGCCAGATAATCGGGAAAAGTGTTCTTTATTTGTCTATTTTAAATTTACAAAAAAAAAAAATTGTGCAATTATAAAATTTACACTTAGTTACTTTCAATTTCTAAATTATCAAACTTACACTTAATTATTTTTAATTTCTAAATTATTTTGACGCATGCATGTACTTTTTTGTACTTTTTATTTTATTTTTCCAACCGATGATGTATTACCCTGAAGCCATATTAGTCTGATCTTGCGATCTTTAACGTGCTGGGTCCACGTGATTTGCGGACAAATTTTAGCGATTGCATTTGTCTGCAAATCACTTGGAGATGTTATCTTAAAGTTCTGAAGATCTGACTGATATGGCTTCGGGGTAATACGTCATCGGTTGGCAAATACTAAAGAACCAGTTTGGAATCATGATATTCTTTGAATGTATCACATTTATCTCTAGATATAATTCCAGGCAGGGATAAAAGCTTGTAAGCTATTGTAAGCCACATATAGCTGTTTAATGTAAGGTACCATTAACTAAAATATGTTGGTTGATTTGATTTTTGCATAAGGATTTAAAATAAATCTCTAATTTTAATGGTTTGCATTTCTATCTTCATGTTTTAACTAAATATTTACTAAAACAATCAAGTATTATTAAAAATGCCATTACCTCCTTATTTTTATCTTTTTATCTTTGTTAGTCTTATTTTTTGTTAATAAAATACAATTATAGGCAGTCCCCTAATTACAAACTTAATTGGTTTCTGACTTGTGTTTGGAAATTGAAATTGTTTGAAAGTAGAGGTCTGTAAAAAAAAACATCAAAAAAGGTTTTTAAAGTACAGTTTTTATTTTTTATTGATTAGTATCTGGAGTTTTGTTTACAAATTTATCAAGAGTTAATTGAATTGTATTCTTTTTCTTCTCTTGATAAAGAATTCTGTAACCCTCTGTGTCTTTTTCTAATGCCATTTGTATACGAGATATACACTTTCCATTGATCAAAAATTTATCAAGATGCATGAAGGCTTTATTCATATTCTTGATTGTCAAACTTTTAACAATAAGTTATTATCAGGTTCTTTTTCACATCTCTTGTAGTTTAATCAAGTCTTCATTTGACAAAGATTCTGAGTGAGATTGCATTAACTCATCAATATCTTCATCAGTGACATCTAAATTTAATTCATTTATTATATTGACTATTTTAGTTGTGATATTTTCAGGAGTTTCTTCAATATCCATAGAAGCATTCATCATTTGTGGATATATTTTTTTCCAACCTTTCATTGTTGACTCTTATTTCAGCCCACATACCCCCAAAAATATTTATTGCATTCCATATATTATAACTTTTTAAAAAATCTCTTAGTGTAGGTCCACCTTCCTTGTCAATTGCCTTGATTACTTGAGTCATTAATCTTCTCATATAATACTGCTTAAAAGTAGCTTTCACAGTTTGATCCATAAGTTGTATTTCACTTGTGATATTGGGAGGGATAAACAATATTTACTTCTGGATATACATTTTGCAGGGATTTTGGATGTCCAGAATTGTCTAAGAACAATAGGGTTTTAAATGGTAAATTATTCTCACTACAATATTTTCTAACAGAAGGCACAAAATGATGTGAGAACCAATCTTGAAAAATTCTGTGCAATAGCCCAGGCTTTAGGATTTGATTTCCAAATGACTAGAAGCATACTTTTATCTTTTCCTTTCAATGCTCTAGGATTTTCTGTCTGATAAATTAGCATTGGCTAAAATTTAAAATCACCAGCTAAATTACCTCCAAGAAGCAATGTTAATCTGTTTTTAGAAGGTTTATGCCCAGGTACAACTGATTTTTCCTTTGCTAAATATATAAGTGCGGGCATCTTTTTCCAAAATAATCCGTCTCATCTACATTGAAGACTAGGCATGGAAAATAAGCTCCATCTTGAATGATATTAGAGAAAGTGGAAATAAATTCACTGGCAGCTTATCTTCACTGACCCCTTCCCCAGTAAATTTAATATTATGTAAAGAATATCTCATTTTAAATTTGTGAAACCAGGCATTGCTTGCTACAAATTCAACAGCAGAGTCTTCTTTTAATTCTTTCTTAGCTTGAATAATTGGTAAACTCACTAGGATGCCTTTTTGATGTTGATCTTCAATCCATAAAGCCAACGATTTCTCCATTTTATCCATTATTCTGCCATGTCTTTTTGAAACAATCTTTGAAGAAATATTTCCACAATTTTTAACATATTCCTTAATTTTGTTCTTGGTTTTTTACAATTGTATATATTGTTGATATGTTTAAATTACATGATCATGCGATTGAAGCAAAAAATTCACTATTTTCAGAACGTCTAATTATATCAATTTTTGTCTCGACTGTTTGAGGTTTATGAGACCTTGATTTTTTTTTAGTTGTATCAACAGTGCTGTTTTTTCATTTCTCACTCATATTTTTAATTAATAAGAATGAAAAAAATTAACCAAAACAGAAATGTATACAATGTATGTATAACATAATCGCGCACAAACTACTTTTAAAAATAAGCACTAATCAAGACAGTCTGTGACAATGCTAAAAATAAAAGTAATCAATATCAGAGAGATGAGAAGATTTACTATATGTTCTCTAAGATATACTTTTAATTCTTTTTTAAATTCCAAAGTTTATCTTTCTTTAGAAAAAATTCAATTATGAATGTAGTTTTTTTAATCATGTGTATAGATAAAGATCTAAAGTCCAAAGGCGATTATATAATAGTGAAATGTTTGTAACTCGAATGTTCATAACTAGGGGACTTTCTATATATATATTGTAACGATCCGGAGTAGGCGACTTCACGTAATCTGCACTACAGGGCGCCATCTAGGCATTTGAACTAGAAAAATTTATAAAGTAGGCAGATACGTAAGTCAAAAAAAAAAAATTTCTTTTCTTTTTGCATCCGGTCGTTAGCCCATGTCACTAGCTCAGTGGAATAGCAGAGATTTAATAATATAATCTAAGAGTATATATAAAAAAAAGAATAAAATAAGCCACTGCCAGTAATTAACACAAACGTTTATTTATGCACATATATATAAGATTTAAAATTATTTTAGTATTAGTTTTACATTTTAACATTATTTTTAACTTTACCTTAGATTTTAATTTACATTTTAATTTCTATTATATTATAAGTTTACATTTTAATTAAGTTCGCACAGATGGGATTATAAAAGCTTGTTTTAATATGTTGCTATAGATCGGTTACATAGATTACATGGTCAAAAACATTTCAAAATAAACATAAACGATCAAAATACAAAATTATTGATTACTGACAATTGCATAGGGAAATATAAGAAACCCAATAGTATTCACCATAAGATACTTGCATTGTCACCAATGACTTAAAAGACATCCGAATAAATACATTTTAGATACTCACCGTAAGGTATCATTATTTATCGAATGTCTATATATTTTGATCAAATATGAAAACCCAAAACATACTTAACCGATAACCAATCCATGCAAGCGTCTATAAACAACTTAAATTTAATGCATTTTTATTTAGGGTTGAGTATGAATAGACTACATAAATTTGCATTTGAAAATAAAACATTCTATCCCCATTTAACCTTAGGCTAAAATTCGCAGTCAAACTGGCATCAATTCATCTGATACATCGATGTATTCAATGTAATACGGAATACAGCAGCACCAAAGAGATTAAGAAAAAACATTGACTCTCATCAGATAGGGATATTACATCTATCTAACGAGAAGAACAATAAAAAAAAACTCCATAGAAAGGAACTGCGTTCTCCATCTTATAATTCCTTTCATAGGCAAACGGGTGAGTGCGGCGTATATATAAACGATTCTGCCAGTAGCGAATCTCCGACTACATCTACTAACTACATCAATATATCCAATCCATTGACCCAATTTAACAACGAAACAAATAACCTAAGATTACCCTCCCCTAATATAACTTTACAAATCTATACAGCCATTCACGCCCGACTTAAGTTTAACATTTATATAATTAATTTAACGAAAACAAAAATCATGATAAAACTTAAAGAACAAAAAAAATAAATAAATAAATGGAAATGATTTTAAATATATATATATAAAAACGAAATACATCAAATAACATTATTAATAAATTAAGTTGGTCAGATAGGATAATATAGCAATCATTTAAATCTGGAAAGTTTTAATTTAATGTTCATTATTTATAAAGTTCTTACGGTTTAAAATGTTCATCTTTTACAGTTGCTTGCCGTTTGAAATCCAGCGTTAAATTTCCCGATGATCCTGTGGTCCTCTGAATATAAGAAAAGCGATGTTTCATTTTTCCATTTTATAACAACTGAAGGGATTGAACGTGCGTCTTTTTCAATCCCTTCTCCTTCACTTCCGCACTAACACATATCTGTCACATCGTACAATAATCACTATTAATTCCTTCCAAATTTTCCTTTTATACGTATTCGAAGGATTGACTTGGCATTATGTCATCGATGTGATGATCCTTTCGCTGAGGTCCGATTTCCCGATGGATTTCTTTCATTGGCTATTTGTTTCTATTGTTTTCCTATCTGACCGATGTTTTTACATTTAGATGCCCAAGGCTGGTTTACATTTGACTAATTAAATTTATCATTTCCATTTCTGATTAATTAACCTGTTTTCCAAATCAAAGATATATTTAAAGATATAATTTTATCTCCAAATCTCTTTAAAATTTAGTTTTAAAATACTTTTTCTTTAATAAAGTTTTATTTTAATAATTTTTCATTATCTGTGCGATTTAATATATACGAGTTTAAGATGATATTTAATTTCAATTTTTAATTCTTAAAGAAAATTTTTAAATGCGAACTTTTTAATTTACTTTCATGTTTAATAAATATAAAAAAAAACAATGTAACGAACGTCTGTGCTCGTTACAATATATTTAGATGTTTTTATAGTTTTTTTAAAAATGTTTTTATAGTTTATTATGTTAAATGTACTTAACATAAAATAATAATCAGTCAAGATTTTGAAAACATTTGGGATATCATTTATGTATTTGTGTTTACTTTGTAAATATTGACACAAATTAACACAATTTAAAAATTATATACAAGAAAGTGTTTGTAAAAAAAATTGTATGCAACAAAAAAAAAAAGTGTATAATGTGTATTTATGTTTCAGAAGTTTATCATATGTGGCTCTTACATTAAGACAGGTTTAATTATTGTTGTTCTAGGCATTGCAATATATAAGTTTTAATACTTATTTTCATTGATTGTATTTAAATATATAAAAGCTTGGTTTTCTCAAAAACAATCATTTGTGAGCTTATTATAGTTCATTAAAAAAAAAAAACCTTGTATATGCAAGTCTCAAGCAATCACTCAACTGTTCAATTTAATATCATAAGAGGGACTCAGCTTTTTTTAAGAATATTCCAATAAAAAAAAAAAATTAAATAATGCTAACTAAGCACTTATCTTGCATATAAGCTGCATGACATTATTTATTAATTATATATATTCTATTTGATTATCAAATATCTAGAGGACTTGCCATTAAAAAAAATCACTAAAATCAAAAATAGTATTGAAAATGAATTACCAAAAATATTTTTTCCTATTAATAAATATATTTTTGAAAAATGATTTTCTGAATGACTTATGGAATTTAGAAAGAAATTAACACATTTCAAAAATTTAAATTGTGCTGTCATTTATTTATTTAGAAAAAAAAATTATGATTTACATTCTCTAGATATGGCTCTCAATATGAATTGTTAGCATTTCCTAATTTCCATGACTTAGACCTTGAAGATAATTTGAAGTGGAAAAAGCATTTTTATATCAAGCATTAATTCAAAAATTTTATTTAATTAATAAAATTTGGAATTTTTACTGGACTGGAATTATATCATTTACTTAATGGCGATGCCGGATTAGGATTCACTTTAAATTCACAAAAATGCTTTTATGTAGTTTGCTTTTCCTCTCATTAATATCAAATACTTAACTTTTTAAAGTTGGGTAAAGCAAACTGTAAGAATTAAAAATATTAAGCAAAGAGCCCTTAAAGAAAAAGAATTATTATTTTTTTTTCGCATTTTGATACAAATATTATTGGAAATTTTTTTTTTATGAATTTCATATTGTTAAATTTTTATAATTTTCATTTTCATTTAAAATATTTTTTCCTTTCATGAAAATATATTAAATTATTTAAAGATAAGTAAAAAAACTTAGCCATTTGTAAGCCTACATCAATTAAAAATATTGCCTAGGTGTTTCTATAATATATTACTATTTTTTTATTGCCTTTACTAATAATTTTACTGAAGTATGCATACAGTATTATATTCATATAATCATATTAATTCACTTTAGAATTAGTATTGATGTCATCATCTGTTATGCAATTTTGATTCTGTTCATTATTATGGTTGATTTACACAGTTGTGTAAAATTTACAACATTGTTTTTGTATTACGCTCAACCTTATTGCTTGATATCCGAGTTGAATATCAAGCAATAAAACAACTTCTGGAAAGATATGACAACATTTAGCTCATTTTCATTTTTACAGCTGAATAACTAAAATTATAACAATAAAATAATGTCTGCTTACTTTGTTAGCAACAAATTAAAAAAAAAAAATATATTGTTGCATTTTCTGTAAGGAATAACTGACAAGATCTAAGTTCCTGAATTTAAATTCAGTTCTGTGATTTTCAGTTACATCATATGATTTCTGAAAGAGAAACCATTTGATTATTTATTTTATTAAAAAATTTCATTATACCAGTATTAATGTATTTTCCATAATAGTTTATTTTTTTATTAGCATTTGTACTTATTTTACTTTTAATGATTTTTTGTATATCATATAAAATGTTTATATTTAGTTTTGATTAGTAAATGAAATGCATGCTATAGCAGAGTAATAATAAACTATGTTAATAAACATTTATTTATTTATTTTTTTTAAATACATTTTGCTGTTAGTCATTCTTAGTAAATAATTACATCAGAAGTATTTTTATTTGTTATTAATTTTGAGAAAAAAAATGCTTTATTAATTTTTTAACATAACAAAATTCTAATTATGGTTAGCCATTGCTGCATAATTAATGACAAGAAATGGAAATATTTTCTTGCAGTGTGTAAAAATAAATTTTAGATTTGTTATTCTTCAATATTTAGTTTTTAAATGATTTATTGTAAGGATGCCCAAAAGACAGAAACTATTCAAAATCTTTGCTACTGAATATTTTTTTCAAAAATTGATTCACTTATAAAATATTTTCATGCACTGAAAACAATAGAAAGCTTTTAAAAAAAATGTTTTGAAACTTTATGTTCTGAATGAATAAAGAAAAAAATATACTTTTTTTTTGCCAAACTATTAGAAGTAAAGAACAATAATTTAAAAGAGCAATTATTTTATTATAAAATAAAAATGCAGATGAAATAGATGAAGCATAAAATAAGATTATTTCATAAAGAGGTACAACAATGATGTAAAAATAATTTTGAACAAATAAAAAATTGATTTTCCTTCTAGAATATTATAAATGAAAGAAATTCTAATCATTATAATTGATGATCATAAAGTTTTAATATTTGTTACTATGTTTACAATCATTTCATTGAAAATTTCATCTTTTTGTTTGGAATACAACTAAATATTATTTTCACTCTTTTTCAAACTTGAAACCTTAAAATACCATATAGGAATTTGCTGTTAACTAAAACTTGAATGCATTAGAAGGAACCAAGCAAGATAGATTCCTAAGGTCCACTCAGTACGTTCTTATCGTTGCAACTGTTATTACTATGTGATTTATTCATCCAGTATATGAACATGGATGAACTGCTCACCAATACACATTATCCAGCATAGTAAGTTTATTGGCTTTTTACCTCTTCGAGTTTAAGATCAAGAAACACCATGGTCTTCTCAAATGCCCGATTGCTCTTAACTGAAATCAGTTCAGTTTTCTTGAAGGCAGAATGAATGTTTATGTGAACAAAATTTTTTTTTTTTCTAATAAATATTTACAGTCATGACAGACAAAAATAAATAATGTAAAGTTGCCATTCAAGGTAGCGGTTGGCAGCAGAAGGCCAAGGATACTAAGAATATCCTATTTGTGGATCCAGGCTGCCACTTGATGATATTTTATTTAGGCACTTACAACTGTAGATCACACTCAAGTGAAGGAAGATTGCTAGAATTAGAAGAACTGTTTCATATTAAATGGGACATTATTGGACTCTGAAGTTAGAAGAAAAAGTGAAGAGACTGTTTAAAAAGTGGAAATATATTGTATTACAAAGGCACAAACATTGGAAATACAAGTGGAATAGGATTCATTATAAATAAAAAGTGGTAGAACAACACTGTGGAGATTGATGGTATATTGAAACAAAGTGGCAAGATTAATTATTCAACTTAAAAGCAAATATCAAATGCAGATAATTCAGGTTTATGCCTCAACAAGTTCTCAATGTGATGATGATTAGAGAATTTTTATATGGGTGTACAAAAGGCTTTTGATCAGACAAAACATTTTAAAATTGTCATGGGTGACTTTAATGCTATAATTGGTAAACAATTGAAAAATTATAAGTGCTATAGGTAAATTTGGTTATTTTTTTTATAGAAATGGGAGAGGTCACAAACTTGTGGAGTTTGCAGTAAAAACATGAATTCTTTTTGTGAGAAAAATGTTAAACAAAAATAATTATAGAAGCATCCAAGTGAAGATACAGAAGAATTGCATTATATTTTGACTAACAGAAAGTATATGTATTTTAAGATTGTAATGTTCTTAATAAACTCAACATAGGAAGTGATCATCGATTAGTGAGATGTAAGATACATGTTAATGTAAAACTAGAGACAAAAAAATTATTAAGAAAAATAATATTCACAGTTGATATTTCTAATTTTCAGAAACATTTCAGTGAATTTAAATTAGAACTTGCAAGTCATTTTCAAATATTAACAGATTTTGAACATAATTCAGATTTGAACAAAATCAATAGGAAAATAACTGATACACTTTAAAAAACTGCAACAAAGTTAATTGGTACAAAAAAGCAGCAATTGACCAGTAAAATTTTTACTGAGGCAAGAATGGTGGGAAAAAGAGTTGATAATGATATAGTAAAGTATAATTGTGGACTAGCAAGAAAGATATAGAAGAGAATAAAAGTCTCAAGAGTATAAAACAACATCTTGGTATTGACATGAAACATATTTCTGTAATAAGAAAAAAGTTGCAACTATTGCTAAAAAGAGTTGACATCATGAAATGTGTAGAAGAGTTCTATCAAGAATTCTATAGCATTAAAGAACAAGAAAAAATACCTCCTATATCTACTGTGTCTTCTGAATTGCCCAAGATTTTAAATGAAGTGAGACATGCAACTATCTTTATGAAGAAGGGAAAAGTTCCAGGTAATAATGGAAGGCAGTATTAATATTTAAAAAAGATGATAAAGACGATATTAGAAATTATTGACACAACATCCTTTTATCAGTTCCACACAAAATTTTTATCAAAATAATTAAAAGTCATCTACAGCAAACTTAGGATTTTAACCCATCAAAATAATAAGCTGGATTTAAAAGTAGTTTAGTACAATGGATTCATATTCAAGTATTGAGAGAAGTTATAGAAAGGACCAATGAATATGAGTTGCCATTATGCTTTGATTTGTAGATTATGAAAAACCATTTGATTTTATAAGTATTTCTTCAGTGATTAAAGCATTGGATCATCAAGATATGGACTCAGCATATTGTCATATTCTGCTGAAGGTTTATAAAAATGCAACTGTAAAATTAGATTACACAGTGACACTAAAAAGATTAACATTAAGAAGGGTGTATGTATGACAGGATGACTCCATATCTCCAAAACTTTTTACAGCAGTTTTGCAAGAAATATTTTGTGGATTAAAATGGGAAGATAAGGGAATAAAAGTAAATGGAGATTATTTAAGTCATTTAGATTTTGCAGATGATGATGATGTTTTTGCAAATAATGCTTTAGAGCTTCAGTAAATGCTGCAAGAGTTATCAGATGAAAGTAAGAAAGTAGGATTAAAGGAAAACTAAATTTGGTTGGAATGCTTTTGGTAGAAATAACTTAATATTAAAAGAAAATTTTCCTATGTGTTTGAAAAGGAAGGTTTTTTTTTCTCTATAAATGTGTTACCAGTTCTTACATATGGATCTAAGACATGGAACACTTAATGTAAGAACAATACAGAATTCAGACTAGTCAATGAAGTATGGAAGATGTATGTTAGAAGTAGTAAGAAGAGATTGAAAATGAAATATATGGGTGGAAGAAGAAACAGGTGCTACTGATATCGTTGAAGGACTTAAAGACTGAAGTGGAGTTGGGCGGAACATATTTCTAGAAGAGATGATAATAAATAAATCTTAAACTGGATTCCAAGAGATTGTAGAAGACCTAGAAACAGACCATGTGAGATGGATGGAGGCAATAAGAAAATTACTGGGGTGATATAGAGAACAGAGATAGATTGAATTTAGAAAGATTATTACTGGGGTGATATAGAGAGCAGAGATAGATTGAATTTAGAAAGACTATTTTGAAGTGAATCAATAATGATTGAAAATGATGATGATAATGATATTTCTCTAGAAAAAGAGAAAATGATTATGATATGATTAAAAAGGATTATTAAAATAAAATATTGGTGCAGATAGCTTCTGCATTATTTTCACCCAGTAAAAAAATATGGTAAGCTATTTTCTCTGCTATAGTATTACATGAAATGATGAACAAGAATTTAAATCAGCAACAATTATTTTGTAAAAATGACTCAGACTCAAATTATGGCCATGGCACATTGATATACTGATTATTATTCCATAAGGCCCTTAATTGTCTTATTGCATTAATCTAATTCTAAATTTGAGTGTTTTTTTTTTTTTTAAGCAATTGAAAGCATTATTCATTATTCATGATTGCAAATACAGATAAAGCGGATAGGGGAAATATAATTTGAATTCATTAGTTTGCATAATTAAATAATATATATGCAGCATGGACCTTTGGATTTTGAGGCCCTGGGCACAAATATGGAATGGGGCCCCCAGTAAATAAAAAAAGTGAATAAATAAATAAAATCTTTAATTTTTAATATTTATTCTTATTTAAATAGTAATACCTAACTTGTAACACAAAATTAATATAACTTTATTTTCCTTGCTTTAATTTCAGCAAATTTATCTTCCCATAATTTATCTTTCTTGTGCCATTGTAGATTTTAAATATATTGTTTTATATTATTTTTAGCTTTGACACACTACATTGGATTCATTAATCGTTATTGGAATTGTTAATAAAATTCTTAAGATTATAAGTATTTAAATTGGGAAATGCATTTCCAGTTGGTGAATTTTTTTAAAACACTAGCCCCGGCATATGCCTAGTTGACAGATCTTATGGATGCTACTGTATATATATTCAATTTTTACTAATTTAATGAAAAATATATAATTTTATGAAAGTAATGCTAATATTTGGTTTAACTTATATTTATGAACAAATATTTTCACATAAGAATATTATAAAATATCAATTTTTATATTAACTGATAGTTTAGAAGCTGCTAAAATTAGCTTTACAAGAATAGAATCAGAAATTTAAGATTTATTTAAAATGCCAATTATAAGCAATTTTATAAATAAATACTTTATTTCTCAATGAAATTTTGATTTCACTTTTTTTTTTTTTTTGAATGTGAAAGAATGATATTCAAAGACTGAAATAAGAAAATTATAATAGACCCCAGCTAATTTTTAATTTAAAAAAAAAAAAGTTGATTATATCTATCCCAAACAATGTTATCTTTTTTTTTGTGTGATCTGTATTTACTCTTTATCTAGGTGCTTTATTTTTGAAGTGATATCTAATAAGTATTCATGTATGCATGTATTTTTTTATTATCATAGTGTTGAAGTTTTTAAACTTTTTTTTTTTTTTATTACTCTTGATATGGAAGGATCAATGTTATAAAGTAATATCTAAATGCTTAAATGTAATCTAAAATTGCACATTCTACTTAATATAGTTTTAAATTTTTTTTTTTTTCTAAAGAATATTATTTTTTTATGATACTTATATAAAACCATTATACTGCTTAATTGTCAATATTCAGAAGTGCATTAAATTTAATCTAGAAATAGAGTTATGGTAATCAGAATATTTATAAATGCAAATTAATTATCAGGGAAGCATGACTCTGAAAATACAACATTCATTATGGACAAAGTGTGGGGAACTCAATTCAATACAAATGTTAAATCCAAGTTTTAATAATATTAGAAAGTTTAGAAGATAAGTCCATGTTTATTTAATAACAGTATATATAAGAATCAATATTTATTTCTTTCCCAAGGTATTTTATCAAAATTAAATTTTCAAATGATGAATATAAATTATAGATAAAAGTTAACAAATCTGTATCTACACACACATATATATGATCACAAAGATAGAAGTTGTGCACTTCATTTTAGCTACTGCTATGTGTCATCATTAGTAGTAGAAGTGAGGATGAGTTAAGAAAAGGAACAAAAATCAAAATATTTACTAGAGTTTAGATAAAAATGAAATATAATAAAAATGTAAATCCATCACCTACACCAATAACTTTTTGTTTTCTATAGAGGATGGAATTACATAACATATGAAAAGTATATTGAAGAATATGAAGCTATCTTCTTGATGGAAGTTTGTAGAATCATTCTCTAACTTATTCAAGAATGGCACATAAGAAGTTTAGCAATAATTGATCATTTGACCAAATATGAGATATGTAACATCATCTTTCGGTTTCTCTAATTATATTTCCATTATAGGCTGTAGAAATTGAAACATTATTATCTTAAAAAAATATCTGCAATGTATAAAAATAATTTTTATATCATCATATTTCACCATTGGAGTAGGCTGTCCTAGTGATCTTCTTTTTTGGCAGTAATTAAATTCATATGCATTTAATAGTTATGAAATTCACCAGTCATGACAATGTGCCACTGACCTTTGATTATCATAATATTCATTTCTGAAATTAGTAGCAATGAAATTAAAAATGTTACTTAGGAAATTTTTGACAAATTGTTTTGATAAATGTATGTGTGTTGATCTTTATGATTATTTGTTCTTTAATATCAGAGCCGGCCTGAGAAAAAGCAGGACCTGGAGAATGTTTTTATGTCTGGGGGAGGGGAGTACAATGATAAAAAATATTTAGATGGTTAAAAAAGTTATCTTATTTGCAGATATAAATCATTTCTAGAACAATTCCTTTCATTAAAAGTTTTATTTATTTTGAATGAGAATTCGCTTAAAAAACATTAAAAAAAAAAAAAATTTAGTGCATTATATGTATTTTGTTTACTCAAATATTGATGCCATAAAATTGGATAAACTAATATTTATAATGTATAAGTAATTAAGTTATTTATTATAAATTATAAATATAATTTTGTGCAATTTTATTGAATCAATATTTGAGACTCAAAATAAAATACATGTAATGCAATATACACAAGAGGACCCCAAAATAACCGAAATTTTGTAAAAAAAAAATTGTATACTTATTTTTAGATGTTGCAAATTGAATCACTTTAAAGAGTATAATCTATTTAATGCAATGCACCAGCTTAAACCAGTTTGTCACATTTCAAAGTAGTCTAGAAACACTGCATTTTAACGCTTCTGGCATCCCCTCTCTCAGCTCTATATCCACCAAAAAAAAAAAAAAGACATTTTTTCATTTGGGAGATTAAAAAAAATCTCATGGAGATCGAGTGAATATGGTTGATAAATAAGCTGGGTCATGCTGAATTTAATTAAAAAGTGTTTCACACTCAAATCTTTGCGATATGACACTGTTGGGATGGAGTTGCCCTTTTTTCTTTGCACAAAGCTGGATGTTTATATTTTACAACGTCATGTAAATGACTCAGAACTTGCAGATAAAATGTCTGTCTGTTACAAACTAAATCTGAAAGAAAAATACCGTTTGCTTAAAAATATGCGTTAATTCAAATATTTTAACTATATTATAAAAAAAATTGACAAATACATGAAACATACTTTAGGAAAATATGTGCTACATGAATCCATGATTTCACAAGGTCATATCATTTGGCAGATTGATGCAGAAGAGCTCCTGCAAGAAGTATGTAAAAGTATATACTACAACAGGTGCGCATTCCAGAAGAATGTGATTGGTGTCCTTCCTCATGTATGTATTATTTCCTTGAATGTTTTAATGCAAGTCAATTATTGTCATCATTATAATTTAATTTTTTTTTTTGCAAATTGTAATTCAATAGATAAAATTGCTAATGAAAGTCATTCATGATCTATGTGATTTCACATTAAAATGACCAAAAAGTATTATGTGAAATATTTAAGTATGCATATCATACATAACTGAAAAATCTATGCCATGGCACAACTATTGCTTTTACAATTGTTTACTTTGCCTGTGATAGTTATTGCAAATCAAATTATAGAATCTTGGGAGAAAAAAGTTATCTTTAGCAAGTGATAGAACATTTTATTATTTAACATTCATAGAAAATATAGATCATGCAGGCATAGGCTCTTGTGTGATCACCCTGTTTGCACCACCTTCAAGCTGGCTGTTTTTTTTTTTTGTTTATGAAAACATTTATTAATGATTTAGTTATCTACTATCATCATATTATAAAACACTTTAAAAATCAAGTAATGTTAGGCTTAATAGTACTTGTAAGTGCAACTTTGAAAGAAAATTGGATTTTAAAGTAATATTGATTTTTAACTTGATTTTGGATGTGTATATAGAGTGGCAAAGGAATTATGGAAATGGTCTTGGAAGATATTGTGAAAAGTGTTGAGTAAAAGATAAAAAAGAAGTATATTGATGATATTAAGCATAGATATAAAAACTATAACAAGAGATAGAAATGGAGAATATGATCTGATGTGATGTAGGTCCTGGTCTAATTTTAATCTTGCCTCCTTCATTTCTTTAAATATAATGATAGATTTGAGCAGCTTTATTATTGCATTTCAAAATAGTCTTTTTTAAAACTGAGAAATAAAATCAAATCTTAAGTTATTCAATCTTTTTTTTTTTTAATAATGATCTGTCATATTTGTTGATTTTATCATCCCACTTCAAATTTTTTTTTTTTTTCAATGATGCTTTTTATGTATTAGCATCAGTTTATAATTAGTCTAGTTTACTGATTATCCTCTGTGTTTGCTATGTGCCATTTTAGACCATCAGCAATGTGTTTTTTTAATTTTTTATAATGGGTTTTTTAGATAATGATTTTAGTCTTATCACTTCATTTTGAATATTACCGAAATTAAAAAAGGCAAAAAAAAAATATTTATTGGTAATTATTGATGCTTGCATTAAATTTTGTTCATTCAAAAATGAAATTAAAATGAAAGCAAAAGTCTCTTATATTAAATGTAATAATCCCCATCCCCTTTATTTACTATCTTATTAAAAAAAGAACAGATTGTATTTTAAATATTTATTTATTTTCATTATCAGTTTTAAAATAAATTTATCATCCATTTCAACTTTTAAATTTCCTTTTTTTTATTGTTGTAATACAACAGAATTCATATTAAAATATATGTAGATGTATACAATATACAATTTCAGTTCTAATGAACCAGAAATTAAATTTAACATATAGCTAGTTCAATGTAACCACCACGTCAACGTATTAGTTGATAGTAATTCTGTGGGACTGATTTATTACTTTTGATGATTATAAAGGTGGTATTTATTGTAGTTTTTTTTTGCTATTTATTTTATTTTAAAAGAACATAAATGGAAAAAAGTATATACATATATTAATATATTAAAAGTATTACTTCAATATTTTTTAATAGAATGGAGCAAAATATGCTAAACATTCTTAAAGATCAATGTTAATTGTTAAGAATGGAAATCTTCAATAGTTTCTACATTTAATATATAGAGCTTCATATTTGGTAAAATTGAATTTTTTTCCAAACAGGCTTACATTTTTTCAGTTAACTACTTCAGTGCTGCACAACCTTTTTACACTTGTGAGCCTCATACTCGAACTGAAGTTTTACACTACCCATTATACTTTATTACTATCCTATTATAAGCAAATAAGGATAGTAATAATAAAAGTCATTTTACCACATACAACTATAAATCTTTATATTATATTTCAGTACATATGATTTGTTATAAGATCTTTGAAAAAACTGCATACTAACAAAAAATATATAATAATATATGGTTCTTAGTAGATCTGTTGATTTGTAGCAATTACAATTTTTTTAGTCTGTTTTAGAAAATGTGTACATTAGGAGGATACCAGCACAAAAAACAAAACTGAGAGTGAACAAGAGAAATGGAGAGCAATATAAGCGAAGTGCCCTTATAATGTGCTGTTTATATACAAAGATTGGAATATAAAGAAGGAAGTGTTTAAACACAAAAGTGATCAGACACAAAAATGAGTTGAACAGTTTTCATGTATTTTTTAATAGTGTTTAAGTTTTTTTCAATTAAAAATTTATTATCCAACATGAGAACTTCTCAAAATTTTTTTGACCTCTAACAATTTTTCTGCGATCCTTTGAGGGGTCATGACCCACAGCTTGTGCAGCACTGAACTAGTTTGTCAATTAAACATTTCATATTATTCAATATATAGATTTCAAGCTATTGTTTTTACTTGGAAAATAAATTGTGAAAACAAACAATAAACCCTCACAATGTATATCCTAAGTGATAACATTTCTAAAGACAGAGAAAGTTGATTGCCATAGGTAGAGCTCTTACTGGAAAGTCATCTACCTCACAGCTCGTATAGAATGGCTCTTAAAAGTTGGTTTTGCAGCAGTGAAAGGTACCTTTTATATTTATTTGGCCTTTTAAAGGCCTTAGTTTGCTGTTAATGTACTCTTCATTCACTAAATCTAAGTTTTAATGCATTTTTAACATAATTTTCTTATATCTACCTTGTGCGTATCAGCATTTAACTACCTCACCCCCCCCGGTTGGTGGGTGGTTCAACTGTTTCATGGACTATAAAGGGTTTTATTCCCTCTTAGACTTAAATATTCCTCCTATTTCAACTTCCCTGTCACTCAGAACTCGTTTATAAAGTTTTTTGTGTATTGTTCCAGTTATTTAGGTCATTTTTAACAATCTTTTTTTCAGACACCCCCTCCTCTGGGGTAACTAACCGCTTAAAATTCCACTCAATTTTCTTGTTACTCAACTAAAATTATTAATAACAAGTTTTCCAGTGTTTTTTTTTTTTTGCTTTCACATTCTCCCATTTCAAAATTGTTTTCTTCATATCACTTTTCATTCTTTCAAACAGTTTAAAGATGCCCGCTGTCCTTAGCGGAAAAAATGTCCAGAGACGTAAACTATATGAACTAAAATCTTCAAAGTCATCAAATTTCATCAAAATCGAATTTCAAACAAATTTTAACTAAAAGCATTATCATCAAAGAACTTATTTCAAAGACTCCATCTCCTTGCCCTCTGGATTTCCCTCCATTTCAGGCTGTTGTTTGCTCTATCGAAGGTAAAAAGCAAGTCAAAAGGAACAACATAACCAATCAACATCATTCCAACGGGAAAAACTAAAATTACTCATCTACAAAAGACAAAAATCAGCCTATTGCATCTAAGCATTACTCAGGAATCTCCCCAATCATCCCTGAAACCTTTAAAGACTTAACATATAGCAATTCCTCCAAACTTAATGTCACATACGGATCCTCCTATCAATCTACCAGGGCAACCAAGCCTATCGACATTGCTTCTTACTAAAGACTTTTTTGCCTGGACTACACACTCTTTCCATATCCCCTTCTCATATGTATTCCCTTCCCCTTCACATATTGTACTTGAATTTCATTTTGCCTTTTTTAACTGTTGTGTATTTTGTCTTTTTGATGAATAAAAACTTTCATCACTGGGTAAAAAAAAGGCGATTGCAGATTTATATATGTTTATGAAAATAGATTTTAATAGAGTAAAAAAAATACATTTATTTAATATTTTGATTATAAAAATAAATATATATAATCTATTATTAAAATTGATATATATTACATTTAATATTTTAATTTCTCATAGCATGCAGATGCTTCAAAGACATAGGGAATTTATTATAAGAACATCAGAGTTATAAACTTAATTTGATTAAATTGTTAATTTGGAAAGTTCATAAACTGATGATCCTGGATTAATGATATTGCTCCTGTATCTGATTGCATTTTCCTATGTTTCTTAAAAGATGCACTTAAGTCAATTACTAGTATGATGATCCATTGCATTAGATGTTCTATAGTGCTTATGATGAGCCAGTTATATTGTAATATAACTTTTAAACATTCTTCATCACAAATTATTCTGCTTATTTTGTTTTTACATTGAAATTTCTGCAATAACTTTTGATTTATATGGTTGAGTCAAGCACTCTCATTATCCAAATTTGTAGTAGTGAAATATGTTAATATACAGTCAATTCTTTGTCAAGATAGTAACAATAACTGAGTAATAGACATTATGATCAAATAATGATGCTATATTATTGTCAGTAGTAATTTACAATTAATTGATATCCTTTTGTAAAACAGGATTAATAGTGGGATTTTTCAAATTATTATGTTTTTAGATGTGATATTTTGTTGACAGCGACAAATCTTGATAAGTTGACACAAGCATTAACTAATATATTTTTTTTTTTGTAAAAATAATTATGAAATAATTAATTTGTTAATTAAGTAAGTTTACTTAGAGAAACATAATAGATTAATGAGATTTAAACTATGGATTTTTATTTTATTTACTTTGTTTCAATACCTTGAAAACTATGTATGAATTAATGTATTGTTTAAATGTACATTAATTTAAAACCCCACCAAATTAAGAGATACTTTAAACAAAATTATTGTAATAAGATTTTATGAATACCCTTTTTTTTGGAGACTTATTTAAAAAAAACGCTGAATGTTTTTTGGCATTTAGTTTGAAACTGGTAATTATGAATATGATTGTACTACCACTTAGTATTAGTAATCTATTTATTGTCTATTTAGTTTGATTTTAAAGTGGAGGGGTAACTTTAATCTAATATAGATCTAAAAATTAGAAAAGCTATGCATTGCTTAGTAATTGTAGAAATACCCATAGCCCAGAGATGAGAATATAAACGATTTGAGAAAAAGGTTTCTGAATTAACTCTTTAATTAATTTGGTTAATTTGTGTTTATGGTTGTCCTTAGTTTTGGTACTTGAATATCATTTGATTTCCAAACTATAAATCCATAGGATTAAAGTAGATAATATGAATTGCAGTGTGTGTTTATTAAGAGCAACTCTTATTTTTAATCCTTATTCTACATTTTATATATTTATAACAAAAAAAAATCAATACATACTATATATTCTATTACAAAAATGTTTTTCATTTAGTGGAATTGAATATTATAAATATTTATGATCTTTTAATATGCTTGGGAGGGATGGCTGGAAATGTTTTTTTAAAGAAAAATTTTTCTACTTCGCTATTGATAAATATGAAAATGAATGTTTTTTGTAATTTTACACTAGAGTTATTGAATTATATTTAATGTTTATTTTTTTAAAGAATTTTATTTGAAAATTAAAAAATAATTGTTAAATGCATTTAAATTTATTTGTACACGTTTACATAAATAAATATATAGCAATTTATATTATTTTTTATTAATCAGCGTTTTTAATTTGTACATATGTAAGATTAATGGAACCATTTACAGAGGTATTTGTATGCAATTACAAATTCCATTCTTTTTAAAAATAATTTCCAACTCTACTGGAACAAATGACATATATTCTCAATGATTTATTATTAGAAGACTATGTATGGCTGGCCAACTTATGAAAATATGTTCCATTTCATGATTTAGTCAAATAATACTTAACATTATTTTGATCACGTAAATCCTCTGCATTAAGAGCTTATATATAGCTAGTTTCTTCCAATGTTTAGTTGTATCAGCTTCTATAGAAAATTAACAGATAAGTGAATAAAGTGTAAACTGTTAACATAAAGGAATAAAGGAATAAGTTAAATAAAGTCAACCTCAACTTGCAATAATAATTGCTGTGGCATAGCTATAGCCTTCTTTGTATCATTTCATCATTCATCATTTACAATTATTTATAAATGAATATTTTTCTAACTGTAGCTAAATAGGGCACAAAATAAGTAAGAATTTAGAGATAAATTTTGCAGTGACTGTACAAACTATTCCATGAAATATAAATATGAACTCAGATATCACATACTTATCCTTTAGGTAATCTGTTTAGAATCTTGTAATGCTTTCTTTTAATTTTTACAGTCAAACTCAATTATAGTTCTTCATTGTATTCTATTTTTACTATATTTTGTCAATGAAAACAACTCTTTAATTTCTTTGATATAATTTATTTTTGAAAATTATGCTCAAATTAACCAGTAAAAACTTTTTTTTAGGAAGTCTGTTATCATTCATTTGTCTTAAATGTCTATTTTGGCAAAGATATGCCCTTAATAAATTCAGTATCATGTCCATCAAACTGAACATTTTGATTAGCCTTTTAATGTTACTATAATATTTTTATAATTTTATTCATCATCATCATCAAACATTATCAATCTACTGCAGGATGAAGGTCTCTCAAGTTTAATCCATCTTCTCTGATCTTTAGCTTCTCTTCTCCACAACACCCCTGCACATTTTCTTATTTCATCCATCCATCTCACATGTGGTCTCTTTCTGGGTCTTTTACAATCTCTTGGAATCCAGTTTAAAATTTCAATTGTCCATCTATTATCATCTCTTTTAGCAATATGTCCAGCCCAACTCCATTTCAATCTTTTAATTTTTTCAATAAGGTCAGTAACACCTGTTTGTTGTCTTACCCATACATTGCGTTTTCGATCTCTTCTTGTTACTCCCAACATACATCTCTCCATACTCCTTTGAGTGGTCTGAAATCTCTGTATTGCTCTTCTATTAAGTGTCCAAGTCTCGGATCCATAAATAAGAGCTGGTAAAACACATTTGTTAAAAACCATCCTTTTCAAACACATAGGCATATTTCCTTTTAATATCAAGTTATTTCTACCAAAAGCACTCCAACCAACTTTAATTCTATGATTAATTTCCTCCATTATGTTTCCATCTGTATTAATAATCTGACCAAGGTATTTGTAACTGTTAACTTCTTCTAATTCTTCATAATCAATCTTTATTTTCATATTTTGAGCAAATCGATTAAACATTACTTTAGTCTTTTTAACATTTATCTTTAGTCCTACTTTTCTACTTTCATCTGCTAACTCCTGCAACATTTCCTGCAGCTCTGAAGCATTATTTGCAAAAACAACTACATCATCTGCGAAATCTAAATGACTTAAATACTCTCCATTTACTTTCACTCCTTTAGTTTCCCATTTTAATCCACAAAATACTTCTTGCAGCACTGCTGTAAAGAGTTTTGGAGATATGGAGTCACCTTGTCTTACACCTTTCTCAATGTTGATTTTTCCAGTATCATTATGTAATCTAATTGTTGCTGTTGCATTTTTATAAATATTCTTTAAAATATGACAATATCCTGGATCTATACCTTGATGATCCAATGCTTTAATCACTGAAGAAATGTGTATAGAATCGAATGCCTTTTCATAATCTACAAATCCAAAACATAATGACAACTCATATTCATTTGTCCTTTCTATGACTTCTCTCAATACCTGGATATGATCTATTGTACTAAAACCACTTTTAAATCCAGCTTGTTCTCTTGGTTGGTGGAAATCCAAAGTTCTCTGTAGACGAGTTGTAATTATCTTGGTAAAAATTTTATATAAAACTGATAAAAGGCTGATAGGTCTGTAATTTCTAATATCTTCTTTATCACCTTTTTTAAATATTAATATTATTACTGCATTCTTCCAATCTTCCGGTACATCTTTATCATTTAGACATTTGGTATATAACTTTGATAAAATTGTTTCTATTTCTTCACCTGCTTCTTTTAATATATCAATTATAATTCCATCATTTCCTGGAGCCTTTCCTTTCTTCATACACTTAATTGCATGTCTCACTTCTTCATTTAAAATTCTGGGCAATTCGGAAGATGTAATAGATATAGGAGGTACTTGTTCTTTATTACTATATAATTCTTGATAAAAATCTTTTACCAATTTCATGATGTCATCTCTCTTTTTAGTAATAATTCCATCTTTTTTTCTTATTGCAGATATAAATTTCCTACCAATACCAAAATGTTGTTTAACATTTTTGAGACTTTTATTTTCTTCTACAGCTTTCCTTGCTATTTCACAGTTATACTTTCTTATATCATTTTCAACTCTTTTCCGTACCATTTTACAAAATTCGAGATATTCAATTCTTTTTAATACATCATTTTTGTATATCTTCATATTCCTTCTTTTCTTCATAAATTCTCTAGTCTCAGTAGAAATTTTATTAGTCAATTGCTGCTTTTTTCTACCAGCTATGTTTGTTGCAGTTTTTAAAAGTGTATCAGTTATTTTCATATTAATTTCATTCAAATCTGAATCATGTTCAAAATCTCCTAACACTTGAAACCTATTTATAAGTTCTAATTTAAATTCATTAGAATGTTTCTGAAGATTAGGAATATCAACTGTAAATATTGTTTTTCTTAATAATTTTTGTCTCTCTAGTTTTACATTAACATGTAACTTACACCTTACTAATCGATGATCACTTCCTGTGTTAAATTTATTAAGAATATTACAATCTTGAAATATGTATTTTCTGTTAGTCAAAATATAATCCAATTCTGCTGTACCTTCATTTGGATGCTTCCATGTCCATTTCCTTTTAACATTTTTCTCAAAAAATGAATTCATAATATAAAGTTTTTCTTTTTCTGCAAACTCCACAAGTCTATGTCCTCTCTCATTTCTATTACCATAACCAAAATTACCTACAGCAATTTCATCTTTCATTTGTCTACCAATTCTAGCATTAAAGTCTCCCATAACAATTTTAAAATGTTGTTTACTCTGATCAAAAGCCTTTTGTTCATCCATATAAAAATCTTCTACTACTTTATCACTATGAGAACTTGTTGGGGCATAAACCTGAATTATCTGCATTTGGTATCTGCTATTAAGTTGTATAACTAATCTTGCCACTCTGTCCGATACACCATCAATCTCCACAATATTGTTCTTCCACTTTTTATTTATAATGAATCCTACTCCACTTGTATTTCCAATATGTGTGCCTTTATAATAGAGTATATGTCCACTTTTTAAATCAATTGTTTCTTCTCCTTTTCTTATTAAGACTTCATAAATTAAAATTTTTCAGTGCATTTATATTACATTGTTAAAGAGTTTAAGTCACACTTCTATACAGTAAAACTTGATATAGAAAGACAACTGCATATGCAAGTAAATAGTTATTTCACTATGATGAGATACTCTAATGCTTTTATTAAATGCAGCTACGTATTGAAGTCTTTGTTGCATGTCAATATATGCAACTATTTAAAAAGCTATCAAAATATTTAAATTGATTCACATTCTTTAGTTGATAACTTTATAAGCAAAAATTTTTGCTGTTATTAACTAATGAAGGCCTAAGTTTTTGAACATTGATTTTTAAACCAATATCTTTAAATAAATTGATTTCAAAACATTAATATTTTATAGATCACTGTCAGGCAAATTTTCTGTGAGGACCAATTTGTCACAATTAAATATGACTGTGATTGAATCTTGTGTTTAGATTTGTAGAGGTCTCTCTTGTAATAAATTAAACACTCAAGGTGCATATACTAAAGTTATAGCCTTATTTAAGTATTACATGCTGGCATTGAGTTTAATAAGAATTAATATTTATTAAAATTTTTCTGATAATTGGAAAGAATATACTGTCTAGAATATATTTTAATCTAAGTTAATATGTTAGGTTCATATTTAAGAGAAGTGTAGAAAATTTTCTAGTAGCTTAGGATTTCTAACGCTAATTCAATTAGCAATCCAGGGACTCATTGGTAAGTGTCCAGGTCTTTTATTTGGATGAATTCTGATAAGGCCCTTGCTTTGTAGTGGGTTATATAATTATTTTTTTTTACTTTTCTTGATATATGCATTATATTACTTTGAATGATTTTGTCCATTGGTAAGAGTTTTGAAATAGAGTTAAAGATTTCTGACCAATTCCCAGAAGGTAAAAAAAAATCAAGTTGGTTAATTAAATTAATTTGTTGTGCTTAGTCAATCACTTTTATGCCTCTGAATATCTACCATAAGTGGTTGTATATATGTATATTCTTTTCAAGATGAATGTAGGCTTGAGTTGGTAATAATTGATAATAGTTTCTTATTGCTTTTAACCTTTTTAACAATTTATTTTAGTATAACGCTTTAATATAAATTTTAATGAGTTGCACATTATTAAGATGCATGCATATATATAAACATAATATAATGTGAAATTCACTGTCTATTTTATTAAATAATACTTGAACTGCTCTATAGCCAGCTGTCATGTTCAATAAGTTTTTACAATAAGAAAATGGACCACTTCTTACTTATTTTTAGTAGATTATCTATTACTTGTTTATAATCCTAATATTTTATAATCAGTTTTAAAAGAAAAAATTGGACTATTAAGTGAAATATGCATTGATATGCTCAAGTATTTTTCATTTTCTTTTTCCAGCAGCTTTACTAACAAATATTTGTCACACATGACTTCACGCATTGATCAAAATGTGTATATGTAAGAAATAGACATATGACACATATATAGTTTATTAATCCTAATAATTTAAGGACTATTTTTTGAATAGTTTTAGTGATGTTTGGATTGATGTTTTCAATTTACAATATATGGTTTTTTTTAATTATCCTCTACTATATTTCAAAACATTTTCTTTTAAATATGTATAAACATGCATATTTAATTAATTTCTTCTTTCTAAATAGTCCTCTTTCTAAGTACTTCCACTTCCCAAGTGTCTATCTATTTATCTATTTGTCTATGTCCTTCTGTCCATCCATCTGTCCACTTAATTGTTTACCCATCTGTTCATCCATCTACTCACCTGTCTCCATCTATCCATCTACATATACACATGCAATAAACTTTGTAATGAAAATTATGAAGTTAAGTACTAAACTTTAAAAAGCTTCTATTAGTTGACTTAGATTTGAAATGTCTCGTGTTTAGTGCAGTAAAAGTTTAAATGTGAAAAGGAAATATTTTTCAGAATGGAGAGAATTTTTCAAAAAAACTGATATGCTACTAATTTAGCATTGGTTTATAAAATGGGATCCTAGCTATTCTTAGCTTGATTAGCATATGCTACAATCAGGCTCAAAATGTTTGTATTATGACTGTTGCATTTGTTCAGTTTTGCTTTCATTTGATGGTAAAAACTAAAACTAAAATGTGTTTAGATTGATTTTTATTTTAACTAAAATACCTAGATAGCAGTGAAAATTAATTTAAGATCAAATGTTTCAACATTATAAGAAGGTAATAAATGCAATGTGTGATAATTATTTTTAAAGTTGTAATTATTTATTAAGCACACAGGAAGTGTATGTAAATACTTTTAAGACAGACTTTAACCTGAATTCATATGCACCTTGAAATTTATAATAGTTAAACAATATATTTAATTGCCAATACAGGCATCTTTCAAACCATGATACAAGATAGTGACTTTTATAAAGACAAGGCATATTATGATTCAGGTTAAAGCCTGTCTTAAAAATATTTCCTTATTTTTGTAAAATTAAATATTTGTTTTTCAGTAATTACATGATATACATATATACATTTAGCTTTTATTTAAATATATTTTCTAACAGAAAATTAGTCAACTTAAAATTTACCAATAGCTAAGAGGAGGTACTTATTGTTAAACAAGAAATGCTTATAGTTAAACAAGAAGCACACACTTCCAAAAATATCTATTATATTTTATTATTTTGTAATTATAAATGACATTTAATATTTAAAAAAATAACTTTGTTACTTCAATGTATTTTTTATTAAAATTTATTTTATTGATAAAAATGTAATGCAGAATACATTCCCCCCCATTAAAACACATTTTTTTGCAGCTGGAAAACTAAAATTGAAGTCTTTTGTTTGATCTATTATTTCTGACTTCATCTTTTTCTTTATTTGCAAAACTATCATATTATTTTTAAGATTACCTGTTCTTTTTAAATTTATACTTTTAATACATTTTTTAAAATAATGTAAAAATTTAATTCATTAAGAATAAAAAACATGAAAAATAGTTTCCAAATTTTTCATATAAGCAGTTTAAAAGTCATTGATTAAAAGGTTTATAATAAAGAAAAAAAAAGTTGGAATGTGTTGAAACGATTATTAATTACTGTGATTGGGGGGGATATACTTAGTGATTTCTTTTTATTCTTTTAATAATAATGTATATTAAGTTTTTTTTGTTAAAAAAATAATTGATTTGAACGAATTTCTGAGAGGCAACAGTGATCTGAACTATAAGAAATTACTTAGCATAATTGGAAATGTGTGTGTTCTTGCATAAGTAGTTTTTAGAAGCTAAAGGCATTTTGATTTATAAGCTCATCTATGTTCACTAATTTGTCATTTTTCTGATACTTAAGATGTGTAAAAAATTAGCAATAAATATCAACTGTTTATATGAAAAGTGAAGTAAAAGATAAAATTAGGAAACATAATTTAATAAATGTTGCCATTAGGGACAATAATAAAATTAAAATGTGATCTTTGATTCATTGCTGGTGAAATAATAAGATTGAAAACTTATATATTTAAATTAAATTTCTAGCAGTTTGAAGCTGATTGAAATGTTGTGCTAACCTTATCCAGATTTTGATTTCAATTTCTCTAGCCATTCCCGAGGGATGTGTCCTGCTTGTTTTTAATACCAAAAGTGACTGGAACTTGGTCTCTAATGATGACATCAAGTGAGATTACAGTTGGCTTAGTGCCAACAGGATTAATTCAGTCAGTTTGAATAAGGAATAGGAGATGGAGTGATAAACTTTTATATTTTGCTTTATAAATATTTGCTAATTTGATATATGAAAAATAATTTAGAGAATTTGTTTGTTTATGATTCATATTACTCATTATAATTAAAGTAATGAAAACCATCTGGTGTAATCTCTCATATTAATCATTTATATTATCAAAGGCATATTTATATAACTTATGATGGTTAAAATCAAATTACAGTAATATTTTCTTACATATCTGATGTGTGTGCCTATGTGTGCTGCTATATAAACAGGTTAAAAGAATTAGTATCTTTTTTATTTTTAAAAAAATCTTCTCATTTGTTAACATTCTGAAAAGACATTTTTCTAAATCATTTATCTTCTTTAGTTTTTTTATCTTAAATTCCATGTGCAATTTTATACTTTTTAAAAATATATTATTAGTAGAAGATAAATATAATAAAACTTTCATATATAAAAAATCCAATAGAATTATTTTCTTTTCAAAAATTTTATTTACATGAATATATATATTCTTCAATATATTATGCACATTTTCAACATTTCGACTACCTTCTTATTATCATTATCAATGATATACATTATTGTTATATAATATATTTAATTCATAATATATTTTTTTAGCATTTATATATAACTTTTCATTATATAAATTTTATTATTATATTTACCTTCCCCTATTTATTTTTTAAACCAATTTTTTATTACATCTTATACAAATTTTACAAAATGTTTACAAAAACAACAATGCCAACAATTTATGTATTACTATTTATATACCACTATAAATTACTTATAATTAAAATCATTGTTTAACAGTTTGTTCTATTTAAAACTGTATTTTCTTTGTTAATATATAAACTTTCTTTTAATATTCTTTCCTTATATAATTTAACTGTTTCTAATATGTTTATATCAAAATTTTTCTTTAAATTCCTTACTATATATATAAATATTTGAATTCATATCATTTAAATACGGTTTTAATCTGGTTTTTAGTTTATTTTTTGTTGCATCAATATTATGATATATTGTTATCTTTCTTACAATCAAAACATCTAATTATATAAATTCCATTCATATTTTCAACATTTTCATTTTTTGTTTTATTGCTCAAATTACCTAGATTAATTTTCTTTTTGTCTACTGGTTTAATAATTTGCTTTCCTTTTTATATTTTTTAATATACTGCGTTATCTTTTATATCAAAGAAATAGCTTTTTGATAAATTATAACTACTATACATTATCTACCCTTTTTATTTAAATTTCTTTTTACTTTTGCAATATTTATTTTACTATACAATTTATTATTTTTTATTGAATAATCATTTTTCATTTTATATTATCCATTTCTTCAAATAATTTTTCCTCAGAATGTAAATTAATTACCCTAATTATTCTATTATTAAAAATGCTTATTTTATGTAACAGTCTATCAGATTCCCAATTACTTAACAATCCATGAAATGTAAAAAAAAAATGAAAATGTTGAAAATATTTTTTGGAATTTATATAATTAGTTGTTTAGATTGTATGGAACTTATATAATTAGATGTTTAGATTGTAAGAAAGATAACAAGAATATCATATATTGGTGCAACAAAAAATAAACTAAAAATCAGATTACAACAGCATTTAAATGATAAGAATTCAAATATTTATATACATAGTAAGGAATTTAAATTTTTTGACATAAATGTGTTAGAAAAGATTAAATTATATAAGAAAGAATATTAAAAGAGAGTATATATTAACAAAGAAAAACCAGTTTTAAATAGAACAAATTGTTAAACAATGATTTTTATTATAAATAATTTATAATTTTATATACATAAGAAATTCTGTTTCAATAAAAAAAAAATTACATAAGAAATTGTTGGTATTGCTGGTTTTGTAAATTTTTTGTACATTTTTGCAAGATGTAATAAAAAATTGGTTTAAAAAATAAAGAATAGAGGATGTAAGTAATTGTAATAGTAAAATTTATGTAATGAAAAGAGTCGTATATAGATCCTAAAGAATTATGAATTAAAAAAGACAAATTTATAACAATAATGTATATATATTCTAACATCAACTGTAGGAAAGTAGATTAAAATAACATTGGAACCGAATAAGAATACTGGTGTGTTTACCTAATACTAGTAATAATAAGATTATGTATACCCGGGCACCACATTATAACTATGAAATCATAAAGCCCCACCAGAGATCATCATCCATGCTTATTACTATAGGATACAATGAAGACTAATTAAAATGTCTCCCAAAAAAATATAATGTTGATGCATCCAATTTAATTTATTATGGTCTTAATTTTGAACTTAATAACAATTACGTAAATAATCTCGTGATAAGTTATTATTACCAATAAATAATATAGACAACTTTTTTTCCACAACTTTATATAGATACATGATCTCTAGTGGTAATCATGTGAATGTTATTGTATATTTCTAATATATAAATGACTAGAAATAAATCAGTAATCGCTGCAGAGAACTTGTAACTTATGTTTGGAATATATACTACTAGATTATTATTTAATTCAAAGCAAAATAAAAGAAATGTTATAAATACTTCCCATTTAACTCAATTAAAAAGAAATGTTATAAATACTTCCCATTTAACTCAATTACTATTATTTTCATTCTCAACATCTATTTTCATAGTCACAGTTATCTAACATTAAAGGTCTGTGTTATATTCTTCTTTGTATCTTCATAACTGACAACTCTTAACCTTAATTTCTTAAACACACCTTATATTCCCTCTAATTCCAGATTAATTATTATCATAATAATATTTCCCAATTTTTAGCATTTAAACTATTTGACTTCCAAGCTAGCTCTCTTAAGCTCAATAATCAAAGTACTCAAATTTCTCAAGGTCTTGATCTCCTTGTGAGGTGCAATTATTAATTATTACTAACTCATTAAGACCCGATGGATATAATCCTATAAACTTGCCAAAATAAAATTTAATGTGAGTCTACCAGTGGGAATCATATTAAATACCAAAAGCAGAAAAGGGATTTTATGTCGACTCTTAATATTCATGACATTGCAACAAACTCAATAACTAAGTTTAACATATCTAAATTGACTATTTTTTTTTTATTTCATTTTATTTTGTATCATCTGTTTGCCAAAATTAACTAGTACTTTTTAAATCTATGACATTTTATGAGTCGGATATCTTCTTGATCCACATGACATGATCGTTCCCCCCTACAAAAACCTTTCTCGGTTGATATTTTATAAAGGTGAATTATGGAAATCAACAGATATAAGACAATTCATAAATTAAAATGTGATCTGGTATTAACACATTATATTTATACCATGTTTAAAAAATTGGTTATGGTAGTATATAGAATATACCTTTTATAAAGCGGTGTAAGGTTATCCAAATATTAAAACACAAGACACATATGTAAATTTATAACAATAACAAATGTTTATTATACTTAAATAAGAAAAGAAACACATAGATGTAGTATCACAACAATCTCAAATATTATATCCATTGTAAAAATAAAAATGTAATTTCTTTTTTAATGAAATTCACATTAACTACATTTTCAGATTAGCATGAAATCATTCTAATAAGGTATACCATTTAAGCACTATAAATAATAATAATAATAATAAAAAAAACAAAAAAAATATATATATACTTTCATATTATTTAAATTTTAAAATTAAAACTTAATCATTGTTTGACCCATAGTTCAACTTAAATGTTAATGCACTTAAGCACGGAATTAGAATTCTGCATTTAAATATAAATATATTATTGTATAACTTTTACCCACAAGCCTATTCAATTTCTTGGCCCACTTCACTACAATAATGATAAATTTAACTATTCCAACAAGCAGTAAGATATGTATATTTTTATGTGAAGACAATATTATATCCAAATTTTCTGACTATTCATTAATTGTAAGTAATTGTTTGAAATATAAAATGAGTTTTATTTCCATGCATACTAAATATTCATCGCTCTCCCCCTGTAATCCTGATCATTCTGTTATTAGTCTTAACGACGATATTCACTTGGATAGGCTAGTATGTTGCCACAGCCTGATGATGTTTATATTTATCCACCGTAAATTTTGACTACAGATCGGCCAGCGTATAAATTAAAGCAACTCTTGGTCATCTCCCACATCAATACAGACATCTGGTTATAACCCTAACCCTGCCAAAGCAACTTTTATACTACCTGCAAAGACCATCCATACATTCTATATCACTATGCAGCACTTCACAACGCACACATTAGTGCCTTTGTAAGGGAAATTAAACAAATTATTCATAACTTACAAATGTTAGCATAAACCAAGTAACCTTCTTCCTGAGGCTAAGCGTTATGTGAGGAACTAGTCTCTGCACATTTACTTTTAAAAGGCATGCAAAACATTTTACCACAACTATGTAAATCATTCCTACTTAGATAAGTACAAATGGAACTGGGATCAAGTCCTTGATCTCCCAATACCTGCATACATAGTAATTAAAGGATGAGATAGCTATTCTTTATCCCTTTGAGGTGGTATGATAACTACACCTCAGCAATAATCCTTTGCAGCTTCACATATACACACAGGGTTATCATAGTATTGATGCAAAATGATAAGTTTTAACCGACCATGAATAAAATCCATAAACTACATTAATTTTAAAAATCAAGCACCCAGCAACACTTATGATCAAAACAGATCACATCTACTTGTCAAGGCATAGCAACGACTCTCCAAATGAAAATCACAAATCTAACAATAGGCATATAATTTTGATTTCACAAATCTAACAATAGGCATATAATTTTGATTTGAAAATTTTATCAAATGACAAATATATAAACTTTCACATAACAAATATACAAATAAAAGGCAAGAGAAATAAATAAACAAAATATTACGCATTGTCTCTTTGAGTTCCTTTGGAGCTAAATTTGAATCCTTTGCAAGGTTAGTACCAATTTAACAGAAAAACACTAGTGTATTGTACATAGACACTATTTGTTATTTGCTCCATGGGAAACACACTATATTTATCTCACTTTAACGATTATGGAAGTACATAAAAAATATTTTCATCCAGGATGCAGTTACGTTAATCATATTTAATAACAATAATTCAAAACTGTTGAAAAATAGTCCTGTAGGTTACTTTCATTTTTTTAAAAACACTTTTGTTCCCAGTTTCGAATCTAGATGCTTGGTTTACAACCGTTAGTCCATAATTTTATTTTCCATGCTTCATTTTCTGAGTTTTTCCTTTTAAGAGAAGATTTTAAATAAAACTAATGTTATAGGTGCCATATTTCCTTGTATATTCTTAGGTTTGATTTCATAAGTGATGAAGAAGAATTGCTAATTTATTTTCAGCAATTATTTCCTGTACATTTGACAAGTGTCCGTTGCATATTTGAGTGATTCAAATAAACTATATTGGCATATTAATTCTTGTTGGTGTCATCATAAAAAAAATAAAATAATGATGAGTATTTCAACTCCATCTCCAATTAATAGTTTTAAAATCCAATTATTTCTTGAAGTTTTAATTAAGCCACAGATAAAATACTAGGATTAAATGTTTGTTCCTGAGATATCATCTTTTAAGCCAAATATGAAGATTGAGGTATAATGTACTAAACGTTTTGCTACGACTGAACCTTATCATCATCGATTTCGAAGGAGAGGCCGGTACACCCATCTATATCTTTTTAGCCCTTCATATCAAGTTATAACTATACACTTCTTAATTTTAGCCAACTGTTATCTGAGGCAAACGATCAGAGCAAAGAATTAGCAGCAGCCCTTAACGGTTCATTTGCACTAGCTTTTATAAAAAAAAACACTTGCATATTTTGCTTTATTTTTTTTTTTTATCCACCGACTCTACCCCCCTTTTGGTATACCTCAGACAACCTTTGACAACATTTATTAAATGCTGGTTTTGGTTTATTGACCACAGCTCTCACTGTTTATCTTATCTTTTTCTACCCTTATCTTGACACATTTTCCCACTTTGATCTACTAGAAATATTTAACTAAAAAAATATAATAGTGGGTATTTTATAGAACTGATTTTTAATAAATAAATTTTTCTAAAACTTAAAATCAAATTTAGAACTGAAAACAGTAACCAATTCCTATAAAACTCATACAAAATAAATTCCTTTTTTTTTTTTTATACTATCAAATAGTATACAGTACAATGTGTAAATTTCCATGATTAAACAAAAAAAAAAATCTATATACACATCATACACACACCCTTGCACACACATATCTGTAATACTAAATAGTGATCTACTTGTTCATATTCTTATTAATACAAAATATACTTCATAATTTCCTGAAAGTTTAAACCTATTCTCCTGTAAGGAACTGTCAAACAAATACTATCTATCATTTTCATTTACAAATATTATGATTAATATAAATCAACATTTTAAGATATTACAGTGCGCGTACATCGCGCGTAATAGTCAATACCCCTTCCCATTACATAATAATAGCTATAATTTTAAATAAAATACAAACATACTTTTCTCTATATATTAAATTCAATCCACATGGTCATTGGTCTCTCTAAATTAAGCTTTTAATTTTTTTTGACTTTAAAATTTTTTTTTATTCAGAGATAGTTATCTACTAATCCTACTATTTAATTCCTAATCATTAGTTTCTTTACAAAAGAAACTAAGGGTTATAATATATATTTGTAAATCCATGATAATGACTATAAGGAGATAGTTGAAACATGGGAAACGTGCATAAGGTATTGGAATATAGTGGATTTATATATAAAGAAAAAACTTTTTTTTTTTAATAAAGGAAGAAAATTCTATTGGATTTTCTTATATATGATAGCTCATTTGGAAACATATTTTTAAAGAGAAAGTGATGGTTTTAAAGAAATAATACAACTTCAGGTAAAATATCAATTGTATTTATATTCTTACATTTATATTTTAACTCCCAGCATATATACTGTTTAGTTGAAATTGATTCTTAAATTTCATGAATTTATTATTCATCTGCTTGAATTGCATTACTCATTTTCTTTGCAATATGCTTTAAATTTGGCAAGCCAAGGCACACAGTTAAGTTTCTTTGTCTCTTAGGATTTAGAATGATTAAGAGGTCTGTAAATAAACTAAATTTCACATGGACAAAATTACTTTTTAACAAACATTAAAAGTTACACTTTCAAATAATATTTAGTACACAATGTTAACATTTGTTTATAATGGTTGTGAATTTTAAGACAATCCTGCATACAGATATCAATTTTTGATTTAATTTCCTATCAAAATTTAATATTTTTTCACATTTTCAAATATGACTATTTGGCAATTTTTTAATAAATATTATTTATTTTTTTTTATAGAAAACTATGTATGTTACAAACAATTTTTTATTGACATTAAAAAAAAAAAAAAAAAAAATCAGTAAAAGTATTTTTACCCATTGCTGTTTTCAATTTTTTTATTTGTCATTTTTATTATAATGCAAATGATTTTCTAAATTTTTAAACATTATTAATCCTTTCTACAGTTATGTTCTAATAATTACTTTAATTCTTACAAACACCTTTGATGTGTTAATGATCTCACTCATGATACATTTCAACTGAACTCTTCTTTGCAAACTATTTTTGTAAATAACATTATACAAGAATGCTACTAGGTTACACTTCTATCTTTGTGGAAATTGTAATATTACAAAATATCTTTATAGAGATGTACACCTGTACAAACTCTCATACACAACCATTATGATAATAATCGGTTCATCATCATCATCAACCATTATCAATCCATTGCAGGATGAAGGTCTCCCATCTTTTCCTATCTTTAGCTTCTATTCTCTACATCACCCCTCACACTTTCTTATTTTATCCATCCATCTCACATGTGGTGTCTTTCTGGGTCTTTTACAATCTCTTGGAATCCAGTTTAAAATTTCAATTATCCATCTATTATCATCTCTTCTAACAATATGTCCAGCCCAACTCCACTTCAGTCTTTTAATTTTTTCAATGAGTTCAGTAACACCTGTTTGTTCTTTTACCCATACATTGTGTTTTCGATCCCTTCTTGTTTCACCCAACATGCATCTCTCCATACTTCTTTGAGTGGTCTGAAGTCTCTGTATTGCTCTTCTATTAAGTGCCCAAGTCTCAGATCCATAAGTAAAAACTGGCAAAACACATTTATTAAAAACCTTCCTTTTCAAACACATAGACATATTTCCTTTTAGTATCAAGTTATTTCTACCAAAAGCACTCCAACCAAGTTTAATTCTATGATTAATTTCATCCACTATGTTTCCATCTGTATTAATAATCTGACCAAGGTATTTGTAACTGTTAACTTCTTCTAATTCATCATAATCAATCTTTATTTTCATTACTTTAGTCTTTTTAACATTCAACTTTAGTCCTACTTTCCTACTTTCATCTGATAATTCCTGCAACATTTCCTGTAGCTCTAAAGCATTATTTGCAAAAACAACTACATGATCTGCAAAATCTAAATGACTTAAATAATCTTCATTTATTTTCATTCCTTTAGCTTCCCATTTTAATCGACAAAATACTTCTTGCAGCCCTGCTGTAAAAAGTTTTGGAGATATGGAGTCACCCTGTCTTACACTCTTTCCAATGTTGATTTTCCTACTATCATTATGTAATCTAATTGTTGCTATGGCATTTTTATAAATATTCTTTAAAGTATGACGATATCCTGGATATACATCTTGATGATCCAATGCTTTAATCATTGAAGAAATGTTTATAGAATCAAATGCCTTTTCATAGTCTACAAATCCTAAGCATAATGGCAACTCATATTCATTTGTTTTTTCTATAATTTCTCTCAATACCTGGATATGATCTACTGTACTAAAACCACTTTTAAATCCAGCTTGTTTTCTTGGTTGGTGGAAATCCAGTGTTTTCTGTAGATGAGTTGTAATTATCTTAGTAAACATTTTGTATAAAACTGATAAAAGACTGATAGGTCTGTAATTTCTAATATCTTCTTTATCACCTTTTTTAAATATTAATATTAATACCGCATTCTTCCAATCATGTGGCATATCTTTATCATTTAGACATTTGGTATATAACTTTGCTAAAATTTTTTCTATTTCTTCACCTGCTTCTTTTAATATATCAATTATAATTCCATCATTACCTGGTGTCTTCCCTTTCTTCATAAATTTAATTGCTTGTCTCACTTCCTCATTCAAAATTCTGGGCAATTCGGAAGATATAATAGGTATAGGACACACTACTTGTTCTTTATTATTATATAATTCTTGATAGAAGTCTTCTACACATTTCATGATGTCATCTCTCTTTTTAGTAATAATGCCATCTTTTTTTCTTATTTCAGATATAAATTTCCTACCAATACCAAAATGTTGTTTTACACACTTTAGATTTTTATTCTCTTCTACAGCTTTCCTTGCTCGTTCACAATTATACTTTCTTATATCATTTTCAACTCCTTTCCACACCATTTTACAAAATTCGAGATATTCAATCTTCTTTAATGTATCATTGTTGTATATCCTCATATTCCTTCTTTTCTTCATAAATTCTCTAGTCTCAGTAGAAATTTTATTGGTCAATTGCTGCTTTTTTCTACCAGCTATCTTTCTTGCAGTTTTTAAAAGTGTATCACTTGTTTTCTTATTAATGTCATTCAAATCTGAATCATGTTCAAAATCTACTAATACTTGAAACCGATTTGTAAGTTCTATTTTAAATTCATTAGAATGTTTCTGAAGATTAGGAATATCAATTGTAAATTTTGTTTTTCTTAATAATTTTTGTCTCTCTAGTTTTGCATTAACATGTATCTTACATCTTACTAATCGATGATCACTTCCTGTGTTAAATTTATTAAGAACATTACAATCTTGACATATGTATTTTCTGTTAGTCAAAATATAATCCAATTCTGCTGTACCTTCATTTGGATGCTTCCATGTCCATTTCCTTTTAACATAATTTCTCAAAAAAAGAATTCATAATATAAAGTTTTTCTTTTTCTGCAAACTCCACAAGTCTATGTCCTCTCTCATTCCTATTACCATAACCAAAATTACCTACAGCATTTTCATCTTTCATTTGTTTACCAATTCTAGCATTAAAGTCTCCCATAACAATTTTAAAATGTTGTTTATTCTGATCAAAAGCCTTTTGTACATCCATATAAAAATCTTCTATAACTTCATCACTATGATAACTTGTTGGGACATAAACCTGAATTATCTGCATTTGGTATCTGCTATTAAGTTGTAAAAACTAATCTTGCCACTCTGTCTGATACGTCATCAATCTCCACAATGTTATTCTTCCATTTTTTATTTATAATGAATCCTACTCCACTTGTATTTCCAATACTTGTGTCTTTATAGTAGAGTGTATGTCCACTTTTTAAATCGTTTCTTCACCTTTTTTTCTAACTTCACAAAGTCCAATAATGTCCCATTTAATATAAGACAATTCTTCTTCTAACTCTTGCAATCTTCCTTCACTTGAAAGTGATCTGCAGTTGTAAGTACCTAAATAAAAAGTCGTCATCAAATGGCAGCCTGAGTCCGCAGTCAGTAGATTCTTAGCACCCTCCGCCTTCAGCCACCAACCGCTGCCTTGGTTGGTAACTTTACAGCCTCCTGGGAATAAGGGCCATGATTTATTTTTGTCTGTTATGATTGTATATATTGGAAAAAATATTCTTAAACTCAGAGGTAAAAAGCCAATAAACTCACCACGCTGGCTAATGCGTGTTGGTGAGCAGCCCATCCATGTTCGTATACTATATGAATAATCACATAGTAATAACAGCTGCAATGATAAGAACGTATGTAGTGAACATTAGGAATTTGCCCTGCTTGGTTCCTTTAAGGCCTCCAAGAATCAAAGGGTCTCCTTTCAGTTAATAGCAAACTTCTTTCTGCAGCCAATTATCGGTTACATTCTATTAAATATATATATATTTGAATTGATTTAATAAATATTGACAAAAAGTTCTAGTTGCATGTCATTGATTCTTTACCTACTCTTCTATTCAAAAATTGGGAGCAACAACATCTTAGTTGCAAATAAAATTTGTCATAGTTATTATAAAATCCACTCATTTCAGTTTCTTATATCTTTTCTATGATGAAATTACAATCTTTGAAAGAAAATATAATGTCTGATTTCTTAAGTCAGAAAAAAAAAGCTATACGTTTTTTTCATTTTTTTTCCAGATTCCTCAATAAGTTAATACTGAATTTCATAAATTTCTGGATCTTTTTTATTTATTATTTTTTACTTTTATCTCAACTACTCCAGCTCAAGCAATCTTTTTTTTATATATATAGTTCATACAATTACTATAATACTTAATGAGTAATGTTATATTTTTATTGGTTTTTTTATTGATGTTTTTCTTTTTCAAATAGGAATGTTTTTCAAACTATAAATGATATATTATTTTAATATAGTATATGCACCTACTTATAAACCAATATGGTCATTGCAATTTCAAAGCAAACAAACAAACCCTGTTCTAGGTATGAATTTTGTGATAACTATACAAACTAATTTGTGAAATACCAATTATGTCCATATGTAGAACTTGTTGGTCAGTTTTTATGTTTACTTGATATTTTATGATATTGTCTTTTAATTTCCATGAAATATTTCAATGCTATGTGTAATTATATTTTCCAATATATTCTATTCTTTATCATATCTTCTCTATGGAAGTAATCAGCATTGCATGTCTTTAAAATGACCTTGAGACAATTCTTATAATGTAAATGAAGTCTACCTATCCCAAGAAAGTTCACCATAAAGCATCCTGTTAGTAAGTCTTACATTGTTCATTAATTTTATATGTCCAATCCAGTGAAAGTATGATTTTACAATAATGGACTCTATAATGTGACATCTAGTAAGATAAAAAAACCTATTGATTGGTGTTATGATCTTGCCATTGAAACATCCTTAAAAATATTTAATGACTTTATATTGCTTGTAATCGATTCAAATTAAAAATTCCACCTTCAAACCTATGTAATATCTTGATTCTTGTTTTATTAAGCTGTATCTAAATAAATCCAAAGTGTGCTGTCATAAAAATTGAAAACAAAGTTGGAAAAAGTACACATCAGTGTTTAACACTAGTTTCCATTTTAAATGTCTCCCGATTTTCCACCTGTAGAATAATTCTTCCTTTCACTACGTCTTGTAGAAACTATAATACAAATAAATTTTGGTAAACAACCAACTAATTTTAAACTATTCCATATACTATACTTGTTTAATTAACTGAGCCAAATGCTTTGTTCAAATCAATAAAAGCAATATATAAATCACTCTTGCACTTTTCTTACATTTGCCATGCGACTAAAATTTGTCTATAGTATTCTTAATTCTCTAAAACCATAGTCTCTGTTAACTATTCATCTATGACTGGAAGCATCTTTCCCAACAAAGTCATTGAAAGTACTTTTGCTACAATGAATAATAATGATATTTCATAATAATTATTGCAATCTTGTCTATTTCCATTATTTTTTAAAACTGAAACAAAAACATCTTTAAAATCAGGCACATATAACTTATGGGTCCATATATTTCTAAAAAATTACAAAAACTTTTCAAGGTATTTCATCATAGCTTCATTTTCCAGATTATCAAAATACTCCATCCACCTATTTCAGAATTGTCATCATATAGTGAAATGTTTGTTTGACTTTCATAATTATTAAATGTACTTTAGGCAAATGTTTTTCAACTGGTAGTTTAAGGATCAGTGCTGATCTATGGAAAAAATTTTCTGGTCCATAAAAAATATCCTTAATTTGATAGTTACAATATAAATTTTAAAACTAATTTTCAGCAAAAATAAATTTATTTCAACTTGCTGATTGAGATGATACTGAATTTCTATTTATGAGATCACATTTCTTGAATTGGGCATACACAACAGAAAAAGAGGTAGTAACTTTTGGAAAAAAAAAAGGAATTTGATTTTCAAGGGGTAGATGAATCTTGTTTACATTATAAGGTTATCTTAACACTAATAATAATTATTTTTTCTGGTTAAATATGGGTGAGAGTAGAATTTTAGTGAATTATAATTAAATAAGTTTTGCAGCATGTAAAGCTTTTGCTGCAGAATTGATAAAAAGATTGCAATATAAGATGTCAAATAATAAAGCATCCTGGTGATATATATATAGACATTTGTGATTCATGGATATAATCATCTCCAAAACAATCTTTAACTCATTCTTTTGTTTTTTATTTTATTTTATGTAGTTAGGATGGCCTGTGTGATTGAATTAATATCTGTTATCAAAAGAACAGTTAAAAAATATTTGCATTTTTAAAACTGTATTAAAGAATTTATATTTATTCTATTTTTTTGCTCATAAATAGATTTTTATTGCTTAAAAGTTAACTTGTTAATTATCATATTAACTTTTTTATGCATTTAGTTGAAGTTGCAATTTTTACAATGTTAGATTAAAGATAAAATAGTGTATGCTCTATAAAGCTAACATACTATAAAAAACAAAGTGTGAAAATTAATCTTTATCATAAAATAAAAAATAAAGAATTTAAACTTTTTGCAAGTTGTTTCTTCTGAATGTATTAATAAATTGTAGATTTTAACAAAATAGGACTTTTTTAAATATTAATTTTAAATTATTCTACATAACATTTTAATTAAAATTTGATATATAATTGCATTTACTGATTATTAATAATATTTTTATAAAAATTGGAATATTTTATAAATTTATTCAAATCTGAGTTTCAAATGGAAGATATGTATTTTTAGGAAAGAGGGAGTTGTTTTTCTTTCCTAACAAAATAAATATTAGATTACATATTTATTTTCAAATATTTATTTAATAACTATTTATAAAATAGAAGAGCAACAAATATGTTATTAATTGAATTTAGTCATTTTATATACACATATCTGTCTATGCAAATACATTACATTCATAGTTAATTTCTGTTGTAAATTAATACAAGGGACTACCACTTCCCTCCAAATAAAAATTTGTAAAACAACAACAACTTTATTTTTAGATTGTACAAATTCAATCTCCTCCAAAGTTCCATCCATTTAATGCAATGCAATGGTCTAAACATGTTTTCCACTTTTTGAAACAATCCTGAAATTTTTACAAAATGATCCTTTTTTTAATGCCTCCATTTTTTTCTTCACCTTGCCCAAATCTGCAAAGTGTTTTTCTTTGAGGCATTTTTTTTATTTGAGGGAATAAAAAGAAGTCGCATAGAGCATAGAATAAGATTGGGTGAAGATGGTGGATGGATAAACTGACAATTGCTGTTTTTAGTTAAAACTTGTTTCACACTGAAAGTTTTTTGCACTGGTGTGTTGTTATGGTGAAGCTACCACTTTCTACTGTCACAAATTGGGATGTTTTCATTTCACTAAAATCAAGCAAACATATTAGAAATTGTTAAGTAAAATGCCTGACCATTACAAATGAATTCTGATTGAGCAATGAAATTTGTGTCAAAAACAAAACAAAAACGTCAGCATTATCTTGACATTGGACTTCATTCATCACATGTTTTTGGGAGCTGGTCAATTTGAATTCTTTTATTAAACCACTCACAAACTTGAGTTTTCACCAGAGCAGCTTTTTTGTAATCCGTTTCAAGCATTACAACTTTCCCTGTCATGTTCTCTAACAGAAAACTAATTTGCCATTGTTCTAACTTTTCAACCATCACAAAAATCAACAAATAAGTTAGAGGCATCTGCAAGAGTTATGCAGCAATGGAAGTATATACTACAATGCACTTACCCACCAGATAATGATTCCATTTTATTTGCGTACCCTCTTGTATTTAAAAAATGTAACTACTAATATTGTATTAAACTTAATTTTATTTTTATAATTAAAAATAGTTTTATTATTTAAAGAATAAATTTGAAATAATTTATTGAGATAATTCATTTCAATATAATGTAAAAATATTATTATTTTTTCTATTGAATATACTCTAAAAGTATAAATTAATTTATTTTAAAATTCCTGTACATGCATTCTCTACTGTACCCCCCCCCCATTGAAAGGGAGAGGGGTTATACAAATTTTTTTATGCACTAACTATTAAAAAAAAAGTCATGTTGATATTTGGAAAATACATTACTTTTAAGAGAAACCAATTATCTACAATGTAACTTATTATATTTATGTATAATATATGCCATTTTTTTTTGTGCTATATTTACTGAAAGAGAAATGTACCTTTTTTAGTTTTCAAATGTTGATGAAATGTGGCTGATGTAACACAGTTTTTAGAAGTATAATTATCAATTAATATATAATATTTAATTTATTTTAAAGACTGAAATTACAGTATGAAAAGGTAAGTAAAGTGTCAACCTGATATAGTTTATTTTAATATTAAAAAATCACTTGCAATCCTGTTTATAACTGCATGATATTGTTTTAAATAAAAAAGTTTTTTTTTTTTTACCAAGTTCTATTTATTAATTTATAAATAAATTAAGCAAATATTCTTATATTTTACTAATTAAGTAAGATGGGCAGAACTATTAAGTGAGATAATAAACTCAGCTCATCTTCCTACAAATGACAGAAAAAGTGAGGGTAATGATTATTTTCGTACAATTTGGAATACAGGCTTATGCTATTCAAATATTATTAATTAAGGTCAGATATTTTATGATTAGTATTAAATCAAATTTCATACTATTTGCATTTTTATTATTCAAAACGTTGATATAGTTGATCATATAATTGTTTTAAAGATTTCAAAAAGTAGAGGGTTTTAGAGGAAATGAAAAAAATGTATAGTTCAAATATTTTTGTAATAAATCCATATTATATGATTTAGTGAGAATAAAATTAAAAAAAATATTGGAATGTTCAAAATGTATTATTTTATAGAGAAGGAATAAGAGCATTTGAAATAAAAAACTTGGACAAAGTAAGGTGAAAAAGTAAGATTTGAAATATAGAAAAAGAGAGAGAATATATTTTATAGAGAGAATTAAGAAATTGTATTGGACACTTAAAGGATATTTTGAAGAATATCATTAGTTATAAAGAGAAGGGAGACAAAAGGAAGAATTTAAAAATAGAGGAAAATAATATATCAAAAGGTCAGCATGAAATAAAGCTTGGAAGATGCTGATTTAGAAAGATACTTTGAGTTTGCTACTGTCGTGTTTTAAAATTTATTTTCACAAATATTTATTTTTGATGTGTCTATTATTTTCTACTTTTGAGCATTTTAAAATGAGTAAGTCAATAAATATAAAAAGGAAGAAATGGATTTACAAAAAAAAAAAAAAACAACAACAATAAAAAACAATAGCAATGAATTTACAAAACAAAATTATTTTTTTCATGTAAATGTGTGCTAAGCATTATTTTAGAAATAATTAAATCATTAAAAAATTGGATATACATAAAATTGTTATAAAGCAAATGAAATTTAACAACCACTGACCTATGTTCAGATGAGGATAAACACAAAGTAACGACTCACATAGTTGGTGACTGTCAAATATAATTTGCAGAATTGAAGGACTTAATAAAGTCACTAGTGATTTTATTTTTTGTTTGGAATTTCTGCAAATTCCTTTATGAAATTTTGATAATAGTTAAATTATTTAAAAAATAAAATTCATATGTTGAACATTAAATGTACTAATAGCATTCTTAACAGGATAAGCAGATTGATAATCCATTACTAAATCTAACTTTCTAACATTTGTAATATATATGTATTAAACATTTGGTTGTTAGAACTTTGATAGGACATATAAGAGACTCAGATCAACATCTTTTACAATAATCTTTTTATTTATCAGCTTTGATTTGATATTAACAAATCATTTTTAGTAATTTTTGCATTGTGATAGGGTCATGTTCAGAAAGCAGTTTTGAAGAACTCACCTACCATACTGATGTGTTTTATATATTATGTAGCAGTTATATGACGCAGATGTTTAAAATGTGAAAAATTCTGCTAACATTTTTTATTATCCTGATATATGCTAAAAAACTAATAAACTGATGCAATTTATACTCCACTGGTCTCAGCAAAGATGTAAACTGATGTGTAATTGCTAATTCTCTAATATACAGATTCTTACATATCTAGTCTTTATATATCATTTGTAGTCATGGATTGAAGCCATTAAATGTGAAACTACTTTAGTTAATGAAATTAGAAATTAATTGTTGTTTTATCAAATTTATAGTTGTGTAATTAATATTGATTATTAATTATGAGAAATTTCTTTCACATGCATATTCAAATAAAATTTAAATGTCATTTGTAATAATAAAACTATTAACTGTGAAGCAATTTTAATTATTGAAATTTGAAATTGATTAACTGTAATTTCTTTTATTTGTATAATTGGTTATTTATTATTAGCAAATAAGAATTTAATTTTTTATAATCCATTAGGTAACTTATCATACATTATATATAATGATTTGTACATACAATATATATATATGCATACATATTACTTGGACAAATCTTCTATATATATATTAATTATTATGTGGAATTTTAGAGTTTTAAAAAATAAAATTATCACTTTTAAAATTTAATTCAATTTATAATTTGGGTTAATAAAATAATGATTGTATAAGTTAGTTAGTTAATTTGGAGGTCATATTACATTTGAGTATTCAAGTGTTAGATTGAGTAGTAGTTTCATTAAATTGATTTAACATTTTTTTTTATTAACTCTGAAATTGGTCATGGAACTTTTAGTACTTGACTTTCCATTCAAAATGTCAAAGAGCACATTTTTTAATCAAATTTTTATTTAAAAACATGGATTTATTTTGAAAAAGTTATTATTTATTGCTTTTTTTTTTTTTAAAAAAAATATATATATATATTTGCAATGCATGGGAAAAAAATTTTGTTTTGAAATTTAAAAAAAAATACTATCTTATTATAGTTTTTTTTTTTTTTATAGTTTGTAAATTAGTAGAATTAATTTGCAAAACTTGTTACAAAACAAACTTCTGGAGACAGTTAAAGGTTAAATTTATTATAAAAAAACTTGCTTTGTTAATGAAAAATATATATACTGTATATAGATTATGGAAATAGTATGGTGTTTCCATTAGTGATTTTAATTGCTTAACAATATATATATATTGTATATATTTTCTAAGGATCATAAAGTAGAATATCATATATGCCCTGTGAGCAGGCATTTGCAATGCGTTTAGAGGTTGCTGTTTTTCCGTGTGTAATGTGGAAAAACAGCACCACGTAGTGGGCTAAAATCTTGGTAGTTTCTGATAGCAGATGACGTAAGCTAGATGTGTTTATGGCAATCAACGTCACCCAGGTTCTTGGTAGTTTGTAGTAGCAGACGATGTAAGCTGCGAGCTAGCTTGTGGAAGGTTCCTGTGCGTACGCATGGTAAACAGCACTACCTAGCGGCTGGAAGAAGCATTTCTGCTTTCAAGGCCCCTACCTGTATGTTCTGTGTGCTAACACATAAACAAGGCCTCTTAGCGGCCATCGTGTACGTCGGGGTAGATTACCTTTGCTTTAAAGTGTAAGAAGAATGTAATGTTGTTATTATATGTTATATATATAGTGTAACAGTATGGATTCCCTCAAAGGATTCCAGATGATTGCATTTCATCATATATGCCCTGTTTATCACTTGGATAGTCATATAAGAAGTTGAAATTTTTTTTTAAGTTTCAGCCAGATTAGACTTTATTTTTTTTTCAAATAGGGCAGTTCATGCATAATCAATCCCAACTAATTATCCACTATTACTCAGAAATTGCCAAACTAATAAAAAAATATTTCCACCATTCTTGTGGTATTTTTGAGATGGCCTTTGGCCTGCAGCAATCAATTTATTTTATTATTACCTACATGTATATTTTTAAATGGTAAATTGAAATTAATCAGTTCTGATATTAAAACTAAAATAAATACAAGATATTGAATTTGATAATTTTATCTTTACAAGCATATTATCTATTATCAAACACATTATCTATACTTCTCAATTGATAACTTTTGAATATAATGAATTAATGAAAACATTATTTAATCATTATTATTTTAGAGGAAGATTTACTTTTTTTCTCATAATATTATTTTGCTCACGCCTGTATTTATAAAGTGTGAACTCATCAACAAGCAAATAAAAAGCTTCATAAGTTTGTTTAATGTTAATGTTATATCTGTTTACATTTTACATAAGTTGGATATGATAGTCGTGAAGAAAAAAATGGAAAATTATTAAAAAATTTAATTATTTCAGCTTTTGCAAATAGTGGGTAATAGCAAATATTTTATAATTAATTATAAAACTTGATCTTTGTGTAATGCTCCATGTTGAAATCTGTATTCATCTTTTTTTTTTCTTTTCTAATAACATTTCATAAAGAAAATCTGCATACATATATATATTATTGTCTTGTATCATTTTTTAATTTTTTTTATTGACTTATTGGTCTAAAATCTGTTGATAGCTGTGCAGAATATTAATGATTAAAATTATGGCAATAAAAACACTTTTAAGTCCTAAAATATTTCTTATATATTATAAATCGAAAATTTTATAAACAGAATGTTATTCATATGATTGCCAAAAGTTGAAATGGATCATATGGTTACTTTATAAATAATAATAATTAATATATTTATTTAAAACTTTTATTTTGTCTGGGTTTGATCTTTTAATCTTTTATTATTATTATAAATATGTATTATATATTTTATACTCAATGAAAATTTAAAGCATTGCTAATTAATAATTGAAAGAAAAAAAGTAATCTATACTTAACATATTTTAAATATAATGATTATGATTGTGAAATTAAATATGATTAAGTGACATTATAATTCTTTATGATTGTAAAATTAAATAAATTGCCTAGTGTTAAGAGTAGTTAACTAAGAAGTTGACTGTTTCTAAATTCATTTCTGAAAAAGAACAATTTAGAATATTGTAATTGTATATATCCTTATCCCAACAAGGATAATTGTTATCCCCAAATGTATTATAAATCAAAGACCTCACATAAAACAAGCAATTATAATAAATTCCTATGGGGGGAAAAATAATTTATTTTAAATTTAAAATACACCTGGGTCTCGTTTTACGCGATAGATAAGTTCCTCAGAAAACACGCGCAAATGAAATTGGCGCAAAAATAGACGTAACTTACATTGAAAAAGGGGGATGCGGTCTGTGATTTTTCAAAATTCGCGTAAAAGCAAAGGACCAACGTAAAATTACTTTAAAATTTGCGCAAAAAAAAAAAAACGAAATAAAATATGACTAATAAAAAATTTCAAATTTGAAAAAAATTGATACAAGATAAACTTTTTTTAACTATAATATTTAATTTTATTCAAAATAATATATTTTTATGCATAATTTACAGTACAGTAATTTATATTTTTTTATACACGTTTTAATTATGATTTTCTGGTGACAATGTAATTAGTAATTAATCTTTGAGACGATGATTTTATTAATTGTTTACAAAGCTCGCGATATCCAGACATACAACCATTTAGCTCTCATTGGAATTTAAGAGCACATTAATGATTAGTGTCATTAATAAGAAAATAATAATTGATTACGTTCTTTTTTAAAAAGCAAAAACAGAATGTGATTTAAAATGCAAAATTATCACGCCCAATGTTTGAACAAATTTACATTATAATCTTGTGAAATTTAATGTGTGTATACATAAAATTTGGAAATCATGATTTTAATTTCATTATTGCATAAAATCTTACTATTATAAAGCACTGAAAATATTGAAATTACTAAGTTGAAAGTCGAATTCCAATAATGTGCTATTACTTTCAATATAACGTAAGTGTGCAAAATTTATTATTTAAAGTAATAGCGCATTATCGGAGTTTGACTTCTGGTGAAACACGAATCGTGTAACTTCAAAATCGTGCTAAATAAGTCCACGTAAAAAGAGAGGTGTATATAAAAATTTGATAAGACAAAAAAAGCTTAAATTGAAAAAAGTGTTATTAATGAACAAACATTTTACTAAAATATTAAAAAAAAAAAATGCTATTCTGTAGTTAAATACTGTATGAAAGCATTTCGGTAGATATTGTTTTTTATGTAGTAAGAGAATATTTCCCGATACACCAATTATTAAATTAAAGCATGAGGGGGGGGACGACGACGACAACAATGTACATTTTAACATTTATTTTTGATGTACTTTGTGTTCTATTATCAAAGATTTTTGTTTTTGTAATATCCAACCAATAAAACATGTTTTTGCATTGTTAATTTTTTTGACTGCTGGTTTAACATGAAATACATATATTGGAGAATATTTATCTTTTTCACATGTGTGTGGACATGTTTATCAGTTATATGAGATAGAATGGATAGCTAAAGAAAGCTTGTAAGTCTGTATTAAAATCTCCTATAATTACATCTAAATTCCAAGTATATATTCAAATATTATAAAAGAAAACTTCACAAATTTAATCTACATTTAATTGGTGAAAAAAAGTTTTTTTTATGTTTACAATAAATGACACCATTATCTGGAAACAAATTATGAAATTATTGATTTAAATTAAATAAATAAAGGATATTTTAAACTTATGTTTAAAAGTGATTATTAACTGCATAATATACAAAATCTTTTTTTTTTCTTTTTACTTTTTCCTTAAAATAATATATAATTATCATTACAACTAAGCATTTTTTGCTGCATGCAAAACAATGTTCATAAGAATTATTGATCCATAAAATTGATTGAATGAATATATTTTACTTAATATTAATACGGTTTGCTGCCTATGTTATCAAAATATATTTATTTATTTGATTTTACTGAATGAAACTAAAATTTTTTTTATTTTTGTGATCATTAATGATGAAAATCTTTCTTTGAATGTGATGTACGATTGGAAGTACTGAATATCTTGTAAGAATACTAAATAAAAATCAGATAAAATACATTAATTGTATTTTAATTCTGTAATTAAAACATACTTTTGTATACTGTATAGCAAATAAACTATTGTAGATTTTTAGCATCAGTGTCACCATTTTATATTCCATTGATGTAGCTTTAATGAAGTTACTATCGTCAGTCTTATAAAATGGCCAATATTTTTTTAAGAAAAATGTTTCACAATTTTTTTTAAAGGTCATCATAGCGAATAATCAATTGTAATTCAAAATAAGGAATACACATTGATGATGATTGCTATAGCGAATCTTCAAATAAAGGCTTATGAACTGCTAACTGGGGTAAAGGTGTAGGTTTTTTTTTTATATATTGTTGATTTTTATTTTAAATGAATTTTTTTTTTCTATAAAAATCATTTGCTCAATTTTTAATGTTTAATGTTGTCAGTGTGAATACAAATGAGACAAAAATTTAATTATTGTTTATTAATCAACAATAATAAAAAAATTTCTGTAATAGTAAAATGATAGACTCTAGAGATAAGGGAAACTCTTGCCAGTGCTGGAATGTTTATATCCTCCCAAGCAATTAATTATTATTTTTATAATCTAGGATTATTTATGTGACGGGCATGTGTTATGTTACAAGTTTTGTTCACATTCATTTTATAATGGTTGCTATAACTAGATTAATTACAACTGGACATCAATAACTAAACTACCAAATCTTATTTTAATTATCTGGGAGCAATGTCATATTTAATTTAAGTGCTGTGTTATTTCATGATAACTATTTTAACTATTCATTTGTTTATCATATGTTTACAATTTTTTTAACTAATAGCATTTGTTGCCAGGTTGTTTCATGTTTTAACTAAGTATTATATACAATGCTTGATAGTAATTATTTTGGATATGTAGTCCTATATATACACACATATATAATATTTAAATACAAATGTAGTGTATATACTTAAGCTAGATGTAATTAAAGGGAATTTGAATATGGACTTTCAAGCTCTCTTTAGTCATCCACTCTATTTTATATAACTGATAAACATGATCATATACACGTGAAAAGGTAAATGATCTCCGATATATGTATTTCAAGATGAACCAGCACTCATCAGTTGGTCTGAATCATCATCTCCTACACATATATACAAACAGTACTCAGTTTATATTAAGATAGCAAATCCACAAACTAATGGACAAACTTCAATTCTCTTCACTCTCCAACTCTTCAACCACCCATATCATTGATTTTCAATGATATGGATGACTGAAGAGTTGGAGAGTGGAGAGAATTGAAGCCTGTTCATTATAATGTGTAGAATTGCTATTTTAATATAAACTGAGCACTGTTTGTATATATGAGTGTAAGATGATATCCGGACCAACTGATGAGTGCTGGTTCAGCACGAAATACATATATTGGAGATAATTTATCTTTTTCACATGTATGTGGTTATGTATATCAGTTATATGAGATAGAGTTGATGATCAAAGGAATCTTGAAAGTCTGTATTCAAATCCTCTTTAATTATATATATATATATAGGCAGCCACAAAGTTTCATGTAAAAATGGATTCCGAGTCATTTATTATTTATTATTGGTTTGTTAGCTGCTTTGTTTTTAGACTGACAATTGGAATGTTTGAATGTTTGGTATTTCAATTTTTTTTTTATATATATAAGTGCCTGGAGATAAGTCAGCAATTATTTAAACATAGGTTATTGGGCATCTACAAATATCTCTGCTAATTGATTGCTATGGCAGTGCGTGCATAATAGCTTCTAAGAGCAGTTTTTTACAGGCTCTTCTGCATTTGTTTTTTCATCTGTTATTGATATCGATGTCTATAATGAGTTGTCTTACTGGAGTGATTAAGGCAGGAATCTGTATTGGGCTTTCACTTCATAACACTTTGTTGCCTATATTAAATTAGCATTTTATTTAGTTGGGTTATTCATTTATCCTTAGTGCTCCAATTTCAGAGAAAATGGGTTTATTCTTGATGTAGTATTAATGAGCATTCCATTTGAGATTTATTTATAATTAAGTTGTGATGATTACTTTGAACTATTAGAGTTTCTGATAAAATAAAATTTTCAGCTGTCTGTGTTTTTTTAATTAACAAACTTATTTTTTAAACCATTGTCATAGCCTGTTCTTTTTTCTTCTGTTGAAATGAAATGAAAATCTGCTCAATGTTGTTGTAATTGCAGAATTTTTTAAATAGTTTTGCAGTGAAAGTTGTAATATTATCAGTTACCAGTGTTTTAATTATGTTGTGAATTGCAAATAGTTTTTTTATTTTTTAATATAACATTTTGTGACTATGGCATTAAGTGATGGCACATTGTTCATCTTTAACCATTTAGAAAATGTGTCAACAATTATCAGAAATTCTTTACCCTCTGAAGACTATCATAGCCAATATGGAATTTTGTTTAGAAGATATCAGGTTTAATACAATGATATATTTTGTCTTCAGCGAATGTATTTTGTTTAATCATGCATGCAATGTAAATTTGCTTACCTTTGTTTCCAAGACTAACCACTTTTTTTAAGATTATGATCATCGATTAAGTATTTGGTGAGGCCTTCAGAGGTTGAATTTTTAGGACTCCACCAATGTATCCATTTGCTACTGATAGAATAAGTTAATATATTCAATAGGCTTATAATGTATTTGATTAAATTTTTATTTAGCTGATCAGATTTATTTGAAGAATTTTAATATGCCATGCTATCATTAATCCAAATGGGCTACAGATTTATTGGTTGATGTTGTATTGTTTTTCTAAGTTTATTACATTGGACACAAATTTGATTACCCTTACAAATTAGAGAATGTTGAATCACTCCTGATGCATAATTATTGGTTGATAAATGGATATCTAGCTGAAGAGTACCAAAAATAATGAAAATTATTAAGATTGCTAGAGTTATACTAACTTGATGTTTTCTTTTTTTCTTTTGTGGATACTGTAGTGAGTTGTTAATAAAAGATTTTTTATGTTGTCCAGCATTTGGGTTTTTCATAATTATCAAGGAATTTAAAAACTACTTAATAATTAACACCAAAGTGAATTGTATAAGCTTAAAAAGGTATTGCTGTGCAGTTTTATATTAATTATATATAAAAAATAAATAAATGACAAGTTATTAAAAAGGATTGTTTGAAAAGATTAATTAAAAATAATTTATTACTAATTGTGTAAAAATTGTCAAAAAAATTTTTCTGTCATATTTTTAAATATTTAGAAATAAAAGTATTTCAGTGTTTTGATGTTTTCTGATGTAATTTTTTTTTTCACCAAGTAAAACTTCATAAATTATGAATGTTTGTCTAATTTCTTGTATCTAGCATTAAAAATACACACACATATATTTGAGAGAGAAATATTTACAAATACTTTAATAATGTTTATTAGTAAAAAATAAAATATTGATGTAAAAATATTTGCAAATATTTATTATTAAAAAATAACAAAACATTTATAACTGTTCTAAGTAATAATAAAATTAAAATATTTATTTTAAATAATTTGTAAATGCTGATATGAAAAATATAAACAATTCTTTGACATAGAAAGTCATTAATTTTTGTTTTAACATGTGTATGTTTTCATTTCTTTTAATCATATTAATTTTAATTTTTTTTCGGATCACTATAGCCTGGTATTTATTTTTGACACTATGTTGGCACCTCTACTTTTATTACTATCTAAAGCTAGTATTAAATATATAATAAGTGTAAATAGTGTTGAGACTTTAGTAAATATGTAATATACTTCTAAGAAGCACAACATAAGTAGAACTGTATATTTGATGCATTTTTATTACAGTACATCCATTTAAAGAAATTAAAGGAAATCATGGCTACATATCATGATTAATTCATGTTAGGAATAACTTTGCTTTATTTTATAAAGGTATTGTGCAGATATTAATACTTTTTATTAGTCATTCATTAGACTAGAGATTACCAAATAATGAATAATATTCCTGTAGTGTAATTTTCACTATACCACTCTCACGCAAAGTAGGGACTGGTTTCTATTCACTTTTAACACCTTGTGGAAGGATGTAATAAACATATGACTAAAGACATGTGAAAAAGATCTATGATCCCCAAAGATACACATTTTATGTTGAACCAGCCCTCATCAGTTGGGCCAGACCACAATTTCTTACACATATCTTTATCATTGTTCAATATATATGTAGATAGCAAATTATTACAGTTTTAATTAATGCATCATCACAACTTTGACACAAATCACTTAATGAAAGTATATTTATATTTTTCATTAGTCATTCATTAAAATAGAGGTTATCCAATAATGAATTATATATCTGTAATATAATTTTTACTGTAGCACTTTCATGTAATATAGGAACTGGTTTCTATCTGCTTTTAACACCTTGTGGAGGGATGTAAGCATAAACATATGACTGAACAATGATAAAGATATGTGTAAGAGATTGTCATAGTGCTGTATGTAAATGTATATGTATTTTTTTTGTTGAAGTTTGCTTACAAAATATACCTCTTCATTAATTTTTTTATGATGCATTGAAAGTTTGAAACACAGATTGCGATTGAATTAATCATATTAGATGTATACAAAACCTTTTAAAAACCTGTGCTAAAATATAAAAATATGTGTTTAAAAAGGAGTCTATTTACAGATAAATTTTATAATAATGTTTATTCTTTTGTTAGTATAAACATTAGTTAAAATATACAGATGTAAATATTGAATTACATTGTGCAGTTTTATTTAACTGATTACAGATATTCAATACACTTAATAGCAAATAGTATGCAAAGCATTAGTCAAGAGTATGTGATGTTCAGTTACCCAAATGATAAACTGAGCTCAACAGTTTCATTCTATTTATTGAAACTTTGTTCTTTTTAAATTGTATTACTCAGATAAAAATCCGTCGAAGAATTTTTAGCTTGAGTCTACCATTGTTCCACAGTACTAAACTACATTTGGTATTATTTGTTTAATGTAGTAGTAGCATAATATGATTTCTCATCTGAGGTAAATAGGTTTAAACTGTTATGCTTTGTTCAAGTTGGTATAGTTATTAATAAAAAAAAATTTTTTTTCACTGTGGTTTATGTCATAGCATGCAGAAAGTATGATTAATGTAATACTTGTAGCTATTTTTAAAGAAGATTATATATTCATATTTACTGATTGAATGAAACAAAAATGACTCACTTGTTGAATAACCATTATTTAGACCATGCTACCAACCTTGTCCCTACTGCCCACTACTGATATTTAAAGCTTTCAGATGGGCAATGAGTATTTATCAGATGTTAAAAGAAAAACTAGATTACTATAGATGTGAAATGGCTTTTTAAGTTTTTTGCAGAGTTTCTTGTGCCTTAAATAAATTAATATTTTCAAATTCAAAATAAATTAAATATATTTTATTCTTTTAAATTGATTTAGATTCGTTACTCACTTTGCATTGTTATATATCTACTAATATACTATTATAAATCCTTTTTTGCCCCATAAACAATTTTTTTGGGCATTAGTGGACGGTAAATAAGAGTACAAATATGGGTGATAAGTAAAAAAAAAGTTGATGACCCCTGATTTTTTAGGCAATGTATTATGATGAAGTGCTAGTTATTACAGTGAAAACAATAGTACTATCAGTATATAAAAAAAAGAATACGCATACATTGAAAATTGTAACAAGTGAGACTCTTCATCTAAATTTTTTATACGGCTTTTGCGATCAACTCTAGGTCTGAATTCTTCAAGATCTACTTGGAATAAAATATTTGCATCAGAGCTAGAGCAATAATAAAGCATTTCTATATACAAATGCCAATGTAAGGCAAACCTGAGATACAGCTATTTAATTGAAGACTGGATTCCAAATTCCAAATGGTTTGTGACAATCAACTGTGAATTCAGTTTAATTGAAATAAAAATAAAGTACTAAATATTATATATTAACTTTATATTTAAGCAGCAATTTTTTTATTAGTTTTTTATTTTTATTTTATTACACAGACCATCACCACATGAGCGAATCTTTGATTATATATTGGAATATATTTTTTAGGACTAGTTTTCGTATATTTTTAATCATATATCATTATGACTTTTTATTATCAGTTCATTATTCTCAGATGAAGTTATTTGATAGCTGGAGCATTGAATGTCTACATAAATATATACATAAATCTCTTTAAGAAATTTTAAGTATTGTATTATATATATTTAATTTAACTGTAGCCTTATCATTTTTTGATGTTACAATTAGACCTGCATTTAATAATATTAAGGATTCCAGAACTAATTATTTCTGGATTGAATTTCAATTTGTCACTTCCAATAATCGAAATCATATGATCTCTCAAGAGATTATGTATTTATTAATATTAGTGTTGTATGTAATTTATTACCAAATATTTAAGAATTTATTTCTGTATGTATGCTGCCTTCTTGTGTATGTTAATTTAATTTGATTTTATTTTCCTTAGTATTATGTGTTATTTCAAAGTTGTTATCTAATAAAAAAAATCATCATGAAAGAAAAATAAATTCAAATGAGGTGAGTAAAGAGAGAGAGGCAGAGGGAATAATAAAAAAAAACAAAATGAGGAGGGAAAAAAATCATTAAAAATTTATTAACAAGTGTCAATTAGAAAAGACTATACTATATATGTGAGTATTATTATAGAGCTCTATTTAAATGCATACACAGTATAATTATTGTATGTTTCAAAAAAATAAAATTTTGTAGTTGAATATTGAATCCAATTATAATGATGGCTGAGTGATTAAATTTGCACTTTTGTTTCATGAAAGGTTCTATTGACATAAGTAAATTGATACTAGCAGAGCTTGAGAGATCTTGCTAGCAGGCTATTACTGTGATCTATATCTGCATAATAATGGTGCTCTGAAGATTGTTAATGACTTTTAAACCCAGTGAGTGCATTAAATTTTGCTAATATAATTTACCTTTGTTGCAAAACCAATTATTATATATTGTGCATAATTTAAGTAAGGAGAGTGTCTTTTCTTTAAAGATTTAATTGAGAGTAGTTAAATTAAGAGAAATATATTACTTTTTTAGAAATCTTTTTTTTTGAAATCTTAATTATTTTTAAGTTGTTAAAAATCTTTATTAATTTTTATTTTTTTAAAAAAGTTGTAAGCTGTTTTAACATGCATGTGTGAATGACCTTGTGAAAGATGGGTCTAGCTTTGAATAGATTTATCATGTAATGATTTTGGATGTTAAATTATAAAACAACAAAATATTTCTTTATATGTCGTGTATATTTTCTGCCATTTGTGTATACTAATGTGAAGCAGTGCTAACATTGTTGCAGATTGTAAGTAAAATTTTATGCTTTAAAAGAATCAAATGATTTTTATTTTTATATAAATCATAATAAATTTTAGAATTGTAAATTTTATTGCTACTTATAACAATCACGCTCTCATTTCTAAATGTTTTATTAGATTGGCCTATATATATATGTAAATTTTGGTAAAAAAGATAAGATGGATTCATTCTTCTCTTTTCAAAAAGTATCTTGTGTTTAGAATGAGAATATTCCTCAGCAGTATAAATTCTTACAGCACATGTTTCGGGGTGATTCCCTTATGATTATTACAATAAACATGGTGCTAGATAAATAAATAATTAGTTATATAAGAATCATAAAAAAAATCTAATAACTATATATATATATTGTTAATTTTAAGAACTTTTTGAATTAGCCTGACAGATAAAATATCTGTTTTACAATTAATTATACATACTTATTTTGTTATATATATATTTATTGTTTTATATAGTACACTTATATTATTTTTGCCTCTGACAAGTCACTAACAAACCCCCCTTTATTTATTCGTATGGCTATCTTCATTAGAACTGGGGCGGAGGACCCAGATTATTTTCCATAAACCAATCCGACTTCCTGAACTTTATGTTCATATATCAATAGCAGCAAACCGTCGGTCTCAGAGAAACCGAGCATTTGATGCTGAAACTCTTGAAGAACCCCTGCGATTTATTTCTTAATATTTTATATAGCGCCATAGGCATATAGTGGCCTAATGGACGTTCTTTTTCCCATATAAATTAATCATTCAGCTTTAGCTGGGTTTGAATCTGGTTATCGTTTTGAATCTGCATGATTCTGAGTTTATTTGTTGCTCAGTTAATTAGTATATATAACTTTTAAAATGGCTGACTCATCATCATCTCTACTAAAGTATCAACTTCTAACTACAGTCAAGTTCACAAAAGAGCATATTAAATAATTACAGACCTAAACCACCACATGTATTGTAAAGTTTAAAGGGAACGAGCGATAACGCCCAAATATTGCGTGTGTGAAACCTGGAAGATAACAACGCCTTATGAATGTGTTAGTCTTTGTTATTGTTTTAATAAACTTTTTAAATATACTGTTGTATACTTTCTTGCTCACCGATCAAACCAAACCCGCTATCCAACCTGATTTACCAACCACGAATATTAAAGCACGTTCATTACCCATTCAAGAGTTATAGCTACGTGAGCTGTATTTAAGATTAATAGGGCATGTATATTATCCTTATTTGTTAGGTTAGAGACCTAGCTGTTTCTCCCGTTCTGCGGACGTAAGAGCGGGAGCCCCGCACCAAGGGAATTTGAGCTGCGGGGGTTGGTCGGGGGCCAACCCCGCCTTGGATTTGCTTGGGCGATTTGTGCGGGAGATATATATTGTGATAATGCGATCTGAATATTGGATGACCAAGAATGCAGATTCTTGGCAGTGATTTTATAAATTGGAGAGAACAAAATAATTGTGAAAAATAATTCTAGAGATTAGCATTTTGCACTATCTTTAAAAGTCAGTTTTAACATTTAATGTTAATTTAATTATAATTATTACTAATTTCATAGATTCTGTAAAAGTCACCATCAGCTTTTAGAAATCATATGAATATTTCTTCAGAATTTTTTTTCATCTGTTTTTTTTCTTTCTTTCTTCAAAGAAGCATTATTATAACAATGAATTCCATTTATCTCATCTTGTTTTTCTATCTTTGACTTATTCAAACATATTATATTTTTTTAATGAAATAAGTAAATCCTCAAATGTGACCAAATATTTTAGTCACATTTTGGGACTGGTTATTTGTTTTTCAATTGAAAGTTAAGCATTCACTTGCTGAGTTTTTAAAACTATCCATAGTATTTTCAGAAATCTGCTTCTTCAAGTGAAGTTTATATTTTTCAAAAGTTATAGCAAATATGCTCTGTGCAATTTAGTACAATATTAACATGAAGAAACAATAGATCTAAAAATTCTATATTTGCAGATCAATCTACTACTTTGTCTCTTGAATGTCATGTGACTCGCTGAATAATAATACTGTTTGTACTATAATTTTCAGTTTAACAATATAAAAAGAGAAATAATCATTTCTGTCAATTAAATGGAACTGTTATCATTAATCTGCATTTAGGAATCCAGAACATCACATGACTTCAAGAACAATTAATTATCCATATAATTTTTTTTTATTAACAATTCTGTTTTTTTATTTTTAAAGTGTATACCCCTACAATTAAATATTATTTTTTTTGCCAGCTTTCTATTGCCGCCAATGCTTCACTTAATAAATTCTTAAGTATTTTTTTTTTCTATGTCAAATGCGTTGACCAGAAGCGAACTGGGCCAGCTGCTTGTAAATAAATTTCTTCAGATTTCTTTTTTCTGCTCTAATCAGGGTATCATCACTATCTCTGAAATTGTTGATACTTTTTTTGTTAATTCTAAATTCACATTTGTCTTTTTTCATTCTGATTTTCTCTCATTACACATACACTTTAATAAATAGTGATTAGTATTCAGCCCTGACTAAATTATTTTTTTTTCCATCTCAGCCTATTTTAATTTTTTTAATTAAGAAGTGTGTCATTCTGGTACAAATGGTTTTACTGAAAATTTTCTTAATTTTGTATGGCCAATTTAATGAAAGACTTCCTGTAACTATGAAAATTCAAGTTGAGTTTTTTCAAGTATCCAACATTAATCATAATAATGTCTCTATTTTCCAATCTTTTAATTTTATCTAGAGGACTCCATCAGTGTAATAATTTAAAAAAACAAATTATTAATAATTTAAATAAAATTTTCAGATGTAATAATTTTAATACATTTTGACTGATTTATAATTTATCATTTCTTCAATTGTATAATTGGGTCAATTTAATAGTGTTCTTATCATTGTTTCACTTCTTGATATTTATTGTCAATAGAAAAAGAAAAAAAAGCAAATACTGTACTAGAATAAAGAAAAAAAACTAAGACTAGCCTGAAAAAACAACAACAAACATTTGCAAATTTTCATTCACTTATAATGATTTCATTGTAATAGCTTTTTGCATGTTAAATTAGTGTGAGAATTATTTTGCTTTATTTTAATTTGAATGATCTTATTCAGAGTAATTAGCAATTGTTATAAGATTATGTTGCATTTAACTTACATGAAGTTTTATTGCTGAGTAAATTTGGATTTATGTTTGATTAAAATAGTACTATATTTTTGTTCTCTAAAAATAAAGGATTTATAATTTATTAATTATAAAATGTCATATTTTGGAATATGAAATATTCAATCTAATATCCCTGTATTACTCTTGCTTCACATTAAGAAGGAAAAGAGTTTATAGAACAAAATATAAAGAAAAATCAAAATATAATACAGCTGTTTTTTTTTTTTTAAATAAATTATAATTTTTTAAAAAAGGAAGCAGAGAGTGAAAACTAGTTAATAATTTTTATTAGTCATTCACTAGTCTGGTATTAAAGTATTAAAGTATGAGAAGTGAAATGTCACATAGATATTAGTCTGGCAATAACTTTCAAATTTTACTATCTCTTAAAATGTCTTCACAGGAGCTTCTGACAAGTCTGATTAATCAATTTCTTTCGCTCAAAATGATGATCTATAACTTGATTTACTGGGAAAAAACCACCACATATATAATTTTACCAATATCCATATATTCCAATAAAAAACAAAAAGCAGAACATTGTTATTCCGCCAAATATGAATCTAGATGTTAATGCATGGTTCTTTGTTTTTTATTTTGCCATTTAGCCATACTCAAAAATCTTTCAATATTCTGGGTATAGGCTTTGGTTTATGGATCTACAAAATTGTAACTATGGTGCCCAAAAATGTATCTGGCAACTTGCAGTTCATCCATTTTGTAGGATTTCGAACAATCGGAATAAACTGTGGAGACATCATTTCTATGAGATTTGGCACTATTTTCTGAGGAATTCTTATGATAAAACATTGGTTGGTCTTCCTGCAGGAGTTCCCAAATGTTCACTGCTCTGGAAGTATTCTGCTGGCCTGGTTTTTTCGCTTACTAAAAAGGCCTTTCATCAATTTCAACCAATTTATTAGGGCTCTGATTTTTCTCAGTGATAACATGCTACATGCACAAACCTCTCGTAGATAGTTATCTCACTTTATAATGGTCTTGTCTGCTATATCCTGTTGTTCTTTTCCCAATTCAATGGATATTATTTGTCTCAACCAACTATAAATAAATCTGAGTGTGGCCAGAAATATAATTCTGGAACCCTCGATCCACATTCCCTTACAAATGCCTACTTTGTTTTCACTACCTCAAACATAACAATACCATCACTTGTCAGAAGTATGATGTAAAGTGTCATATCATGCCCATTTGTGCACACTTTTTTTTGAGAGCTGGGTGTCATAGTTTTGAAAGTAGTGGATTGCATTGTCCTTACTAGTGGGTAGTTTCCAAATTTTAATCATTTTTTGGTAGAAAAAACAATGTACAAAAAATCCACTTGGCAGCAATAACAGCTTGACAATAAAATTCATTTATCAGCAATTAAAGCAGGACAGCAAATGATGTGTACACTCAACATCATTTACTCATGCCAGCATTCTTGCATGACTTCACACTGTACTTTAAAACTTAAAATTAGCAGCAAAAGCAACATTTTTCGTAACAACTTTATTCTGATTGGAACATTATATAACATTCAGATTAAAAAAAAGAAAAATTAATTGTGTCTTTAATTCGGTCTTTATTTATACATTTGTTTCTTACAGTGTCTATCATCACTGCCCAGACTAATACATAAGTATCTGTTTGATTTATTTTTTGGAACACAAAATTAGTTAAAGAAATAGGTTTGAATGCGTCATAGTTTTTTGTAATTTATTTTTCTGATTTATTTTAAACAAAAATGATAATAATTATTATACACTTTTATCCCATGTAGTGAGGGCAACTGGTCTATCAAACTTATAATATTAAGCAAGAAGATCATATAAAAAGCAAGGGATTATAATGGTTTTGTATGGCAAAAATTTAGCTTGTTCTTGCAGATCAAAATTATTCATAAATTGTTAATATTGTATTAACAAATAACTTAATCTACTATATATAGTAGTTAAAAAGATACATGCATGTGTAAACTGTGCTACATGCGTATTATGCTGATATGTACTTACAATATGTATGTAGGCAAGATAATGCAACTTAAATCTATGAAAAAAGAACAGTTTAAAGTTGTTCTTTCTTATATTTTATCTATTCAGCATTCATTGTCATCCAGTTTTCTGAAACATCAATTGCTCATTCTAAGCGTCTATTGTTTTCTTTTAAATTCTTTAGTGATATGTTTTTTTTTTTGGAAGAGTGCAAATAAGTGTTGATGGCTGATGATTTATAAATAAAAAATTTAAAATGATTGGTTGACTTGCTTCTTTGATTTTTTCTTTGAACAATGTATTATAAAGGACTTGCTTCTTTGATTTTTTCTTTGAACAATGTATTATAAAGCATCATTTATTGGTTTAATGCATTTTTAGATTAATGGAGTATTCAAAGTCAGGGTCAGATTATTCCAAAGTGCTGTTCATGGTTTTGTGATATGAAATTAGTTTCTTCTTTGTAGGTTTGTTGATTTTCTTTTCTTCATCCATTTTCATTAATTCCTGATTAGTTAATTCTTCCATGTGGGATATCTTTTTCCAAAGTTTCAACAAAATGTTGCATTACTTGTTAAAGTTATTATACCTTAAAGATTGCAATGATCTATAGATTGCTGTTATGATTCCAATTGAAAACATATGTGACTATAAAAACATAGAAAAATATTTTTTTGATATTAGGGAAAAAAAATTTACTTCATTATGCAAACATACGGAAAAATGAATGACAAAAGGGAAAGTAAGCTCACACTGGACAATTTTTTTTTTTCTGCAAAATTTGTAACTTGCACTGAAAAAAAGCCCATACTGAAATTTCATTTTTTTTTGAAAATTCATAATCGTATATTGTTTATATATAATTATTAGTTGAATTAAAAAAGCAATGTTTACTGTACTCTTGTGATCATAAAGATTTGTTATTAACAGATTAAGAGTAGCCAAATTATAGAACTGTACATTACAGAACCATAATCACAGGAATTAATTTGAAAAAATAAAAATTCTAACATATTAAAAAAGAAAAAAAAGTATTTAATGCTTTCTGTGTTTGCATATTATAATCAATATTTAAGGCTTTTTTTCACAATATATATTTTGCTGATCTAAATAAACAGCACTTTATATACAAATACACTAGGTATAGCATTTTTTTTTTTGTCCACGAGGTCACATTTTCGTAAATGCTTTAGCCATTTTCTTTGAAATGATTTAGAAATTTTTTAAATAATGCAATAGTTGTGAAGGCAGAGGTATGAATTATTTAAATGTTAAAGATATGAGTCGGTTTTAATTTATTTGTATTACATTTTTATCATATAAAATTTATTATTAACTGCATGAAATTATGCTCACATTTTTTTTTTAACTGCAAATACTACATGAAAAATAATGCATTCATAAAGATTTTAATCCAAAATTGATTGACTAAGTATTTTAACTAATATTTGTACTGTATACATTTTAAATTAAATATTAATAGTATATGACTATAATTTATTTGTAGCTTTATATACTGAATGAAATTTTCATCTTTTGTTTCGTTTTTATATTTTTGTACATTAGCGATAACATCCCCTATTCTGAAACAAATTACAAGATGTTTTAAAATTGAGCAAGTAGATTGTTATTTTTAATTTAGATTTATTAATTTTTGGTCATATAAAGTTCATTATTGCGTAATACCAAACTTCCAAGTCTTAAAAAAAACACGCATTCCCAATAATGGAGAGAAATACTCATTGTGGAAAAAGAAGTATGAAAAAGAACCCTGAAACATATTTTAAATGGTGAACTGTAACAAAGTTTTAGTTGTAAGTTTGTTATATTTTAAATATATATATTAAAAAAAAAAACGTATATAAAGTTTTAGCAAAAAAACAAAACAAAACAAAAAACACAAATATATAGTTTTAGCTGTAAATGTATATTTTTAAATATAAAACTGTATTACTTATAAATGATGCAAGAGGTATATTATAGAGGGTAAAAAAAGTCTATAGCTGACTGAACTGTTTAATATCTTCTAAAATGAAAAGGAAAGGGGTAATTTATTTGACAAGGATTAGTCATGCCAGAATTTTTGGCTGCATTGGAATACTACATCATAGGAATAATACTAAAGTACTATAATTCAGAGTTATGAATAATATATTATGTATAGATTCAAATGTGAATTAATATGAGTAGATTATTTAGAATATATTGCAATTAAATGTGGATTACAAGAGCAGAACCTTTGCTCATGATTACTTTTCTTTTGACTAAGTTTTTTTCACATTATTTTAAATGAGATTGCATCCATAAACATAAATAAAACAGAAAAGAAGGGGTTAAATTAAAGCAAATCATTAACTATTGCTTTTATTTTTGTTAAATTGAAATTATTTTCATTAAGTTCTTAGAATTAATAAATTAATCTTATTAATATTAGTGATGTAAATACAAAATTAATTAAATCTGAATTTGTTTTTGTTTACAATAATTAAATCTTAATTTATTTTGTGATATATATATATATTTTTCACAAAAGATTTATTTTTCTTAAAATAACATTACATTTTATTTGTGCAAGACAATCTCATTAGATTTCATGTCAAGATTTGCAAAACAGTCATGATTAAATAATGTAAGAAAACAAGAAAAGGATTTTCAGGGGAAAAGAATATTACTAAAATAATTTGATATTTTATTGATTTATTATTAAAATAATAACCATATAATGATAATCAATAATACTTAAAATTGTAATTTTTATAAAAAAAAATTATGTAATATATAAGAATTTCTCCAATTTTATATTTCTTAGCCTTTTTTAGTAAGAATCAGAAAATAATATTGATTTTATTATTTTAACTTGTATGAAAGTTCTGTGCTAGAAGGCAGGCTGATACTAAGCAGTTGAGAAGTAAGAATGATATTTGATCATCATCAGAGATGGTTTGTCATTGTTTGCTATCTTTTTAATACAATTTATTCTAGCATTATTTTAAAGCTGTATCATAACCTTTAAATTTGTTGCTGGTAGGAAAAACATCATATTCCTATAGATGTTGAACTTATGTTTACTGTTAATTTTTTACTGCATCAATGGAAGTCACTAATCCTAATTTATGAGTACTTAAAAATTTGTTTTTTGACATTGATTATATGTAAATAAATAATAAATCATAAGTCAAAATGATTTATTATTTTCTGACAAATCTATGCTTAAGATTAGTAATCACTTTTCTTATGCTTAAATACAAGCATTTGTATTTGATTTAGAGTAAAAAAAAATATGTATGCATGAATGTCAAAAGAAATTTCTATAATAAATAATGGTTAACTGAGACTGTAGAATAACAAAATTGCAATATCAATTTATATATTGATAATTATTTTTATCTTTTCTTAATCCTCTAAATATTATCAATTTTTGATTTATATATATTTGTATAATGGTATTACACAAAGTACATATTTGGATTTTTATTTAATATTTTTATTCACAAATATATATGATCACAATATATACAATTTCTTTTATAAATTACATTATAGGTTGACTACTACTATTAATTATTCTCATTTTTCTTATTTCATGAAATATCTTTCAGGAAACAGGGACAAGTTAATTCATCAATATGTATGTTTTTCTTCTTGATAACTAAGAATGCACACATAGCAGGCTCAAAAATTAGCTAATGGGCAATTTAAACAAAAATAACATAAAAGTAGCCATGCTGTAGAAACCATTTACTTATAGAATTGCTAATGATGAAATAATTTGGTTACTATTTTGTATAGTTTTGAACTCAGGGACTCGAATTACTACCATCAGTAATTTTGTGCTTTGGGTCTATTTTAAAATTTTGATTTTCTAATTTATTATATCAGAGCTATTACAAATGCAATATTTTTGCTGTAATTGTATCATTGTGATTAAATTTGCCAAGGTAATTGAGAAAGTAAGTATATGTAATAAGAAAATGGCTGCTGCTATACATGAAATTTACAACTTTTTTTATTTTTTAACCCCCCTCTCCCAATATTGGATTATTGAATCTGTAGATTTTGAGTGAAAGTATTCAGCAACTTATTTAAGTAAATGTTTAAATGAATAATTACTTTACCCAATACTTTGGTTATACTAAATCTAATATGATAGAAGTAAATGTATGGAAGTTTGAAATTTTCAATAACAGTTTGAGTGTTGTGCAGCATTGTATATATTAAAAAAAAATTACATGCACTAAAACAGTTGTGTAACACTCCCACCCCCTTTCTTTTTAAGTTTTATTCTCACACAAACTTTAAACATACATATTTAATTATGTTAGGATATATCTTTACACTAGGATGGACGATTATTAAAGCATGGATATATCCTCTCGTTTACTACTTCTCTATGAGGTTAGGACAGTTGAAAAAGTCTTTACCTTTCATTTGGCTATTTTATATAAAGGCTAGTTGATTTTTCATCCATTTAATGGGCCACATGATAAATAGCTAATTCACCTATCATATTTATGATCTGGATTCAAATCTGGTTGAATAAACTTCTATTCCTGCCTTTTTTTTTTTTTTTAATCAGGCAGTTGACATCAGCCAACCAAAAAACCATCAAAAATTAACTAATAATTGATAGTTTATTATTCTTAATGCAAGATAAAACAAGGATACAATCTGCTTAATTCCTCACTATCTATTAATTGAAAAGTCTGGAGAGTAAAAGCTTCTCTTTCAGTTTTGGCAGTTATGTATATAGAAGTCTGATCACTATTGAATTGTAAAAAATAACATTTGGGTTATATTAAGTTGAGGTCTTTGATATTATATTATATGTGTCAGCTTCTCACTTTGGCTTTTAATAAAGTAAAAAAAAATCAAATGGGTTAGTTTGTTTTTTGGTGAATATAACATTTGAATGTGAAAAATGACAGTTTGAGCTAGAGTTCAATCATCTGCAGCTTTCAGTTCTGTCATTTAACTATTATGATAAATATTACTGGACTTAAGTATTCTATAATTGTTTTTACTTAGAATATTATAATCAAATTTCTAATTTGCAATATGGATATCATCTAATTTAGATTTTTAAAATATCATGATGTTATGGCATTACAGTAAAATAATAATTACTGTAACTTATTTACTAAATGAAAAATTTGAATTGTTAAAAAAATCAGGTGAAAACATACTTAACCATATCCTCTATGAATACATGCAATACATATTGATTCTTAACAACATACAACTTATATACCTAAATTACAATTCTAAGTTGAAAGTTTACTTTCAAAATAAATAAGAGCTGAAAAAATAAGTTGAAAGCTTTTAATGTCCAATCACTTTTGTAAGCAGGTATGCATTTATGAAATAGCATTAACAAAGGCATAACCATTATTATCAAATTTCTGCCATATGCAAGGCAAATTTTTCTTGATAATCAAATCTCAATAATGAGTTTAAATTTATGTATTTCAATTAAGCTTATTTATGTTTGTTTTATAGCAATATTTACTATTAAATTAGATTTAATTTTGTTCAGTTTAATAATCCATATATATATATATATTAAGTAATTTTTTTTAAAGCAATAAGTAGAAATGTAATAAAATTGCAAAGAATATGTATTCCCTCAATAAATTTGAATATTTTCACCAAAATTTTTAATTTATTTTTTTACTATTACATATTTAATGAACCTTTTTTTTTGGGTTTACATTCATTAATAAATTGCATATAGAATGAAGCTGGAACTAAGCTGTATCAATATATACGACTTCAATTATATGCTATTCCAAAAAATAAATAAATAAATAAATATATAAACAAATAAACTACAACAAAAAAAAACTTCAAAGTCCATAAATTTAATATTTTTTATGATACTTGAGCAGCTGTTTTTCCATTTCAGAGCATCCATACATGATCACATTAAAAACAAGACATTGAAATGTAAATAAATTTTACAATGCACTAGCAAACATTTTTTCATCTCGGAGCACCATTTGTGATCACGTTTATTAATAATTTTTGAGTTTTTGTTAAAAGCACATACATTTTATTCATTTTTATTATCTTTACTGAATTTAATGTGCAGTATTTTGCAATAATAAAATGTTTTCTAAGTTTAATTGCTAAACATTTTACGTAATTCTAGAACACACTTAAAAGTTGATACTGACGTAAAAATATGAAAATAATTAAAGAGATCGTGGTTTCTTAATAATGAGACTATTATGTTTCTATAAGACAACATATTTTATGGAGAGGGATATTGCCCAGAACATATTTAAATGTGATGAAAGTTGGTCATTTTCCTACAATAAGTTTTTATTTTAATTTTACATAGAATGAATGAATGAATACACTTTCAGTAAAAGATATGTAAATGTGACCCCTCAATTTATTATTAATAATTATACTTTAAAAAAAAATTATTTATAATTTTTACTTACTATATATATATTAAAAAGTCTATCATATATATATATGTTAAAAAGTAATATACAGTACATATTTTAACTACAGTTTATTAACTAAATATGAGCTATTATATAAATGTATAATGTGATGTTTGCAGGGGATTTGTTTCTATGGTTTTACTTAAGTTTTTTATACCTATTTTTTATGTTAATATTTTATTAGTATTATTAAAAAATATTGCAATGTCTCTCTTTTGCAATGAAAGTGGTGAAGTATGCTTTTTTTAAAAAAAATGTTGAATTTAAAATGCATTCACTACAATAATATGAAGTCAATGTTTATGTTTTATTTCTTATTGAGCAGTGATTATACATAAAGAAAAGTTTTTTTTTTATTAGATAAAGTGCAACATTTTTTTAAAAAAATGTACATTATGCCATCTTAAATTCTTTTTTCTTTATTTGCATTGTTTTAATTTTAATGAATTGGATTTAAATGGGCATGGACCTCAATATCAGGCTTTACTGCATTTGATAAAATCTTTAAAGTTATTGTTAAAAAAACATGGAACTGTACAAGGTTTATTAATAAGCAGTTTACACACTATTTTTTACATACATAAGTATTTTTGATTAATAAATATACTTAGTAAAATGTTTTTTAATTATCACTGGTTCTCAGTTTTAAACTTTTTTTTTTATTAAGATGAAATATTCAAAATTGATGAGTTTTAGGTAACCAATAAAACTCACTATTGAGGGTAAAATATAATTTTAAAGCATTTTTTAAAATAATTATTTTGTGATTATTTAAATTTGTAAAATTTCTGAATCCAAGGAATCAAAAACGGAGAGCTTCAGGAATATTCAATATATATTGAAATGTTTTTTGTATGATGTGTAGAAATCAACCTGTAAGAGCCACATCCATTTCTAAAGCCAATGGTCACTGGATGTATAACTATGCGGAAAGTATAGGGAGAGAGTTCTTTCCCTCAATAAGGATTACAACATTGCTTTTGTATAGTATTTGGTTGATGAGATGTAAACTGACATTTGATCAATCAATAGAAAACCCTACTAATTTCTAAATACTATCTGGAGAATGAACAGAAAGACAAAATCCTGGCTCCTCCTGACATTCATGCAGCAACATGGAGCCTTTTCATGTTACCCACTTGCTGCTAACCTTGGACAGAGAATGCTCTCCAGTCTGTTACTACATCTTGCCCATATGATCAAACCTTATGTTAATCACTATTATGTTGCACTATTGTAACCACAAGCCTTAATAAAATTCTTTGATTTTTTTAAAAAAAAAATTAAACTATTGAAAAAAGTCTCTTCTATATCAAATTATAAAAATTCTCAATCTATTGTTTCCAGACATTTCACACATTTCAACAATTATTCAAAGTATATTTTTACCCTGAATGTTCCACGATAGTCATTGGAAGTTAAAATACATATTTCTTGCTATAAAAATAAAATAGTTTACAAATTTAAAAGTGATAGATATAGAAAAATATAAAACAGAATCCTATTAAAAATTGCAATAATAATGTTAATGATTATTCATGAAAATACTACATACTTAAATTACAACTTAATCATTAGTTTTAAATGCAACTCAGATACTATCAAGATCCATTTTATTATTTTTATAATAATCAAAATTACACCAAATCCACAATTCAGCTAGACTAGCTAAGAAAATAAAATTTAAAACTACGAATAGTTTCTCTGTTACAAGCAGACTTCTCAAGTGTAAAGAACTACAAAATAAGAACATATTTAAACTAAACATTACCCATAATTCCACTTACTTCCCATCCACCCTTAGTATTAAAAGAACTTAAATAAGTTAACTGCTTCAGAATCATAAATTTGTAACAATAAAGATTCTGAAGCAGTTAACTTATTTAAGTTCTATTAATATTAAGGGTGGATGAGAGGTAACTGGAATTAGGGGGTAATGTTTAATTTAAATATGTTGTTATTTTGTAATTCTTTATACTTGAGAGATCTGCTTGTAGCAGTGAAACTATTGGTAAAATGTTTTAGATTTTATTTTCTTGACTAGAATGGTTGAGTTGTGAATTTGGTGTAATTTTGATTATTTATTGACTAATTTCACTTTATGCTTTTAATAATATTTATATAATGTATATGCAATATATATGTATATAGTAAATATATAAAATTATTTATGGAGCTACTAAGTCTAAATGCATACTTTAGATAGGTCCTGTAAAATCATTTCAATAAACTTGTAAGTAATGCCTTTTTTCTCATGTCAATGCTAATTTATCAATTAGATAAACAACTATTCTTTTTATCAGCCATGCTGTTATATAATAAATAAATTAATCATAGACAGTCAAACAAAGTGAGCATATTTTATATTATTATACTATGCACATTTATATTTAGTTTCTTTGCGAATATATGTTCTCAGCGCCACATTTTTTAACACCAGTAATTTATTTCCATGTTTATTAAATTTTTTTTTTTACAATTTATGTTGTTAATATTAGAAACTGTAAGCTGATTTGAATAATACTTTATACAAATCACTGCTAATATAAATTAATATTTTTTTTTTATTATTTCATTAGTCTAGAGATTATTCAATAATGAATAATATTTTTGTAGTGTAATTTTCACTCTACTACTCACACAGGGTAGGAACTGATTTCTGCTTGCTTTTAACACATTGTGGAAGGATGTAATCATGAACATTGGGGATTATAGATCTCTTTTATATGTCTTTGGACATAATGTTTATGATTATCCATCCCTGTACAAAGTGTTAAAAGTGGATAGAAACCAGTCCCTATCTTGCATAAGAATGGTGTAGTGAAAATTACACTACAAAAATATTATTCATTTCTGCTAATATAGTTTGTCCCTTTCAAATATCAGAATTTAATTTGTTTACCATATAATAATGTGGAAAAGTGGACCATTTTAAAATTTAATTGATAAATTGTCATTGATACAAGAAAAAGCGTATTATTTACAAGTTTGTGAATTATTATAGATTCACATTTGAATTTATTGCTATGAATATTTAGTTTTAATAGCTGTGATTTATGTATGTGCTTATTAAAATCATTAGAATTTACACTATATATAGCATTTATATTTATAATGTCAATATTACAGTAACTACATGTTAAAAAAATCTGAGTTTATATTAATCATACTGAATAGAAAAGATTATTTTTTAAATAGATAAATATACTCATTTATTAATTTTTATAATAATTTTATTTTACCATTATTAAAAAAAAGACATTTATTTGATTTGGATAGATTTTGTTTTTTAACTTGATAACTCTCATATTCATTAAGGATCATTGGGTATTACCCTCAGAAAAAGTATGGTTGTTCCAAAGCTTTAAAATGCAGTTTAATGTTATTGTAAATATTAATAAAATTTTTTTTTTAATACGTAGATTTACACATAATGCTTTTATTTATTTATTTTTAATTGAAAAATTAGTCTGAAGAGATTAGTATATTATGAATTGTGGCTAATATCTGGTCTACTTTTCATGCAAAGATTTTGGAATAAATGAAATATGATTTTTTGCTTAATTATAAAATATTTTAAATTATTTTTACACATTAATTAGTCGATTGTTATTTAAAACAAAAAAATACACATGTAAACTTTTAATTTATTCATCTTTTATTTTTAGAAATATATAATTATTAAATTTGACTGTAATATAAAACAAAATCCCACAGTGTCAACTATGTCACTATCTGTCAGAATTGATATGGTGTCAAAGCAAATATTAAATTTTAAAGTTGAATTTGATAGATTTATCATAAATCTACTTCCATTCATTCACATTAAAAAAAAAAAAAATTGATTCTTTTTCTGAAAGAATGTTGAAGCTAACTTAGTTGATGACATTGATGGAACATTGTTCTGATTTACAAGTCACTTTTTAAATATTTAAAAAGATTAAATATGATTTTTTAGAATCATTTGTAAATTAAAAATAAATCAAATTCAACTTATTGAGTTTATCTTGAAATAAAGATTTTATACAGAAGTTTATGGTTGAGCATTTTCAAAAACTCTCATCAGGTAAACAAAAGAAAGTATCAGATTTCATAAGGGTTAATTGGCATGAAAAAACACAGAGAATGTTTGTAGAATTTATAGGAAAAGCACAAGTTTTTTGTACTGGCAAAAAAAAAAAAAATTTTTAAAGGAGTAATAAAATGTGAAAAAAATTTATGAGTGAAGTTGTTATTAAAATATTTAAAATTAAAAAAATAAAAGGAAAAGTTATCTTTGGTTTAAAAAGGAGAAAGAAGATATGATTATTTTTTAAAATAAAATTGTAAAATTAAGAGCGTGCTAATAGCTCTAAACAAGCTTTTTTTTTTTTATTATTTATGATAAATGCTACTACAAGAGAAGGCATTCAAATCATTTTTATCTTGGATTGTCCCCATCCCCAGACCGGTTTCGACTAGCACGCTCTTAATTTTACATATTTGTAGGTGCAAGCTATATATAAGTCATGTGACATCTGACTTGTTATTATTACTATTAAAATAAAATTATAAAAATGTCATTTGATGTTTAAAAAATATGTCAGGACTATGATTTGTCTACATAGAATGTGTAAAGGTGATAGTTCAAAATATGTATTGTAAAAAATAACATTATTTCTAAGGTGCTGATATCATGATAAAAGAAATTCTTGATTGATGCAGAAAAATGATTTATGTTTAAATGAGGTTATCAAGGGTTCACTATATTATTTATTTTTGGAAAATTTTATTTAATTATAATTAAAACATGTAACTATAAATAATTGCTTTTCTTGACAAGAAAAAATAAACTATAAAAGAAATAACACCCATGAGGTAATTAAAATGTTCATTTACTTTAGTCTTTTTTTTTAAAAAAAAAAAAATCAAAACGTTTATTAGGGAAGTGTAATTTTTATTTAAAAGTTTTACTACTCTATTTACAAACACCTTAAACTTTTACCTTTTTTAACTTAAATATTAAACTTTTACCTTTTTAAAATTTTTTTTATCATACAAATTATTTCATTTTTAGCTTTTTTTTTTTTCAAGTAATATAAATGATGACATTATTTGTTTTATATAAAACAAATATTTTTTCCATCTTCTTCATGAATCATTTTAAATAAATTATTTACTATTTCTTTATTTTTTTATATTTTGCTTTTTTTTTTTTCAAACTATTTTTGTTCTTTATATATTGAATGAAACCTTTTTTATATTTTTATAATTGATTTATTTTTCTTTATTTCATTTTATTAAGCATTATATATCACCAAACTTACTATATTTTATGCATATTTATTTATCCAAGTCTATACTTTTTACTCATAAGATACACATTTTTTTTTATTTACATTACTAAAATGTCTGTGACAAGAAATTTTGAATTCCCATTTTTATGCATGTTAACTATTAAACATGGAGTCAAAAATGAAATTAAAAAAAAAAAAAGAGAAGGAAATAAACACTACAATATATCATAAATAACTGAGACAAGCAAAAAGTGAGGTACTGTGTCTTATGCATCAAATGTTTTGAATTTTTTTGCATTTCAATATAAGTAAGCTAAGAGTTTATTTATGTGTGTATTTATGTTAACTAAGTTTGTTTAAGTTGGGAGAGGACTGGTTATATTTTTATTGATTTACCAATTTTTCAGTTTCTCATCACTTTGTAAAGATAATATCTATTCTATAATTAATCTTATATAAGCTGCAGATTATGTATGTGTTTTCTTTTTTTGGTTTCTAACACAGGCAAAGCTCTCCATACAGTAGTGCCACTCAGTGCCAGCCAGAATAATCAATGGATGCTAGAAGGCTTGTGCATAAAATCCCCATCTAGTGCCTACTCATCCAATATCACCAGACTAGTTTCTGGCTTGTGGCCTTCGTCAGTGAGGAGCCTTGGATCTGAGAGCTCTGCACCTCACTATGAGAATAAAATTGAAAACACAATATTTTCAATCTAAGCTCAATAGCTTACATAGTCATATGGGTCTGAACTCAGTTCAGTACCCATACATTTTGGTGTCTGGATTTTTAACAACCATATCCACCACTATCCATTTATGGTATTCATTGATTACTCTGGCTGGCACTGAGTGGCACTACTGTATGGAGAGTTTTGCCTGTGTTAATAACAGTTATGTGCAAGCATAAGAAATGGTGATCATAAATATAATTTATCCAAATTGCTTCAAAAATAAAGAAAAATGTGATTTTGGTAAATGGTGATCATGTGATGTTTAGTAGTTTAATACCAATCCTGCCTAATAGGATAGTGGTGACTATGGTTGTTAAAGAACCAAAGACACCGAAATGTATGGGTACTGAACTGAGTTCAGACCTATATGACTATATAAGCTTTTGAGCTTAGATTGAAAATATTGTTTTCAATTTTATTCTCATAGTTTTGTAGTTAAGTAGAGATAAAAGGTGGATATTGGAGAAGCTACAGTACATCACATCACATCCTGTGTTAATAATAGTTATGTGCAAGCATAAGAAATGGTGATAATGTGATGTTTAGTGGTTATTTTGATTTCTAAACCTCTTTTGAGTCAAAACATAATGTAAACTGAAATTTGTTATATTTCCCAAAGCTTTTTATGTATAAATGCTCCACTGTGAATTTTAAAACTATTTTGTTATTATCCTATTATTATTACTTAGAAAGATTCATTCAATTGTTCAATTTCATTATTTTTTACTTCCATCCATAATTTTAATCTCCATGGATGATAATCTTTTTGATCTTTATATTTCCTTCATTTTTTTGGGAATTAGAATGGTTACGCTCATTAATAAAAGGCTATTAAAGAATGAATGAAACATTTGCCAGGTGCATGTGTTGAGCTTAATTTAAACACTGGTTGCATGATACATATATATGCATAACATGCACACACATATAGCTAGTTATTTTTACATTTAAAATTAACTGGAAGGGTAACATCAGTTAATAATATTCTGAAACTTAAAATGATGTCACATTTGTAAGTTTTTTTTCCTGTTCGGAAAGTAATACTTTATATCTCTGTAGTCTTCAAGAGGGAGTTACTTTATTACTTTAATTGTAAGGTATTGGTAGCTCTAACACGACATCAAAGAAAAAAATAATATTTCAATTCATCAAGTAAGAGGGATGGGGGAGGGGAATATATATAAATGTGGGTTGATACAATTATCAAACTAAAGAAATATGACACCAATTGTCATGAATTCCGAATATAATTGTAAAGATTTAATTGGGTTGGAAGATAATATTGCTAGATTATGTTTTAGATGTTATTACAATTTAAATAATAATGATTTCACTTGTTTCTTTGTTATGTAACTAGATCAGGTAGCAGTAATTTTCTAAGATTTTTAAATATATAAATTGTTTTAATAATTGCCCCCAAGATTTTTTATGCTTTGTTAAATTATGTAGAGATTTTTTATTGTTACTATTTGTTTGATAAATTATTCTCGAAATTAAATTGGAATTTATTTCTCTACATGTAAGAAATTTAACTCAGTAGTTTGTCTCATCTGCATACATCAGATTAATTTTAAGATAGTTTGTTTATTAAATGATGCATATCATTATTACATATAAAATTATAATAAAAGGGATTTATATATAAAAATTATAGTAAAAGGAATTTAGATTTCATCTTCTAATTTATATTTGATTATTTGTGGAAATATATATATTTGTATCTTTCTATTTGCCAAAAGTGATAAAAAAAAATCAAACTTAATGTACATATATTAGACATAGCTTATATTACTTGCTCTACTTATTTTCAGTATCTGCATTATAAGCAGTTACAAACGAGTATGGTATTTCAAATTCCAAGAGAAAAAAGTAAATAGAGGGATAAATTATTAATAATAATATGCCATCAATAAATTTATAATGATTATACAAACCAATCCATGAAACAATATGTCTACATACAGACCATCTGACCTATTACTCCATTTATTTGATTTTTGCTTACTGTGTTTAACTTCTTCTGCAGCAAATTTTACTTTCTGAATGACATCTTCATCCATATCTTCCCAATGAAAGCAATCAATACTGCAATTTTTTGAAAAGTCTTTGAGATAATCTTTATAATGTAAATGTGGCCTGCCTCTCCCATGAAAACCATGCGTTCACTATAAAATATTTTTTAAAAAAGTTTTGTATTATTCTATCATAAGTCAATCCAGCTAAGATGTGGCTTTACAATTGCAGACTCAATAATATTATATCCAGCAACTTGGAAGAACATATATCTTGCCATTGTATTTTTATAATTTAGTGGAACATACTTAAATGAATTTTTTCTAATATCTTTATGTTAAGTGAATAGAAGTTTAAGGTATTCACTTTTCTACAATAAATTAGATAAATTAATACATTCATCTAATTTAGAGGCAAAATATCTGTCATTGCAATGAAAAATTTTAACTTTTAACTTTTTAAAAGCAGTAGCCAACTGGAGTCTGTGATGCATTTCAACATTTAAATTTATTTATTTTTACTTAAAAACCTACCAAGACATTTACAATGACTCCTTTTCTTAAATTGATAATCATCTAAGCCAAAATTTGATGAAGACTTTTCTTCCATCAATTGTTAATAAAGGACTTTTGAATAATAATGAAACCAAAATCTTATACATTGCAGTCAAAATATTAAGTACATTCTATATACCATTTTTTGAGTTGATAAGTTTAACAATCAACATTTTATAAATTCAAAATCTTAGAAGATGAAGTTCATATTTTCTCTTTTAATTGATTCGGTTTAAAAATTCCACTATAAAATTTGTATTGCATATTAATCCCTGATTCACAAAACTGTCTAAAACAGTTTCAAAGATTATCATCATAAAAATCAAAATGTAAATTAGTGAATGTCTTTGTTTAGCACTAATTTTAATTTCAAATGCCTCATATTTACCAATTGTTATATTGACATTTATCTATGTAGAAACTAGAATATGAATAAATTTTGATGGACAACCTACTAATTTCACATATTGAGTCAAATGCCATGACCAAATTAATAAAAGCAATATGTCAAACACTTTTATGCTGAACACTTCTTTCATTTTCCTTGCTACAAGAATAATTAATGTCTGTAGTACTTCTTGATTTCCACAATAGCAGCCTATTCAATATAACAGTTCAGTACTTTTGCTGTAATGGATAATAATGATCATTCATGATAATTACTGCAATCTTGTCTTCTTATTTTTAAAAATAATTGGAAAAATAAAAGCATTATTGAGTTTAAATAGCATAACTTCATTAATCTATGTATTTCTAAAAAAATTCATAATTTTTAAAGCTAACATAACACCACCATATTTTAAAAGTTCCCTATATATCTCATCAGGACATCCAGTCTATCATTTTTAAGATTACAAGGAGCTGTTATCATTTGATTAAACTGGATATCTTTGCCCAAATCTAAATGAGTAGATAACAAAAAATATATTATTAAAAACCATCATCCCAATTTATTTTATCATTATTCAAAAGATTATCAAAATACTCCTCACTTCTTTGAAAATCATTATTACAATATAAGAGGGTGGTATTTATGGAATTAGATCATTTCTTATTTTCAGTGCATCAGAAAAAAAAAAAAGACCTAAATTTTCCACGGTCTGTATCTGAAGTTTTAATCCACCAATCATTTTCTATTTTATCTGTCAATCATTGAACTTTTAAATCTATATATTGATTCTGAAATTTTACATTCAAATTATTTTCTGACAAACAGAAAATGCTGCAAGTTTGCAACCAATTCACTTAATAGTAGAATCATTATCAAAAAAAATAAATTTTTTTTTTTTTTGAATATAAGAATAGATTTACTTGCATCCATTATATCTTTTTAAGAGAATTCAATATATCAGTTACATCAGTGTTTCTTAACTGCTGGTCCTTGGAAATTTTTTGCCAGTTCATGAAAAATATCCTTAATTTGATAATTACAAAATATATTTCAAAAATAAATTTCAAAGAAAATAAATCTACTTTAACTTGCCCCTGATCTCTTGCAGGTGCCTTTTAGTCAGCCTTCACAAAAATCATACATTTTTAAATAACTAATAGTTTTGGAACTTTTTTTTTTTAATTCTATAAAAATGCACTAAAATAAAAGAGAAACAAAATTCAATGGTATATATATTAGTTATTTATTATAATGAGATTAAAATATAATAGAGAAACAGTAAAGTAAAAAGCTTAAATATTATTTAAATTTTTTTTTTTTAAAATAATTTATAATGATAAAAAAAAATCAAGCTGGAATATTTAGTAAATTCTTTAACTGAATTACTTTTTTTTTTTGAATAAATAAAAAAAAAGTTTCTTTTGTTGTATTCAAAAGTTACAGTGAAAACAAAATAACCTCATCTTAAAATCATACTACTGTTAGAGCAAAGCTGGTGTAATATGTTGGAAGCCTTTGCTTGCATTTTTTTATTCATTATAAAATTATATATTTAACAAGGACTTGTTGAATTTAATTAAAGCTTAGATAATATATATAAAATATTAATATAAATTTGAAATATAATAAATATTTTTAGCCTTTAACAAAATGAATACAAAGAGGCAAAGTACATTTTTTTATTTTTAAAATAAGAATTCAATTTTTCAAGAAAAATCAAATGAAACTGAAATTGGTAGCCCACAAGCAAAAAAAAAATCATCCTTCATTAGAAGTCACAATGATGAATATCTGGGTATGGATCTATTCTTTGGCCTAAATCTATGGAACAAGATATACACTTGATGTGTATAATCTATCACGATGTTCCATCTAATAGTGCATTGAAACATCAAAAATATTACAATCTTTGAAATCAAAACATTCAGAATTCAAAAAAAGCTTTGGAATATTTTGAATGTAAAAAGCAAGAATTTATTTTACAATAAAAACATTTAAACAAACTTTTGTTCAGAATAAATCTTTATTAAAATGTTCCTATTTAGTAGCACTTCAGATTGTTAAAACCAAAAAAATTATTTACTGTTGCCGAAACTTAGATAAAACAAATTTTATTAGATGTTTGTTCAGAAATGTTTGGATCATTGGCTGCTGACAAAATTAGATCAATACCTTTTTCTAATGACACTATTGGAAGGCAAATTGCTACATTGTCAGAAAACATAGCACACCAGCTAATAAATAAGATTAAGGAATCAAAAATATTTGCAATTCAAATTGGTAAATCATCTGGTATTTTCCAAAAAAATGCTGTATTAATTTGTTATGTTAGATGTATTGACTTTATTTTTGAAGACATCAAAGAATAATTACCGTGTTGTGTAGAACTGGTTTATACACCATAAGCAATAAAATATTTTGTGTATTAAATTTTTACATTAACAAACATGATTTTGATTGGAAAAATTGTGGTTTTCTGTACTGACTGAACAAGTAGTATGGTGAGCAAGCATTGTGATGTTACTAAAGAAGTTCATGAAGGAGCAATCCCTTGATTTATTAAATACACATTGCATAATACATTGGCAGCATTTAGCAACTAAACATTTTATTCCCAGAGTTGAATGAAGGTTAACTGAATCAATAAAAGTCATAAATCTTGTAAAAAAAAGGCGATCTAAATTTCAACTATTTGCATTACATTGCCAAGAAGTTTGAACAGTACAGGAGGAATTATTACTTCATACTGAAGTCAGGCAGACTATTTGAATTAAGAACGGAAGTAGAAATATTCTTGGTTGGGAAAAAAAATCTTAATTTGCAAATTATTTTCCTGCAATTGAATGGGTTGTAAAACTAGCTTACTTAAGTGATATATTTTTCTACATTAATGATTTAAATTTAAGTTTACAGGGAAGTCGGAAGAATGTATTTTATTTATATAATAAAATTGATGGATTTAAAAAGAAAATTCAATTTTGGCTAATGATTATCAAGATGTAAACAAATTGAAGTTAAGTAAAATTATCAATCACCATATGCAATCATTGTATGATGGTTTTGAAAAATATTTTCTATCTGAATGAGTTTGTATGAGATGAATTTATGAATTAGAAATTCTTTCAGAGATCTTACAAACAACAGAAATTTAAATAACCAATAATATGAATGTCTCTTGGAAATGAGTCTTAAACTTGGCATTAAAATCAAACTTTTCCACAGTGAATTTAAATAAATTTTGGTTCAAAATGAGTACTCAAGTCTGCTTAAAAAAGTAATGAAAATGCTCATCCTTTTTGTGACAATATATTTGTGTGAAAAGGGATTTTCGGCAATGAGTACTATAGAAAACAAACTCAGAGAACTGTCTTTCCATAGGTTGCTCTCTTCGCCCCACTTTAACCAATTTGGCACCGAATTTTGAATTATTAAATTGAAAGTGAACAACAACTCCCATTAAAATTTAACATTTTTTTTATTACTACCATCTTGATGACAGTTCTTTGACTTTTAATTTTATGATTTTTTTTGTGTTCACTATTTCTTGTAACAATTATTGTGATTATATTACAATAATTATTATATGATCTGTAATTTTTAAATCAATCAGTATGATTTTCTGTGATTTTTATGAAATATTTATTATTTTTAATTAATGTTATCTTTATAATAATTATATAGTTCGTGATTTTATAAGTGTATTTTTTTATGGGTAATTAATATTTCTAGTGCTCATTATGCTGTGATTTTTTTTTGTAATTGTATTGTATGAATAATAATATTTTGAATAGTTTATATATTTAACTAGATTGTTATATCAATGAAGTGACTAAAAAATGAAGCACACATTTAAGGAATTGAACTAGTAATTTATATATATATATAATGTCGTAGATAAAAAAAAAAGATAATTTATTTTAATTATGTTACTGGTCTGTGGACATTTTTTTTTGAAGCTAAGCAATTTGCAGAGAAAAATATTGAGAAACAATGAGTTAACGTAATAATCCTGAGTCCAATTTAGCAATTTTAGTGTTGAATAGTTCTTGAGATTTAGCATAAATAGTAGATGCTTCTAAAAAATGAATATCAAGTTTTTTTGAATATCGATCAATTTTTAAATGCAATTATCATTTTAATTTTCCGTAATCTTTGTAAGTGCCTATATAAGATAAACATCTCTTGCATTTTGAATCCTAATTATAGTGTATTTTAGTATGGATACATTTATGTTTTTATATATGTTTATAATAATCAATGTGTCATTCTGTCATGAGCTTGATTAATCAGTGGAAGGCAGCTAATGTGATGCTTTGTCTTATGCCATTCTCACCAAATAAGTCAAAATAGCCTACAATTAGTATAAAACTGAGATCACCAAAATACATAGTTGTTGGGCTGGTGTCAGACCTTATAGCTACACCAAGAAATTAAACTGTGTAAAGTTAGACTGGATTCAAAATTTTAACTAAGAGATTTGTATTTCAAGTTATTAGCTTGGATAATGAAAAAAATAGTAAAAGTGATGGATGGATGTGTACATATTAAATACTCCTTATTATTTTTGCAAATAGCCAGACGGGGTGTGCACACATGGGATTAGCTATAAAAATGTTATTAATAATGTTTAGATATTTAGAATGAAGGACCAATGAGAAAACTAAAAGAAAAAAAAATTTACAATGCTATTTTGTAAAAAAGAAAACATTGTTTTTTAATACATGAAGTTAAAACTTATTTTTAGAAGTTAATATGTATATAGATACATAATTATTACACATGTAAAATTTAAATTATATTTCCATTTAAATTCTGAGATTAACTTAGTATAGAAATATACACAGTAAAAAATACATCATCTATAATATATTATTTAGGGAAAATATTAATCATAAGAATGAATACTGTGGATTAATTAAGCCAGGAAAGAACTAATTAAATCTGAAATTAATTGGATTAAAAGAAAATAAAAACAGCAAACTAATCCAGCTTAAAAACAATAATTGAATTACTTTTATGAGTCTCAGAGAACAATAGAAAAGTCATTTTAAAAATAAAATAAAATAATCAGTAGCCTTTTGATGAAATTTCACAACTAAAAAAAGAATGTAGAAGAAACAAGTCATGAGTCAACTCTATACTTTCAGCCAAAGAAAGCTAAAAATTCAAAGCAGCCCATCTCTGTAGATTTATAATGAGCCTAGGGTGTTCAACAAGTTGCCTTAATCTTGGAATTTTTATATATCATGAAAGCTATTTACTAATAATTGTAAATAGAGTGTAATGTTATATGTATATGATATAGTCTTCATCTGAAATGAAACTTTGTTAATTTTATCATTGATGCAGATAATTATATATATATATTATTTTTTTCATTGCCGATTTGTAAATTATACAGTAATAGTTATTCACTTCTGATGTCACATTTTAATTATTATTATTCATCATATATTTTATATTTATGCTGTGAATACTTGCATCCATGTTATTATACACAATAGATCAAAATAAAAATATTTTTATAGCTATTGCTTATTAGAGTATTCAAGGTTAAATAAGGAATAAATATATATATGTGCAACAATAAATGTATAAAAATTGTGTAGAATAAAAATAATAACTTTGTACAATAATTATGTATGATTGTGTGTAAATAATTATATTTATATAATAATAATTATATAAATAACTGTAACAATAAATGGGTAGCAATGTAACTATTAATGTGTAGCAATGTTGTTAAGTCATAGAGTTAAATACCTGGGCTTATAAAGTCAGAGAACTAAATAATGCCATATACCTGGGCTTATAAAGTCAGAGAACTAAATAATGCCATATATGGCGAGGAATGTAAAAAAATACCATGTGTATGTAAAAAAACATCAAAACTCCAGAAGTTTTGAGGGGTATATAAAGCCCCAGAACATGATCTATATGTTCTGATATTGAAATGTAAGTCTGAGAGTCCTGCCTCTGTAAGTTCAAAAGCAGGGCTAGGATTTATTATGTGCAGGTCATCATGACCTTTTATTATTTTAATGTGCCTTAAATAAGTTATGTACATTTGTAAATATGATTAAACTATTAGCTTGTTATCTCAATTCTGACTTTGTCACTTATTTATTTGCTGCTCACAGAACATAGCACTTATTACATGGATTATAAAAGCTTTATTACAAAAGCAATTAACTGATGTATTTATTTTTAAATCACAGGGAGACTAGAAACGAAAAAAATAATTAAGAAAATTATTTCTGTCCCAAGAATAAACATAATTATGATTTGTTTTGCTTATATATTTGTAACAAAAAAATTATTGTATTAATATGTGATTATAAAAAAAAAAAAGAGAAAAAAACTTAATTTCTGAGGCACATTCATTTGGATAAATTTTATCAACTATTCTTCAAATACATGGCATATTGGAGTTAAAACTTGCAGTGCAAAAGAAGCTTTGTTACTTAAGAGGACTCTGATAATCAAATTCAATGTAGTCCAAATGATGTATGCTGATAATACTTCTGCAATGAGAAACCAACTCACTATGACCTGATAGAAACTCAGTAGATTAAGGATTGCTGCCTTTTTGTAATTCCAACCATATAGCTGCTCTCTGTGTGTAAGAAGCTATTTATAAAGTGTCTATTATGCAATGAAGCCATTTATTGTAGGGTTATATATTTATGAAGTGATTTTATTTATATGTACACATAAAGGAAAGAAATTATTGTTGCCAGAGAAGGAACTGAATAATAACTAGACATATATTTACGCACAGACTTGAAAGTAATTTTTCGAGTAAAAAATAAACAATTCAGCAATTATATATATATAAAAAGGTGTGTATATCATTTAGAATGTTATAAATTGATAACAAGAATTCTCAGTTTTTTGTGGATTAATGATTTTTCTGGGTTTCTAATAAACATTTTATAACAATTAAAAAATAATAAAGAATGCAGATAACTCTAGCAACTTTTAAATTGCAGATAAAATATTGCAGAAGCTCTCTAAATTTTTTTAACTATCTTATTATTTTATCATGAATTAGAATTTGCTTAAATAACATTTTTATTTAATCTTGTATACATCGTTTGATATTAAGTTTGAAAAAAAAAAATGTTCAGTAAGCACTAATACTTTAAGAAATCTAATTGATATGTTATATATATATTTTCATATGGATATTCATTCCCTGCAAATTCACACCTTCATGGTTGAGGAATTATAAAATTTGTTATAAATATTTAAGCACTGCTTAAATAAATGTGTGGAATATGTAGCAACATTTTGTGTTAATAAAATCATAATATATGTATATTATACTATTTTGCATTCAGTCTGTTATTTGAGGGAAGCCCCCCCCCCCACATCCACACCCTCACATTCTGACAGTATGGAAAGAAAGGTTAGTATACAGGAAAGTAGGAAATATATCAATTTTAATTCTACTTTACCCATAAGCACCTGTTATATAATACACCCATTATATAATATATAAAAGGCAAAAACTCTCCATACAGTAGTGCCACTTAGTGCAAGCTAGAGTAATCACTGGATGCATCCAGCGCTCTCAGATTCAAGGCTCCTCACTGACGAAAGCCACAAGCTAGAAACTAGTCTGTGGATATCGGATGAATAGGCACTAGATAGAGATTTTATGCAAAAGCCTTCTGGCATCCATTGATTACTCTGGCTTGCACTGAGTGACACTACTGTATGGAGAGGTTTGCCTGTTTTAATAACAGTTATGAGCAAGCATAAGGAATGGTGATCATGTGATGTTTAGTGGTTATATAATATATTGTTGCTGAATCAATTGCTCAAGTTAAAACTATATGAATTTTGCATTGTTTTGTTTTTATATATATATATCTTTAACTTTTATTTTAGGCAGAAATTATATTTAAAGCATTAATTATCTTACTGTAAATAAAAGTAAATCTTTTTTAAAGTTTTAAGTCATGAGATGAGGCCAAATGATGTTTCTTTAAAAATCTTAATTTTCAAATGGTTGATTTCTGACTGATTTGGAAAAAAAGGGATAAGTGAAGAAGAGAACTTTTTAATTGGTCAATGTAATAAATCTGTACTTTAGTACTGATATATTTTAATTTTTATTCCTATCTAGAAAATCTTGTCTCCTCCCCCCAATTATATTTACAGTATTATTTTCAATCTTTACAAATCATAACTCTAATGCAATGGAGATTTTTTTATTTTTTTAAACCTCACAAATTTTTCGATGCTGAAATAAACTTTCTCTTTTTTAGAAGATATTAGTTTTTTTTTTTCATATATCAAATGCGTTGACTGGGAAGCGAACCCAGACCAGCTGCATTAACATGTGAGCAGCTTCTTTAAATTTTCTTGTTTTTACATTTGTCCAGTATTCTTGTTTTTTCTCAATGGTATTGTTCTAGTATGGTCACTGATTAAGCCAGCCATCAAGAAAAGAGGAGAGAGTAATACCTGAAATGTATTATATACAAACCTGTGTGCTATCACTAGTTTGAATGTATTTAAAATTTTTAAATAAAGTTTGAATTTTTCTAATGGCATTTAACAATTAAATCTAGATGCTGAAAATAATCAAACATAAATACAAATAAAATGCTATTGTCCACAAAATTTCTGACAAACATCAAACACATGTATTCATATATAAAATTATTGCTAATAATTTTTCAGAATTTATATTAACACATAAATCTCACAGGAGTATGAAATTGTATTATTATTGTTTATAGATCAATTTGATGCTCTTATCTAGTAAGAACATTAAATGTTGATTTTTCAATCAGACAATATACATTTGTATTAGTTCAGTTCCATTATATGCAGCTTTTTTTGTAATGTATATTGAATTGTACATATTTGTTGAATTTATTTTTGGATATGACTTTACTCTTCATGTATAGTTTATAGAAGTTACCATGCTTAAATCAGACTCAGAATCTATTGAATAATTATAAATTTTGATGAAGTATTTGAGATCATGATATCATTGATATTATAATAATTTATCAATCAGTTTATAGTTAGGCATTAAAAAATGTCAATAATTCTTAAAATCCACGTTACTGCAAACTTTTTATCATCTTTTATAATGAAGGCAGTTTTTTGAATATGACTATCTTTTTAAAAGTGGAAGAATATCTTTCTTGCACTTTTAAAGAATGTACTTTTATATTCTGATGCGACAAGAGTTTTTATCATAAAGTTTTTATATTAGTTCTCATGTTCTATTAAATTTAATTTTGCTGTGGGCAATATTTTTTATTTTCTTTTTGATTAAGCCAACATGATTTAACTTGCTTAATGTAAATTATTTTGAAAATGAAAAAGAAACTATATATAAAATATTCCAGTATTCACAAAATATAAAACAAAGCTTTGTTTAAAAGTTATATATTTTTTATTTTTGAATTATATTTCTTAACAAAGTTTAACGTAATATTCCCCCGCCCCCTACTTATTAAGTTTTTATTGTCTTAAAAGTTTCTGATTTTATTTTCACCTTATTTTTGTATATGAATTTTATAATGTAAGTAGCAAATCTATTTTCTCCTACTTAGGTTCTGCTATCTTGTGTAAGGTTGATTAATTAATAAATGTCATATAATAATGCTTAATAAATTTCTATCCAGCATTGCTCTTTCCATATCTCCACACTAGTTAGACTAGATTTTGGCTTTCAATAAAAAAAGGGTTGTAGATCTAATATCCTTTTTCTTCAGCTGCCATAATATACTTATTTTTTTAATCAACATGCTCTCTGCCGGAAATTCATGTACATCTTAATGTTTAAAATGTAATCCAATTTATTTGCATGATTGCAATTCAAATCTAAATATTTTAATATTTTTAACCATAGTTATCCCATATTCTATTGCTTCTTCCAATATATTATTTTTAAGTAGTAAAGCTAGTTTTCTACTCTACTTTTACCATCTTGTATAAGCATTGGAGAATTGATTCCTTAAGCTTATACAAAATGGCAAAACTGCAGTAAGATTAATAAATTTGCTTTTTAAAAGCAGAGATCATATAATGTTTTGTTGATATAGCTTTGTAATATTTTATTTTTCAGATACTTATATTGCTATATTTAGGGATAAGAATATTCCTGTTTTATTTGCAATACACCTGGGTCTCATTTTATGCGGTAGATAGGTTCCTCAGAAAATGCACACAAAAGAAATCGCACAAAAATAGTGGGGGATGTGTTCCAGTAATTTTCAGAAATCGTATAAAACCAAAGCAACAAGGAAAAATTACTTTAAAATTCACATTAAAAAAATAAAGAAATAAGTATGACTAATAAAAAATTTCAAATATTTGAAAAAAATTAATACAAGACAAACTTTTTTTATTAACTACAGTATTTAATTTTACATTTTTTCATACATATTTTAATCATTACCGCTATTTGACAATATGCATTCGTTTGTGAACTAGCGAGAAAAAGCAGATTCGTGACGTGATGTACAACTAGTGCCACTTTCAGTCTTGTGCTGTGTTAATGGTTTTCTGTTTCTATATTAAAAAAATGAGATCGCAATCAAAACAAAAAGATTATACATTATCATTAGAAAGATTATTTTCAGTTTATAAAATCAATAAAATCTTCGTTATTATTTATTTTAAAAATCTAAAAAAATATTTATTTCTGTTAATATCTAACAAAATAATGTTTTAAAAGTTTAAAATTTTTGAATATTTATTACGATATATAAATCTATTATTATTATTTACTCATTAGTATAAGTAGGTTATTTACATAGAAGCTAAGATTCTAAATACAGCTTCAGGCCATATTCACCTTAGCTGCTAATATAATGTTATATTTTTGAAAAAAAAAAGTATTTCAAGTCAAAATAAGTTATTAATAATTTAAATTTCTTGATATCTAATAAATATAGTGAAATATGAAAGATATTAAGAAGAAATATGAATCACCTAACTTCAAAATCGCATTAAAATAATCCACATAAAACGAGACCCAGGTATATTTTTTTTCAATTCTTTATCCTAATACTTGAAACTGTGGATAATAAAGAACCTATTATAATGTATATTTTTAACATATCCACTTAATTTAATTAAATAATTAATTATAACACATTAAGGCATCAACAAAAATAATATAAAAATAAAATAATGTTAGTTATGAATAAGACATTATAATAATAAAGCTAAATAGGGCAACCATGTAACTAAATGCATGAAACAAAATGACTAATACATGATTCATGATATAGCTCATCAGTAAGATAATTGCAAAATTTATGAATTTTAATTTACAAATATCTAATTTAATTGTTTTTTTAACAAACAACCAGCTACTATTTTGATACTATTGTTTTTATTTGTTAACTAATTATTATTGAATGCTCACTAATTTTGTGAAGTAAAATTTTTATTATAAGAAAATTAAGGTAAATCCATAACATTTTTAAAACAGAGATCACTCCTTTCCCTAAATAGTGTAACTCAGTGATGAAATGGCTGATTCTAGCTTAATGTTTAAATCCATTACTAAAAGTTAAAAAAAGAATCAAATTTCATCAGGAATGAAATTGCTGTCCCCAGCTTTTGCTCTTTTGCCTGAACATTGTATAACTTCTTGATCACTTTTGGTGACATAAAAATGTATAAACAACATTTTGCTAAAATATTTATATTCCAAAAATAATATGTAATGTGAAAAGTTATGATATTGAGTTTAGAAGAATTTTCAATCAATTTTTTTTTTTACATTACAAAAACTGTTAAATGAAGCATATGCTTTGGTATCTATAATAATAATTTCCTATAAGAAAAATTAAATTTTATTATGTTCACATAAGTGATCAAAATATTGTAAATAATTAATTTCTTTATTATTTTAATTACAATTGAAGTACTATTAATTTCATTTTTGAATCTTTCTAGATTAATTCAATAATATTGTACGCTATTTAATTCTTCATCCCATTATAAACATTTTGGTCTTTAAAGCTGTTAATGGAAACTTACATTTTTATAATAGTTTTCCATCTCTTTTTTTTACTGAAATATTTTTAAGTATTGCATACTTCATATCAGTTGATTTAGAGATAGGTTTTCTTCTCAATTCTATTTTTTTAAAGTTACTACATATTGTAGCAAATACCCCCTCCCCCCCTTGATAGAAAAAAATAAAATGGATTACAAATACATAGTGCTCATGTCAAGAAAACATTAATTTACAGAAGCGAATTATTATTATTTTTTTAGTTTTATTTTTAAATGTGTGTGTGTATATTAACTTATTTACTGCCCTATATTTACTATTATTTTTTAAAGTCTGCTTGTAGCAGTGAAACCTTAGGTTGTGTTTTAATATTATTTTTATGCTGTTCTGGTTTAATTTTAGATTTGGGGTAGTTTTGATTTTTAAAATTTGTATATATATATTATAATGGTCAGGGTGTATTTGGTAGTGTTGGAATCTTACCATATCTGCTGTACAAGGGTGCCACCAGGCCATTCGAACCTGGAAATTTTATATAGTAGGCAGATACTTAAGTTAAGATCCATTTTTATTTTATTATAGACCGTTAGCCCCAGTCACTAGTTCACGGAGCAGCAGAGATAATGTATACTTTATTTTTTAAAGAAAGAAAGATAATAAAAAATAAGAATAAGCCACATAGAAACATTTATTTTGCACATATATAAAATTTAGAATTATTATTTTAGCCTAACTTTTACTTTAGAATTTAATTTACATTTTAACTTTTCATTTTAGAAGTTCGCACAGATGAATTAATTAATTTTATTAAAGTGTCGAGTATGGATAGACTACATAGATTGCACTTGAAAAAGAAAATATTCTATATCCCTTATTTAACCCTAGGCCAAAAGTTCGCAAACTAACGCCAGTCTAGCATGAATACGACAGCACAATACCGTACTGTCATAAATATACATTTGAACAGCACGGTTATCGAGAAGAAATGTCTCATTCAGTACAGGAATGCTACGTCTGTCTGGCGAGAAGAACAAAAAAGAAAACTCCATAGGAAGGGATTGTGGTCTTTTTTGCTGTCTTATTATCCCATTCCATAGGCTAAAAGGGTGATCCAAGGAACAGGGAATACCATCTGCTTCCTATGATCAGTGAAATGGGACTTACTTTGCCCAAGAGTAGCGTATAATGTGATCCTGTACATAGCGGATCTTCATGCTACATTTACTAATTATACCAACACATCCAACCCATTGACCCAGTTTAACTTCAAAACAAATAACCTAAGATTTACTCTCCCATAAACTAATATAACTTTACAAATCTATGCAGCTATTCACACCCGACTTAAATTTAATATTTATTAAAAGTTTAGTTTAACAGAAAAAAAAAAATCATAATAAACACTTAAAAGAACAGAAAAAATAAATTAGTGGAAATGATTTTAAAAAAAAATACATTCAATAAAAATAATTATTAATAAATGATTTAGTTTAGTCAGATAGGAATTTCTATTTCTATTTAAATATTGGGAAAGTTTTATAGTTAAAGTTCATTAGAGTTCATAAAGTTCTTACAGTTTTAAAAAGAAAAAGTCCATACTTTGTAGTTGCTTGTAATTTGGATCCAATGTTAATTCCCACAACATCCTTTGCTGCAGCTGGTAGAGTTCTTTACAGGCTTTTATTGCAGGACCCTGATGTCCTGGGGTTTGCAATCTAGGAAAACGATATCACATTTCTTCTTTTAGAAAAACTGAAGGGATTGAAAGTGCATCTTTTCAATCCCTTCTCCTTCAACTCTCCTCGACTTAACACATATAGCACATATAATAATTTATTTCCAATCTTTCATATTAAAATTGTGGATTGACTGGACATGACATCATGATGATAATGATTCTTTCACTATGGTCCGTTTCCTGACGGATTTTTTTTATTGGCTATTCTATTTTTATTGTTCTTCTCTTCTATCTGACCTTTAATTATAAATTTTGAGATGCCCAAGGGCTAGTTTATTTAAGACTAATTAAAAATAATCATTTCCATTTTACACAATAGCATTAATTAAATTATTGTATATTCTTAAAGATATATATATATCTGTATATATTTTAAGTTTTTTTTTCTTAAAATTTAGTTTTAAAACCTTTTCTTTTTTTAATAAAGTTTTTTTTTAATAATTTTTCCATCTGTGCGATTTTATATATATATATATGAGTTTAGATGACTTAATTTTCAATTTTTTAAAACAAATTTTTATTTGCGAACTTTTTACTCTTAATTTCTAATTTTATTTATAGAATAATGTAACAGCATGTGTGCCCGTTACAATATATACAAAATTTAATGAAAATATTCTAAAATACTGTAAGAGTTTTTCATAAAAAATTAATACTTAATACTTAAATAAGGCTATAATCTTAGTATATGTGCCTTGAATACTTAATTTATTACAAGAGAGACCTCTACAAATCTAAATGCAAGATTCGACTTTATAAAGATAAGAACGGTCACACTCCTATCTTCAATCTATTTTTCTAAATATACCTGGGTCTCGTTTTACGCAATAGATAGGTGCCTCAGAAAACATGCGCAAACGAAATCGTGCAAAAATAGACGTAACTTACATTGAAAAAGGGGGGTTGCGGTCTGTGATTTTTCAAAATTCGCGTAAAAGCAAAGCACCAACGTAAAATTACTTTAAAATTTGCGCAAAAAAAAAAAAAAATAAGGAAATAAAATATGACTAATGAAAAATTTCAAATTTGAAAAAAATTGATACACGACATACCTTTTTTAACTATAATATTTAATTTTATTCAAAATAATATATTTTTATGCATAATTTACAGTACAGTAATTTACATTTTTTATACACGTTTTAATTATTATGATTTTTTGATAACAACATAATTAGTAATTAATCTTTGAGATGATGATTTTATTAATTGTTTATGAAGCTCGCGATATCCAGACATACAACCATTTAGCTCTCATTGGAATTTAAGAGCACGTTAATGATTAGTGTCATTAATAAGAAAATAATAATTGATTACGTTCTTTTTTAAAAAGCAAAAACAGAATGTGATTTAAAATGCAAAATTAACACTCACAATGTTTGAACAAATTTACATTATAATCTTGTAAAATTTAATATGTGTATACATAAAATGTGGAAATCATGATTTTAATTTCATTATTGCATAAAATCTTACTATTATAAAGCACTGAAAATATTGAAATTACTAAGATGAAAGTCGAATTCCAATAATGTGCTATTACTTTCAATAAGACATAAATGCGTGAAATTTATTATTTAAAGTAATAGCGCATTATCGGAAATCGACTTCCGGTGAAACACGAATCACGTAACTTCAAAATCGTGTTAAATAAGTCAGTATAAAAAGAGACTCAGGTGTATATAGGCAAATCTAAAACATTTTGATTTGGGAGCGTGAAGCTAATACCTTCTTCACTGATTAAGTCCACTATTTCTGTTAAACATTAATGATCACAAAACCTTAATGAATTAACTGGTTTCAGAAAGTCATTTGTTATATCATCCCTTAATTATAGCTTTCATTGAAATATATATTTAGGGCTAATCCATTTCAGACCTTCAGCATAGATCAAAGATCCATCCATAACATTAGGAAAAATATAATACAAAATCAACAATCCATATAAAAGTAATTGTTACACATTCTATCTATTTAATTTGATTTAATAAAAACTTAAACTGAAAATCATATAATAAAATGAAAAATTATTATAATAAAAATTCACAGAATGTTGATATCATTTGCAGAATTTAATTTTTCTGTTTCTGTGGTAATTAAAATCTGTTTTAAAAACAAAAGCAAATGGTACAGGTTAATAAAAATCAAATTACTTTTGCTTTCTATTTTAACATTTTTTTGATATTGTTAATCTGTTGTTTTTTAATTCAGATTTTCAGAAAGATTTTAGAACATCTTGCAAATTTATATTTTATGTCAACCCATGATATTCATCAGAGTAGTTTTATAATTTTTTTTAGCTTGATTTTTTTTTATTATATTATACTACAGACTAATACTTATTCTGTTTCATAATAAAAATTAAAATCAATTTTTTAAAAGCAAAAAAAAATTTGTTAAAAAAAATCATCTCTCTGTTTAAGTTTTGGAGCATGGAGCCCAAATATCTGGATGACGTTATTAAAATTAATATGAATTCTATCAGCACTAACTGGTTTCTCACCACCAAAAGAGGCATTGTGAGAATTGATCCGATCTGCTCTCTGGGTCAGAGAGAGGATGAGACTTTTGATCATCCGATTCACTCCTGCCCTGGCCTTTGGATAATGAAGAAGGCAATTTTCGAAAGGATTAACACTGTCTTCCATCTAATAATATCACTAAAGGAAAGCATTAAGACAAGAGTCTTCACAACAATAAGGCTTTCTATTTTCATCACCTACTCTTATCTGGACCATCAGATGCAAAAAAATATTCAATTCCGCCACCTTTTAAGAGACTAACTACATCTTCAAAAAACTCGCCAAATTAAAAAGAAGAGATCAGCTTATCACCCCAAAATGTAAATTCATGGATACTTGGAGCCTAATTACAATCCCAGATTAGTAATTCAACCCCAGATTAATGACCAAATAACCCAGTGTTCAACACATTGGTACATTCTGAACTGGTACCTTCATTTATCCAAAAAATCACTTCCATTGAGGAATTATTTAGATTGTTATTGATCACCGTTTTGTAATGATTCTAACATAAATTGAAATATATTAGCATGAGATTTCTGTTGTTAATTGACTGTGTAGAAACGTTTCCTTCATTGTAAAATCTACAGATTTTGTGTGTAATTATTTTTGAAAAATTGCTCACATCTAATCAAACTAATGAAATCGCTTTTGTAATCTTTTCCCATTGAAATAAAGTATTTATTATTATTATTATTTTTAAAAAAAAAAATCACTTTTTTTTTCACTTTATTTAGTGTTAATCAGCTTTTTCGTAAAATTTCTGAAATATCTTGTGCAGCTTTTTTGCTTGGAGATTTTTTTTACATCTCATTCTAATTTGGTTTTTGTCTAATAGTGAAAACTAGAATCTTCTAAAAGCAAAAATAAATTATAATAATAAAAGTCATACTTTTTTATTTGGAAGTTTTTTAAAATTTATTTATGATAATAATAAGTTCTCTATCTCAGCCTTTCAGAGAAGCCTGAAACATTTTCTATGTGTGCATCCTTTGTCAGGCAATAACTTTCATTATAGCACTTTTGTTTGATGACAGTTTTTACAATCTTTTTTTTTAATTTGGAATTCTTTTTCCTCCTTCATGCCATTAATCAATTTTTTTTTTTTTAATTTTTTTAACTCATATTTTTAGAATCATGGTCAAAATTATTATACCTGTGCAACAGAATAATTAAAAAAAAAAGTACAGTATATTTTCACTGCTAAATGTAATAAACTGGTGAGTGAACAAAATTGGTAATTTAAAACACATGCACTTCTAATCTTCATTGTATGAATTTGTTAGATAAATATTAATTTCGTGAGAAAAGTGGTTGTTGGTTAATTTGTTTACACTAATCTTCATGATCTTATTGTAATAAAATTTGGCTACCTTGAAAATTTAAGGGCTTTTTTTAATATCATCTGGATGATAGAAGCCATCAGTTTTTAGAGATTCAGATTAACAGTATTTTATTAGTTTTTAAAAGACAAAAAATGCTTATTTATTAAAACAAACTAAAGAGACAAAAAATTACTAGTCCACATATATTTGTAGCTACATGGTCACTTATTTATCAGTGCAATTTTTTTTTTTTTACTCTCTGGTATATTCATTACAATTTTATATGTTCAACAGTATGTAGTATTTTTTTTTCTAATTCTAACAAATTTTAAATATGTCAAGTTCTTTATATTGTTTTTATTTTTCATTTTTATTGTAGTATACTAAGATTTTTTTTTTTAATCAATAACACTATTGGAAATAAAACACAAAAGTTTCTAATTTTTTTGTTATTTATAAAATGCTTAGAAATATAATACATTTTTAAGATTTCATAACTATATCAATAAAATGTTTTTTTATATTTTGAATGTTTATATAAATGAAAGACTACATAATCCTCTGATAAAAACTTTTATTAAGGATTAATTATTTAAGCATAAATAAATTGACCAGAAAAACAATTCAAGTGAATATACCATTTGAAACAAGGATAAAATTTTAATAGGAGGAAAAATATTTCTTTTTTCTTTTTTCTTTTATCTTTTTTTTTTTTTTTTAGTAGTAGAAATTGTATATATGTGAAAAGTGTTTACCTAATACATATTGGAAAATAAAATAATTAAATGGTTAATTACTTGAAAGGTGATGTTTTAATCCAGTATTGTAAGTGATAGATTAAGTTTGATTCAGGAATCGCTAATTCTCAAGCTGTCTCTCTATGCCTGCATTATGTCTAAAAGTAATCTATATAACGATTTATAATAATAATTAGTTGTAGAGTGAAATAAATGTAGATTCACAAACCCGTATATAAATTTTTTAAAAGCTATATATGTATACTCAAATATAAATATTTATCATGAAAATATAAATTAATATTTATAATAAATTGGAAATAAATATTAATGATTGTAGGAAAGTTTGTGATGATGCCATTTTACTTGTAATTAATTATATGTTGGACTTTTTTTTTAATTAGCTAGTTGAATTGTTAAATTTTGTTGGAAAAAATCCGAACTTTATAGCTTTCTAAATACATTTGATTATTAGTCTTGACCAGTGACATCTAGCTTGGGAATTGAATCATTGAGGTTGATTTGTGATTACTGAATTTAAGATCATTCTCTAACCAACTAAGCTCAGTCTGTCAAAGTTAAAAATCGGTAAAAATTTTATCTTCTTTTGTCTATGAGAGTTCTTATATCTCCTTTCCTCCAACAGAAGGTTAATGTTTGGTTTCCAAACATGGATGCGATTATCATATGCGCTGCTTTAAATATTTTTACTCATTATTTCTAATAATCAAATATGGTTTATTACATTAGACATGTCTGTGTTTCATCTCTAATCATTGTATTGTTTTTTTTTTTCATGGATATTATTAGTATTAAAAAACAAACAAAAATATTTTTATTTGCTATTAAATTATTAGAAATATTGAAATTAAATATAAATTTGAGCTTAAATAAAAGTTCTGAATTAGTATTTTTAGTTTTTTAACTGTAATACCAATAGATAAGTTTTTGTATCTTTTTGCTTTTCACTAGTTGAGTCTGTACATATATTAAGTATGTATTTATATATAGTGTAATAAAACTGGAATTAACTCTATATGAATTATTCTAATTTTTTATTTAATAAATATTTTATAAAGTTAACTTCAGTTTCATATTTATATTAATATTTAAATTTGTTTTATAAATTTTTTTTAAAGGGATTATTGACATGTTTTTTTTCTCCATAATCTGAATATAAAAGCTATTAGTTATAAATACGTTTAAAATTTTTTAATCAATTCACTTTAAGGTTCAGGTTATGTTATAAAACTATATAAAAATGAACTATTGGGGGGGGGGGGTCTATAAATATATGATATTTCTCTTATCAGTGGTAATCACCAAATGTAGTTTTTTTTTTTTTTTTAGTATTCTGGTTTCTATATTTTTCTTTTGATTAATTAAATATTCTGCATCTTTTGTACTTCAACTAAGAATAGCAACACTTATTTTTTCTGCAATCTTCCTTTACTTGAAAATAATTTTTAGTAAATACCAAAATAAAAAGTTATCATTAAATGGCAGCCTAGTTCATCAATTAAGACTTTGTTAGCATCCTCTGCCTTTGACTACTAAATGATGTCTTGGCTGATGACTTTACAACCACCTGGGAATAAGAGTAGTCATTTAGTTTTGATTATAAATTTTAATAAAAAAAAATTATTCATACATACATACATGCATTCATTCTGCTTTCAAGAAAACCTAGCTGCTGTTTAAGTTAAGAATTGCAAAGGCAAGTGAGAAAAAAGCCAGTAAATTCACTACACTCGCTGATGTATAAGGGTGAGAAGCCTATCTGTGTTGTTTATTATATGAATAAGTTGCAATGAGAACTTGAAGTACATATTTGGAATTTATTCTGCTTGTTTTTTTTTTTAAGACTTGAAAGTGGAAACAGAGAGTTTTTTTTTCATTGCTGGATGTTGCGAAGTTAGAAGAAAAAAATGAAATTATTATTTTAAAAAATAGGCATGTACTTTACTACAAAGACACAAATAAATATTGGAAGCATAAGTGGAGTAAGATTTATTATAAATAAAAAGTGGACAAACAACATATTGTAACAGTCAGAATCGTCTATCTCGCTAACACACTGCAGAATTCAAACCCCAGACACGAAACTGAACATTCTAGGAGGGTTGCCTTCTAGATATACTAAGTTCGAATCTAAAGTCCAAATTTCACAGCGCCATCTACGTGACAACGCATCTGATGCCACTACTAGTATGACCTTTGACCGGTGCCTGGTGGTCAGGGAGAAACAAAAGACTCTATACTAAAAGAAGTTTGAGTGGCTAATTAACGTCTATGGATTTACAAAAGAAATGCAGAAAATATATATATAGACCGAAACAGTGATAGGAATCAATAAAATAAGAGATCAAATTTAGTTTTAAATAATTTCACAAAATTTATTCATATAAATTATATATATAACGCCACTGTCTGCTTATATGAGACAGGGACGCGTATTAAATAATTGTTGGCATTATATTCCAATAAATGACAAAAAGGTTTTAAAGCAAAGTGATATATTCTATTCCTCGGGTTAATAGCATTATGATAATGTGCTTGACGAGATAGGAGCATGTGCGAGGTGCTTTGAGTAATTATACAAGTTTAAGAAAATATTTGAAATTAAGTGTTATAAAATATTTATTGATTTCGAGAATAGCACGGACAAAAGCTTACTAAGCAACAAAGTGGGAACGTGATCAAAGCATTTATTTGAGAATAATAATAATAAAGTTACATTGGGAGGTCAGTATTGCTGATAATGAATTTATTAAAGTTGGAGGGTGTGACACGTTTAAGTCACGGATGCTTTGTAAAATAAATATAAAATAAAACAATATTGAAGATCCGGAATAATTACGGAGGGCATCTCGCCGCTAACCCGTAGGAAAGTATTTTGATGAACAGCCGAAACTTAGCGACTGGGTGACGATTGCGTTTTAATTCCCAGGTGTGTCATTTGTGAACACACTGCCTGGAAACTGCAATAGTGAAAGGAGTCCTTGGAAAATTAAAACAAAGCGGTCTCAACAACCAATTCATTTACCAACAATACGAGACTAGTGTATATAAAACATACTGAATGGGTTTTACTTGGATTAAGAGAAATGCCCAATCAAATTCCCAGAAATTCATTTAAAAGGGTCCGCACATTCTCGACGTCAATGATGAACTTTGTAATTAAAGTAGAACACGGTAAGTAAAATAGGAAAATGCATGCTTGCGGGTTTGAAAAGTAAGTATAGATTTATATATGCAATCATGCATTAGGGGACACATTTAATCATTGACCTCGCACATACTCTCATATTAGATTAAAATCAATAACATGTAGATTTTAAACTATGTGATTATATTATATATTAAAGAATAGAATCGCCCTCGAAAGAGTGATTTGCAAGATAATAAAATTGGAAAATTATAAATTTAAAATATGCCTTAATAGCGGCGTCTTACTTTCAATAAAGGGAATAGTTCACTCGGTCAAAGACGATTCTGACACATTATCATAATAAAATAAAAGAAAGCTTTATAAATAGAAAATATTAACCCAAGGATAGAGCAAAACGGTTGATTATATTTGAACACTTTAAAGAAGTACATAATAAAATTATGTGAAATAAAAGAAAAACAATTTAGAATAGCTATAGCATGTTAGTTAGGAATCACAAGAGCTCTTGGGTTAATTTAGGATTACCTCTGGAGAAGCATTTTTAGGCAGATTGATGGTCGGCAGGTTTTTATATAATTTAACAGCAAAATCTGGAAATGTTCATATTTTTGGCAGCAGCAGCAGCAGTTCCGGGGTTCCCTGTGTGATAACTTCCGATGGTCTATGGCAGCAGATGACCATTCCAGAGAAAAATAGCTTTCTCACGCTCTACTCTGTCATGTCAAGATTTACAAATTACTAGAATAGAACTCAGAATGATTTCTCTTAGAAACATTAGAAGAAAAACTCGAGAACAAAAGAAAACCCTTCTTTTATAGTAGACTTTAACAATGGAACTGCCCTGGAGCATTACAAAAATATATCGGACTTATCAGCTGTAATTAAATCATCCGAATGTCTAAAGGAATTCAACATTAATTAATTTCTTTTGTTAATTTCCCTGTCGACATTCGAATTACAAACTAGATTTAATTAACAATTACTTTTTACTAATTAAAGAAAACCTTAAGTGGACATCTGCTGTTTTTAGATAAACTTATAGAACATTAACTAATTAAACTATTGTCCCTGATTTATTTAAACAGAAATATTTGGAATAACTTTTATTAAATTAAAGACAATGATTTTACTTTTTAAATTGCAATATTTGAATCTATTTACTAAACGAATATTTACTAAATGAATTTTATTTTAAATCAAAATATATTACGACAGTAATATATTTGTAAATAGATTCAAACAAAATAACTTTAACAATTTATAATTTTGATATGTTTTAAAATGCATATCATAGTGTGTGCGCAATTACAACTTATATAACCTACTTTTAAATAAATGTAAATTATGTGAACAAATACATAATTCATAATATTTTATTTTATTTGGGAATAAGTTATATATATAATACGAGCATTGTGCTCGTGGTTTAAAATTAGGCGGGATTTTCGGTATATAAGTGTATTGCAGACACACTACGATAGATTGGGGTTCAAACTAAGGTATGAGGGTAGGAAGTAGGTGAGAAAAGGTGAAACGAAGATCTGCAAAGCAGACCTTACTGTTTCAATATGAAGATTAGTGGTGTATTCAGGTTTATGGTCCAACAAGTTTTATTATGATGAAGTTGAGAGTTTTTATACAGATCTACAAAATGTTTTTGATCAGACCAAACATTTTAAAATTGTCATGGGAGATTTTAATATTAGAATTAATGAATGATTAAAAAATGAAAGTACTGTGGATAAATTTGGTTGAAGTGATAGAAATGAGGGAATACACAGACTCATGGACTTCACAGACAAAGAAAAATTGTTTATTATGAATTCTCTTTGAGAAAAATGCTAAATAGAAATGGACATGGAAGCTTCCAAGTGAAGCTATATCAGAATTGGATTATATTTTCTCTAACAGAAAATATGTATTTCAAGATTGTAAGTCTCTTAATAGATTCAACACAATAAGTGATTATCAGTTAGTAAGATGTAAGATATGTTTATACAAATCTAGAAAGAAAAATTATTAAGAAAAACAGTAGTAATCACAGGTTATATTCCTAACTTTCAGAAATATTATAATGAATTTGAATTAGGATTTGAAAATTCTTTTAAAATATTAATCGACTTGGAAAATAGTTCAGATTTGATTGAGATCAATAAGAGCGATACACTATTGACTCTATTGAGAATTGCAAGATAGCTGGTACAAAAAAAGCAGCAATTTACCAGTATACTTTCTGTTGAGATAAAACAGTATATGAAAATAAGAATGAATATGAAATGTGAGGAATAGTTCTATAAATAATTATATAATAACAAAGAACAAAAAAAACTAAGTATTTCGCACAATTACTACATCTTTTTAATTGCCCAGTATTTTAAATAAAGCGAGATATGCTATTAAATCTATGAAAAAGGCAAAAACTCCAGCAAATGATACAATTTAAATCAATATCTTATTGGGACAATTATATACCAAATGTCTAAATAATATGTACCAGGTGATTCAAAGAATGCAGTAGTAATATTAATATTTAAGAAAAGTGATAAAGAAGAAATTAGAAATTACAAACCTATTAATCTTTTATCAGTTCTATACAAAATTCTTATCCAAACAATTACCATTTGTCTACAGAGAACTTTGGATTTTAACCAAATAAAAGAATAAACTGGATTTAAAAGAAGTTTTAGCACAGTGAATGATGTCCAAATATTGAGAGAAATTATAGGGAAAAAAACAATAAATATGAGTTGTCATTATACTTTGGATTTGTAGATTTTTGAAGAGGCATTTGATTCTATAAGCATTTGTATAGTGAATAAAGTTCTGGAAGATCAAGGATATAGATCTGGGATATTGATATATTCTGAAGGTTAATTTTTAAAATGTAATAGCAATGATTAAATTACACAGTAATAAATATTAATATTGAGAAGAATGTATTAAAGAATGATTACATATCTTCAAAACTTTTTCCAGCAGTTTTACAAGAACTATTATGTGGATTAAAATGGGAAATGGAAGTTAAGGGAATTAAATACGTCATCTTGCAAAGGTTGAGAAGGATGAATTAGAAGTCAAAAACTATAAATTATCTTAGTCAAATTATTAATATAGATGGTTCTATATTGGATGAAATTAATCATAGAATTAAACTTGGAGTGCTTTTGGTAGAAAATAACTTGTATTAAAAGAAAATAAGCTTCTGTGTTTGAAAAGGACAATTTTTAATAAATGTATTAGAAGTGCAATACATATGCTTCAAACCAATCAGAGAAGTATGGAGGAATTTATAGTAGGAGTGATAAGACGGGATTGAAAATGAAATACATGGGCAAGAGAACAAATAGACATCATTGACATCATAGAAAGAATTCATGAGATTGAATTGGAGGTGGACTAGACATATTGCTAGATAGTTGAAATCTTAAAATGAATCCTAAGAGGTTACAAAAGACTTAGAAAGTGATCACATAGATGAATGGATGAAATAAGGAAGTTTGCTATGAAGTTGGAGATTGGAGAAACTGATTTAAACACAGACATCTTCATCCTGCATTGAATAATTGAAAGGTTTAGTTTTTGAAAAATTATGTTTTTATTTTTTAAGTCAGAATTTTGGAATTTTTGCTGTTATTTAATTGCATTATATATTTTTTATTTTTGACAAAAAAAAAAGGCATATATTTAAATGTTTTGTCTTAAAATATTTAAAAATATTTTTTAATCATGTACAGTATATGTTTTCTATTAATTTAGTGAAAAACAGTTAATTATGTTTATTTATATAATTATTTTACTATTATTTTTTTATATTTTGTGATATGTTTTTAATTATGTGTTTCTAATTGTCATTAGTCTCTCTTGCTATTTTTCTGGACTAACTGTAAGAGGGATTATGTGCTTGTGCATCCCTATTTTTATCCATAATTACATGACTAATCCTTTTTTTTTTCAATTTTTTTTTTTTTTTTTTACATGAAGTTAAAGTTATCACACCTGTTTACAATGATGATTTGTTTACAATATTTTCATTAAACTTGTATTACAAAAGAACATACCAGTTTTCTCATATTTGTGGTCAAGAAATATAGTTGGAAAGAAATCTTCCATTTACAATTTGCTATGTGAAAATAAAAACTCACATTCTTTTATTTATATTTCCAGTATAGATATATAATTATTTTTGATGTAAATAGATTTGTGTGTATGAATGTTATAAAAAAGAAAATATGTGTTATATATATACAGAAGTTTGATATATAATGTTAGTATATCAATGTTCTTCATGTTGAACTTCTATTAATCTTTGAATTATAAGCAAAAAAAAAAAAAAAATATTCACATAGTCAGTGGTCAGAGGATTTTGTGACATTTGAACTCTAAATGATGTGCTGAGCAAAAACTGCTTATTTAATTGATCAAATAGATTTTTGTTTTCATTTCCTCAGCTAGAAAACAAACTGGGTGAAAAGTGCATAGAACATTATAAATTTAATAAATTAATATTGTATTAATATTTACTGTGTGCATGTTGTTATTAAAAAATAGATAGTGACTTTTTGACAGCCATTAGATGTTAATAATATTTGTGGTGAAATTTGAAAAGATCATCCTGGTAAGGTTTACCAATGATTGACAAATAGTTAATTGCATTATTTTATTAATCTCTAATTTTGTGGTTAATGTTTTGGTGAATTTTTTTTCTAGATTTGCATCTTAATGGTATAAAGATTCTTTAAAGTTTATATATAATTTTAAAATTGGTCTACTATTATAGTATTAAGAGAATACCAAGTACTGACAAAATATCACTGTCGATGATAAAGTATTATCGGTACTTATGTTTTAGACTTGCAACATGTATTAGACCTGCAGTGCCTTTTCACATCTGTATCAATCTGCTAACAACTTTCTAATCTCTTGATCTGACCAAAATAATGTGTACAAATGGATCTTCTACAAACTTAAAATGATAAATTCGTCAAAATAAACCACACGTACATTATATTTTCACAAGATTTACAAAATTATTGGCAGCCTGAATACGTGTGTGAAAAGGCACTGCAGATCTGTGTTACAGATTTAATACTAAAACAATTACTAAATTACAAAAATACTCTAAAATATTACCAAAAATCCTTAAAATATACGTGGATGGTATTTATCGTGTAATATATAAAAATATGATGTGGAATATTAATTTCTAACAATACTAAAAATATGAATTTCACCAAAAAATTTGATTTTAAAAAGTCCATTTATAACAACAGTAAAAATATTGATTTGCCCTACAAAAATATGTAAAATATGACAAGTCAATTATGCAATTCCCAAAAGTTACTTTAAATTTGGACAAAACAATCACTAAATAAAAAAATAGTCTAAAATATTATTCATAAAACCGTAAAATATAGACATATATGGTATTTATTGTATAATATATAACAGGTATTGTCGCGATGAAAACAATTTCCGGTTGTACTTTATTTTAAGTGGATAAACTTTCCCCCCCAAAATGGAGACCAAAAGCAAAATTTTTATTTTTCCCAAAATGCACACTTACTTAACACATGATTGTATTTGTGAAAGTAAAAATCGTTGAACCAAAATAACGAATACAAATGAAGTGAAAAATAGTTAAAAAATGCAATTGATAGCACTAAAGATCTTGTCAGAATGAAATCTGGACAATTACTGAGAGTGAAAAATTACTCCTCCCCCCAAAAAAAGAGACACATTTGATGAAACAATTGGTTTGCTGGTTCTACTTTATTTTAAGTAGAGAGTAAAAGTAAATTTTTATTTTTTCCAAAAATGCACACTTAACATGTGATTGATGGTCCACACAAAAATGATCGTAATTGGCACTTTTATAGGTCTTCTAACAGTCGGAACAAATCTTCAATACCTCGGTCTCCCTGCACAAGCCACCAATCATCCACTGTTCGGGAAGAATTAGTCTAACTTGGTTTTTGAAAAGGCTCTCGTCAATTTTGCTAGAGCTTCCAATATTATGTTTTCTTGAAAATATAAACAGCATTCATTTCAGTAGCAGGTAAAAATTGTTGAATCAAAACTATGAATACAAATGAAATAAAAAATAGTTAAAAAAAATGCAATTGACAGCACTCAAGATCTTGTCACAACAAAATCTGGACAATAACTGAGAATGTAAAATTATCACACCCACACACACAAAAAAAACAGAACATGTTATTGAAAGAGATTGGAATACAGATTACAGGGTTTATTTGACGTGATTGCTTGGTTACACATTTATCGCGGATGGGAAGAGACCTGCCATCTCCTCTACATTGCAGGTCTAATACATATCATATTATCACTTGCTCATAGTAGTCTGTTGGCAGTTACTCTGTGTTAAAACAAGAATTTAACACATGCACACAGATGTATATATATTTAAAATTTAAAAGATAATTAAGCAACACTCACAACACTTGTTCAGACCAGAGAAGTAATGGTTTAATGATTGGGAATTTTAATTTTAGCGATTGAAAATTTTTTTGTTTATCTTTAATATTCAAAAACTCGCTTTAAAATGTGAATGTTGAAATCAATAATCTGTCAAGAATGAGAGCAAATTCATTTGTTAGAAACCATATCAAGATAGTCCTTTCTACGAAAATAAATAAATAAAATAAATAAATGAACATGATGTATTTTTTATTGAATAATGGGGGGGGGGGGCAGAAATCCAGGCATATAAGATTATAATATGGCAAGCTTTTACAAATAAAATGGGATTTCGAATATTTTTTACAATAATGAAAATGAAATTTTTTTGTTGAGTATTAGAACAGGTCTCTGATGCTTGCTGCTAATGAAGTAAATATTTTGCATCATATTTGAAAAAAATAGTAAATATCTCACTTCTCAGATGCTGACTTCATCATTCTGAATTGGAATGAAACACTCAAAAATACATGTTTAGTAATAGTTACAATATGACAATCAATAGTAGACATAAAAAAAATTGTGATTAAAATATTTTATTGTATTGCATGTGCCCAGTATGTTTTTCAAATGTATACAAATCTGATATTTTTTTTTCTGAATTTGGTAGCAATTTATTTATTGACAGATATTAGGCGACTTTCTGGATTGGCTATTGGTAATTACCTGAAAAGGTTCTGACATTTAAGCCATCAATTTGATGACTTTAAGTCATGGGAATAGCAGATTAATACAAAAAGTGGGAGGTAAAAGATTCTTTAATTTTTTTTTGCAGTCTGCAATGTGGATATATGAAGTTAGAAAAGAATAATAGTCTCTGAGCTAAAATATCTAATAAAGTATTTGATTCTCTCATTTTTTTTTTTTTATGTAATGTTTTTTTTTCTTCAAAGTTGTATTGTCTTATTAATTTTTCTTGGCAGTAAATTAAGTATATAATATATATATATCACATGAGTCAATGGGTAATAAATGTCATAGATAAAAATCTGGGGAAAAAAATTACCTTATTTAAAAAATTAAATGTTCATTTAAATCTTATTTTAAATTTTGCAATGTATCCTTCAGGTATAATTATTTTTCCAAAATATCTACTTCTTCCCTTTAATACCCCTCCCCCCTCCTTAAAAAAATTTGTTTAGCCTGTAATTATTTTGAATGGCACATTAAAAATATTATTCAGTTTTGATCTGACTTTTTTCAAAATTTTTTCATTTCAACCCTTAGGATTGAAATAATTATCCTTTGCTGATTAAACATTCTTATTTATATATAAAAAAATATTTTTTCTCTCATTTCCTTTTACAGTTAGTTGAATGTCAGTTCATAGTATTAGTTAAACAGTTTGTTTTATTTATTTTTTTCCTGAAAATTATCTGATTTATCTTTTTTTATTAAAAAGACAAAACAAAAATGACAACTAATCACATATTTGTATTAAGCTAAAAAAATATATGCAGAAATTGTTTATCGAATTCATATTTTTTTAGATTTTTGCATTTTAAAAAAAAATATTAAAGGTACATTTAATAGAAATAGTTATGCCAATTGTGGTTTATTTTATAATTTCAGTGAAATGTCTAGCTTATAAAACTTGTGCTTTTAAAGCACTTATTTAACTTAGAAATTCTTTATTGGCAATTTTTGACAAATACTTCCATCAAATGGGTTTTTTTCAAATTTTGTATATGTTAGGTATTGATGATAATACTATACTTCAGGGTTGTTCAGCTGACTTTCTATTTTAACAATGTTTGCAGGTCAAATTTGAAACCATGTTGATATCTGTTCACTGAATTTTCAGTGATGCACAATAGATGGGAGTATATATTTTAGAAATATATTTTTATTGAATTTCATGAGTAATTAATTCATTAAAAAGTCATTACAGTTAATTGAAACAAAAAGAAATGATGTATGAAATCTTAATTTCTCTTAATTGATTGATTAAAACTTGCTTTTTTTAAAATATTGTAAACACAAAAATCTTATAAACAATTTTAATATACATAAATTTAATTTTAAATACTGTAAATATGATGGACATTGTTTAGATTTTCAGTTTTTCAATTAGAAAATGAATGGTTAGAAAATGTCTGCTGCAAAATATCCAAATACTAAAAAATAAAAAATAGTGTATATAAAAATTATTTTATATAAAATGGTTTTATTTTGATGAGTAATGCATTAACGATAAAAATATTTTTTTTTTTTTAGCTAGAATTTTATTTATTATATTTAAATTGAAATAAAAGTGCAGGCCATCAATAAATTGATTAATTCAGTCAATAAACTAGTGTTTGAATTAATTAATTTATGGCTACTCCATACTTTTATTTCAAATTAAATATAACAACCAAAATTATGTTGGATTAAAAAAAATATTTTTTTTTATATTTTTAGTGCACTACTCATTAAATAAAATAAAATGCATTTTTTATAAAAATGAGAACCTCATAATGTAGTAAAACTGCAATACTTATATATATAGGCAATACATAAACATTTGTTTTATTTATCAGTATTTTAATAGATATTTGCATAGTTGGTTGCTAGCCAGAATTTGAATTTAAAATCTTATGATTCATAATCAGATATATTGTATTATTTGTTGTGCCAATAGTTTTTACAAGAAATATAATTTATATTAAAAAAAAAGTAACTGTCAAAAAAGTTTACTTCTGAGTTAATATTGAAAGAAGTATAATGAAATTGTGATGCCTCATTTCCATTTTTGTTGTTTTTCTTACCTTTTCATCATAGAATGGAGCATCATGAAATATTATTATTTTTTCTCAGTACCATTATTTCTAAAATTATCATTTTACTGCAATTATTGATGAATCAAACTGCTAACATAATATTTTTAATTTGAAATGACATATAGATATTGTATATTCATATAAAGAGATTTTTAATTAGATGCTCATTACTGACAAATTTTCTGGTAATTGCATTTTTGTACATTCTAATTACAAATAGTATATTTTGTCAAGCATTGGTGGTCAAGAGGTCAGTGACAGCTGCTTTACAAGCAGTTGTCTTGGGTTAGCGGGTTCGCTTCCTGGCTGACGCTATGACACATGGGAAAAAATAGTATATTTTTTACAGACCAACAAAATCTAAATACATTAATATAATTTACATTATTATAATTTACAAATCAGATTCCTAAAAAATCATTTTAAAAAATTTGCAAAACCCACTTTGTTGCATTAATATTAATTCATTGGAGAGATAACAGCCATTTTTATATGACCTCCAAATTCTTTAAATGGTAAATAAATTAATATCAATATTTCAAAAGTGTGAAAACTTTATATTAGTAGCAATTCTTTTAATTATTATTCAAACTGCTTACAATATCAAATAAATCAGATGAAATTTTTAATAAGACTGTAAATAAATTGTTGCTACTAAATATGTAACATTTTTTTAAGAATATACATTAATTCACATATTAACTAAGATTGAATACATTACTATAATTCACAAGTCATATTCGTAAAAAATGAATTCAATAAACTTGCAAACTGTACTCATTTTTTCATATTAATGTCAGTTTCATGATTAGATAAAAGTTGATGACTTTTATTCTTAAATGATAAATAAACTAAGCATCAATACTTCAAACAATGCAAAATTTTTACTGCAATTTTTATAATTATAATCAAGCCATCTTATAATTTCCAATAACAAATCAGATGAAATTCTAATAATATCAATAATTCTGTAAATAAATCATGCTGTAATGTTTTTTTTTGGAAAATAATTACAAAAATCATTACTAATATAAAAGATTCAGAACTTTCAAAGTATTGATGCTTAGTTTATTTACCATTTAAGAATTTTGGAATCAGAGAAAATAGGTATTATTTACAAATCTATTAATATAATTTTTTAGGAATCTGATTTGTGAATTATAGATTTAAGTTTGGTGGCCATGAATAAGTTTATATACTCAAAATATATATTTAATAATCACGATTTATTTAATGGGTTTACTGAAATTATTAGAACTTCATCTGGTTTATTATTTGAAACTGTAATTGCAGCAATTGTTACATTGATGCTTAGCTTATTTATGGTCAAGAACCTGTGATACAGGTAAAAGGGAATACCTGTTAACATTAAACTGGAATTCATGTGATAAAGTGGCATTGCTTGCAAATCTTTAAAATAATTTTTTAAGAATTTGACTTAAATCGTAAGATATATTCAGACTCGTTGATCTATGAATTGTCTTTTATTTTCAGAAAAAAAAAAACCTTTACATATATTATAGCCGTACTTTACTTATGGCTTATTAAAATTATTAAAAATAAATTAAAATATATGCCAAATAAGATGTGATATGTTGGACTATTTCCATCATTTATGAGTGAATGTTGAATGTAAAGAAAATTTTAAACTTTATTGAAACTTTCCAAATACAAACAACTTATTAGTAATAACACACAAGTAGACAATACAGGTTAGTAATTACACAATGTTTCGAATAGTATTATTCTCCACTCTTCTTCAGGTGTTGCTGGCCTATATGCATAGTGACAATATTCGCTTAGAAGTTGAACTCCACCTTTAGATTCTTGAATATCGAATTTTAAGGCAAACACCCTACCAACTGAGCTATTCTGTCAAAGGCAACATATAGTAGAAATTTGACATATTTATATATGAGTGTTGGTTCAAATCCTCCTGTGTCCTTCAATTTTTTTCTTTTCTACTATATGTTGCCTTTGACAGAATAGCTCAGTTGGTAGAGCATTTGCCTTAAAATTTGATATTCAAGAATATAAAGGTGCGAGTTCAATTTCTAAGTGAATATTGTCACTGTGCATATAGACCAGCAACACCTGAAGAAGAGTGGAGAATAATACTACTCGAAACATTGTGTAATTACTAACCTGTATTGTCTATTTGTGTGATATTATTAACACGTTGTTTGTATGTGGAAAGTTTAAATAAAGTTTAAAATTTTCTTTACATTCAACATTCACTTATAAATGATGGAAATAGTCCAACATATCACATCTTATAATATACCATCATTACAAACCTTCAGATATATGCCAAATAATCTTAAGATTTTCCAAAATTTTGTGATTTTGTTGCTAAGAAATTATCTTCAAATTTATTTTATGTCTAGAATATTACTCACTAATAATGAAAAAAATCCTTAATTTGTTGAAAAATAGTGAATTGAAATTTACATATATTTTTCAAAAATCAACTGCAGTATCATTGTTGAAGTCAAAACAAAACTAATCCTGACCTTTTTTTCCCATTGGTAATTTAATTTAAAAATAATTTCCCATTAAGTTAGCTACTATTCAGATTAAGAAAGAAATGAATTAATATTTTTGAAGTCTTGGATTAGCTTTAAGCATACTAAACTTCATGGTTAAAATAAATGCCAATAAGAGATATTAACACTTTTTTGAAAAATAAATAAAACAAGATTGATATAAAAAAAAATACTGTTCTGTATTTAATCACTACAATTTAAGCATAATTACTGCTATTTTATATATGTATACATTTTGCAAACATTAGGTATAGAATAATTTTGAATTATAAAGTCTGAATTGTAATTTAGATATATTTCAATAAATAAACATTAAATAGTTCATATTTATAATTATCAGTGGGTTCATGATAACTATTTTTTATATCATTTATTTTTTCTGATCTTTTGAAACTACCATAGTGCTATGGATTACACAGTATCTAATTACATAATATCAATTATATGATATCCAATGAAAAATGTAAACAAACAAAAATCTAAATAAATGAACAAAGAAACCTATTAAAAATAGAAATTTTATGATTTTTGGCAGCCATTTTTCTTCCCTGAGCATGGTAATTTAAAAGAGAAAAAAAAATTGTAAATAAATTTTTACAATATATATCACTAGTCATTTCTCCATTTTGGAATGCCATATATGATTATATATATTAATAAAATATTTTTGGTTTATGTTGAAAGCACCCACATTTTATTCTTCTCCTCTTATCCTTTCCCAATTTGATGTGCAGTATTTTGTATTATAAAATATTTTCTGAGCATAATCTATGTTCTTATGTGTGTGTTGATTAAATATGGATCTTTGTCAAAGAATAAGATTAAAGTTATTAAAGATTTGCTTTTATTATTGGAGGATTCTATGTATTTTATTTATAATGGTAATTTTTATAAGATTAAGGGAGGGTAGATAATAGGTTATATTATTTCTCTTTTAATTTGTTCAGTTTATATTAATTATTTGGAAAAGGAAATTATTATTAAAAAGGATTCTTTATATTTAAAGTTATTGGTTAGGTATGTTGATGATTGTTTGTAATTGAGAATGATAATAATTGAAAGAGTTGGTAAATGAGTTTAATTGTTTTGATCCTTCTATAAAATATGTTTTAGAAGAGGGGGGGGGGTTAGATTTTGTTAAATTAAAATTTTTAGATCTATTGATGATTAAAAATGTAAAGAATAATTGTTTGTTATGTAGTCATTATATTAAGAGTAAAGAGTTAAAAGTCTATAATTAAACCCAATAGCTCTCAATCTGTATATCATAAAATAGCTGCTTTAAGAAATTATTGTTATCAAAATAAAAGATTAAATAATTCTAATGGGGAAGCTTTGTTTCAAAAAGGTCAATTTTATAAAGATTATTTGAGTGTTGGCTACTTTGATAAATTTATTAAAAGTATTTTATTTAATAGTAATAAGTAATGATGTAAATGATAAAGAAAAATATGATTTTATTTCTTTGCCACTTAAATTGTCTTATAAAATTGTATGCAAAAATAATAATTTGTTTGGAAATAAGAAAATTGCTTGGAAAAGGGTGTAATAAGAAACGTGGACTTAATCAGTGAAGTATTGAATAGCTTCACGCTCTTAGATCTAATTGCTTCAGCTTCACCTATTTAAATAGAAAGTAGGTTGAAGTAAAGAAGGGTTCCCCTCTTTTCTTCCAAGGCGTAAGCTTGTGGTTAAGATCTGTAGAGGTCCCTAATATCGTATTTTTACACGCATATTCTTGAGGTTAAAGCCTTAGTAAATATTACAAATAATACAAAGGAAATTTTTGATAGAAAGACTGTTTCTGGGGTAGTGTACATTATCCTAATTTGTAAGAAGGTATATATAAGTCAAAATAGTTTGAGTTTAAATGAAAGAATAAAGGTACATAAAAATAGGGTTTGAAATAACTATCTTAGTTCTGCTTTATATATCCATGAAAAAGATACAGGCCACATTATTAATTTTGATGAAGCTAAGGCTGTCTTCTTTGAGAGAAATGAAATAAAAAGAATCAAAGAATCTTTATTATTAAAAATTTATGATTCTGAAGCAATTAATTTATTTAAAAGTTCTTTTAATATTAAGAGTGTATGGGAGGTAATTGGAATTAGTTTAAATGTTATTTTGTAGTTCTTTACAATTGAGAAATCTTGTAGCAACGAAACCATAGATTGTGTTTTAGAATTTTTTTTTTTTTTTTTTGGCTAGTCTGGGTTGTGTTGTGAATTTGGGGTAATTTTGAGTAATAAATATGTACAGGGTAAACATTTTTGTCTAAAACATTATAGGCTTCTTTACACAATTTAGGGTGCGAATTTAGTACACGATCTCTACCATTTTGAATTTCAAAAATATCCAAAAACATTGTCTGACACATCTAAGTGATAAAAAACTACGCGAAAACAGACTCCCCCCCAAGGCAATCTTGAAAATAGCTACATATATATTACTTTAATTTGTATAAGGGGGGAGGGGTGCCATAGATATCACATATCAGCCACATCAAAATGGTACCAAGTACTTTTTTAGGCAATGATAACGAGCATTTATTGATTAAGATTTAAATATAGTAATGTTGCTCTCTCTATACATAAATTATTTGATTTATAATTTAAAATGAGAAAATGTTAATTTTTTGTGTTTTGGCTTTTTTTTTTAACTGTGCGTTTGCGGGGAGTGGGTGGGTCACGTGACCCAAGTTCTAAATTTTTTCCTGTTTTCCCGTAGTTTTTTATCACTTAGATGTGTTAGACGATGGTTTTTTTTTTGAAATTCAAAATGGCAAAGATCGCGTACTAAATTTGCACCCAATTTGGTATAATGATAGGATAGTCTCAAAAGGCAAATGTTTCTCTGGGTGAAACTCGCCCTGTCAATTCTGGTGCTGTAATATCACATTACTTCTTGACTAACTAATGATTTGATTATTTTTTAATGTAAATATTACACAATCACTAACTTCATTTTAATATTTTTTTGACAATGGTTTTTGTGTATATTATATTAAATATTTCTTTTAAAACTTCAAATATATATTCCATTTTAGATATAGTTGTAAGGTTTTTACTGGTTTTGCTACAATGTTCATGTTAGTTTTTTGTTTTTTAGGAATTAGTATTATTTTTTCTGCTTTCCTGTAATAAGTTCCAACTACAGTGAAGTCATGGTAGGCATTGTATCATATATATTGTTTCTATTTTAAGCTATCCCCCCCCCCAAAAAAAAAAAAAGAAAACAAATAAATAAAAAATACAAAGTATTTAAATTTGTAAATTTAATAGTTACTTTTTTTTTTTTTAATCTTGGAGGCATTATACATGAGCAGATTTTTAGATAAGGTTTCTTCAGGTTATATTTCTTTTACTCTTCTTTATCTTTTCCAACTTTTGATATAGTATAATATTTTGGACAATAAAATATTTTCTAAATATAGAGCTAAAAGTTTCTGAAATTAACAAAATTTGTTAAGTATCTTTCAGTTATAAAAATGAAAGTTATCTAAATAATAATAGCAGAAAAAGAGGTGTAAAATGTTTTTGCATTCTATCAAAAAGTTTAAAGTTTGAAGAGATTGAGAATCTGAAGTAGTAATAGCAAATAGGGAGCTCTATAGATTCTGAAGTCAATATTGACTTAAAAATGTTAAAATAACTAGAAAAACCATAGTATGTTGCTAATAAGATTGTTATTACTTTCATAGGGAGGGGGAAAAAGTTATTGAAATAAAAAAAGAATGTGTGTTTAATTGCAATAAAAATCTGACGCTTTTGTAATTCATTTTATTTAAAAAATGAAGGTACGGTACTGTGAATTTTTTATTATTTTTGTTTTTAAATAAATGTGAATTAGTGAACAAACAAACAATAAATACATATGTAAATGTCCTCTCTCATTATATTAACAACTACATTATTTTTAAATTTTTTTTATTTATACAAAAATTCTCTATACTTGCTGTTCAGTAGACAATATATTCTTTATATTCTTTTAGTTAATCAATACTTATCAGCATGATGTGATGTATGGGCTTGGAACAAAGTGTAATGAATTTCTTGGCTCTGTTGTAACTTTTTCCCATTTATATAAGTGGTAAAATACAATTAAGAAAATACATTTAAAAAAGTTGCGTTTTAATATTTTAACTTTTTTTTTTTTAAGAAAAAAAGGTGTTAAACCTACAATATATTAACCAGCTACCCCATTTCACATTCGTATTAATCCGCTGATAACTTTCTAATCTTGGGATCTGCCTAAATAATGTGTACACTAGAACTTGTATAAACTTAAAATGATAAATTAATCACAACATACTACTTGTACATGATATTTTCACAAGATTTACAACGTTATTGGCAATCTGAATATGTATGTGAAAAGGCATAGCAGTTCTAATATACAACACTAATTGCATCAGACTAAATCTGAAAAAGTACATTTTTAACAATACTAAAAATATAAATTTCACACAAAAAATATTAACCAAGTCAAGACATTATGCAATTTCTAATTGTTACTTTAAATACAGATATTTAAGCCTGTCATGAAATCACAATCACTAAAGCAAATTTGGCAAAAAGCAACAACAACAAAAAACCAATACTATAAGTAGTACTATGTCTGTATCTAAAATGGTATTAGCATGTCTAAAATATATCTATATCTGGGATGAAATTGCAAAACGCTCAAAATGAAAACACCCTTAGTGTGTAATATATAACAGGAATTGTCATGCTGATGAAAAAAATTTTGTCTGGTCTACTTTATTTTAAAATGGATAAAATTTTGTTCCAAAGTGGAGGTTTAAAGTAAATTTTTTTTTCTAAATGGGGATTTACTTAATATGTGATTCATATGAAAATAGTCGTAACTGGCAGCCTGTAATTTAGCAGTTTTATCGGTTTTCCAACAGTCCGAATAAATTGTCGATTCCTTTTCCACATTTTGTTTGATGACTTCCATCAGAATTGCCATTGTTGAATTCTCACAGTGAAGCACTCATCAGTCTCCTTGCACAAGCCAACAAACATCCACTGAAACAAAAGAATTCATCCGATTTGTTTTTTTTTTTTTTCTTTTTGTGCAAAAGGTTCTCATCAATTTCAATGATTTTGTTAGGGCCTCCAATTTTACATTTTTCTTGCCTAATCATCACAGTGGCACAACTGTTTCACATATAGCTATTCTAGTTTATTACAGTTTTGTCTGCTAAACCAAGTTCTGTTTCCCCCCATTCTATGGATGTTAATTTGCAAGCCCAGTTTTAAATAAATCAGATTGCCATCAAAATTGGAATTCTGGAACCCTCTAATCACATTCCCTTATGAAGGTGTATATTATTATTACATATTTGAACATTACAATGCCATTGCTTGTCTGAAGTATGGATGGTAAACTTCAAATGTTCATCATTTTGTACTCTTTAAAAAAAGTTGTAGTATTAATCAGAAAATGGAAAAGTAAATCATCACTGAAATAAAAAACACGTTGAGAAGAACTTGTCCAATCCAAATCTGGACAATAAATGAAAGTGTAAATTTATCACATAACACATTATTGGATGGGATCAGATGAGATCACATGGTTTATTTGATGGGATTGCAAGTTAGACATCATGAATGTGAAAAGATGTAGCATGTCTCCTGCATTTCAGGTCTAATACATATCAAAAATATATATATATAAATTTATTTAGTGTTTTAATCTGTAATCAATTGTAGTAGTAATAATAAATATTTTTAAGTTCATTAAGAATTACATATTTTTTGTTATTTGATAATTTCAACGAATTCTGTTATAGTTTGGAGTACAACAAAATAAATGTTTTATATTTATTAAACTTTATGTATATTTAACTTTTTTGATTAGTTAGATTTTATGTTTTTAAAATCTAAATATTATTATATATAGTTCATATAACAGTTCAATAGCTAAAGTAAAATGCTTTTCTTAAAAAATATAATTAGAAGTTAAAAAATAAATGAGAATTTTTATAATTTCAGTTATAAATAACTCAAGTATAAAAATTTTAGTAGAAATTGTTTGCCCTGAAGTAATTTAATAATTAATTAGCACGAGGTAAAAAAAAAAACATATTTGCATATATAAATTACTTCTAAGCAATTTAAATGATTAAAAAAAAACTATTATAGATAATAAAATATAAATAACCTTTGATATGTCACAAATCTCTCAGAACATTATTAGTAGTCTAGTCACTAATTTAATTACAAAGTTTATTTTTTTAAATTTATATATATTGTAATGGTTCAAACTAAGCTCAGTCTGTTGTTTAACATTACTATACTCATAAATACTGGTTTATCTTGAAAGGTGCATCTTGGGGATCATATATTTTTTTTACATCTTTAGTCATATGTTTATGATTACATCCCTGTACAAGGTGTTAAAATGAGATAGAAATCAGTCCTTACCTTCCATGAGATTTGGTGTGGTGAAAATTACACTACAGAAATATTCTTCATTATTGGATAATCTTTAGTCTAATGAATGAGTAATAAAAATTATTAATGGCCATATTGATGATTAATAAAATCCTACTAAGGAAATATAAGATAATATAGTTGTATTCTTAATCAATAATCTTTAGTGACAATGGTTACAGTATTTGTATTGAACCGGATGCTTTATCTGCTTCAAAAGTTCCATTGCAAAATTAAAATACATATATTTTTATAAAGTTTTAAAAGAAAACTATTTAAAAGTTTTATATATTATTTTTTTTTTATGTATTAAGAGTACGTACAATAACACATCATTTATATTTTAAAATTTTATGATTTTACTTTTCTATAGATCTTGGTTTAAAATAGTTTCTTTAGTCGTTTTTTTTCTCAAAGTAATTTATGGCAAGCAAAGTTTTAATCTTTTGGAAAAAACATTTTAATTTTAAAAGTTTTGATTGTGATCATGTTTCTTTTTATTTTTGATTGTAATATATTGTTAAAAAAAAGCTGAGACTTATTTTTTGCATTTTTTTAAAATTAATTTTGAATAAGATAAGAACTTTGACCACATGTTTTTTTTAAAAATTAATTTTAATCTTTAATTAAGATTAAGTGGGAGATAGAAATTTACCCTAGTCAACAACTTCTAATTAAAGATGACGTGGAAGATAAGAGTGCACATAAATAGCTCCGAGTTTCAGAATGATTTTTATTCGGCTTATTATTCTGCTCGTTATATAGTATTGATTCAGTTTCTTAGTATGCTGCTTGTGATACCTACTTGAATTGCTGTGCTGCCTTATATTTTAAAGGTTGCTGTCCACATCTTTATGTCACCATTGCTAGTATTATATTTTTGCTGTCTACTAATAGGTAATTCTGCTGGTATCATATTAGTGACTACTATTTGCTAAATAGCGATCGTATCTGCAGAATGCCAAAACTACATGCCATGCAAAATCTTATCTACAACATGCAGTGCTAAATCAACCCAATTCCAATTTGTTTCTTCAAGACCATGTCTTAAAAGCGTAGATCAGAGCTGATCCAAAGTTCGCCTCCATATTCCCTACCAAAGCAATATAAATCAAAAATCTTCATGATGGACTCGAGTTAAAAAGAACTTTGCACACCCTGCCAGAATAACTCTATGGACAATTCATAGTCTCGAGGTAAACCTACATTTTCACCCAGGGCTTAAATCTAGTTAAATCTCTTAAGTCTCAGCTTAATCTTAAAAGAAACCTCTCTTTATTATAAATTTTGAATATTCCTTTAATATATGTTTAATTATTTTATGTATTTTTATTATAGTGTGTATTTTAAGATTCCATATTTTTAAATTTATTTGTCCGAGAATGTATTGTGATTTTAGATTTTATAGTTAGTCTCTCTTTTTATATTACTAACCCTTGATAAATGCTTTGGCAGATATTCATAATTTCATTTTAACTCACCTGTCCTGTATTCTTTTGTTATAATTAGTTTAGTCAATCTTGGTTTGCATTTCTTGCAGTTCGTAAATCTTGTCTAGTGGTTTATTGAGTATATTGTTCTGTTTTTTCTAAATCAAAGATCTTTTCTTGTTCTATTTTTTTTTCTTGTATTGGAATCAACCTTGATAATGTTGAACATGGATTTCAAGGGCTGTTCTACAGACATATGATGTTCTTTGTCCCGATGGTTCTTTTCTGTGCTAAGGAAAGCTTGCCTGCGCTGTTCCGTTGTATTCCCTATAAGACTCCTGTGCTTCAAAATCTTGAAATAAGGGAAACTGGAATTCATTTATATAAACTGTTAGCAGGAAGAAATTATAAATCCCTTTTAAAATATTAGGTGAGAAAACGAACTTATCTGCCAGGGTGTTTAATGTTTTTATTACTCACTGATAAATATGCTAGAGAAATCTAGAACAATCTTTCATACTTCGTTTGTCTGGGATTTATTATTGTAAATTTAATAAATTATGAAATTGTTTATAATTACTGAGCTAACGTTTATCTCTGTGTTCTTTTCTCAATTGTCTGAACAATGTTAAAGATCTCTTTCCCTGGATCTAGCTATTGGCATTCATCATCATCAAATCTTGATCAACATAAATTAAATTTTTATGTGATGTGATGTGATGTACTGTAGCTTCTTCTTAAATGAAGTCAAGAATCTCTCAGCAATTATACCAAGAAAGACTTGTTAGCTACTTAATTTTACATTTCCCAGTCTAAGTTTTCTAGATAGTAAGTGACCTAGAGGCACCCTCGGTGATCAGAAGTGAAGAAATGACTGGTACAGTAGGTATTTGAGTTTGTCATAATCTAGTGAAAAAATGATTTGTTCATTTTTGTTCACTCCATAAGTTTTCATTATAGCATATGTTTCTCTATTAATAATTGTAAATAATAGAATGAATATTTTTCATGAAATAATGCTATTATGATTGTTATATTTATTGATATACTTTTATATTAAAAATATAATTGTATGCATATGTATACATATTATGATGTGTTTACATGTGTATACTTTAATATCAATTTATAATGAAAATATAGAAATTTATATTAATTGATTATTGAAATAACAGTAAATTATTAAAAAAAAAAACCCAAATAAATTTTATTTTGAGAATCTTTAATTTATGTTATTTGGAGATAAGAAAGAAAATATCTTATCTGATTTTGTTTTGTATGTATATAAAAGAATAAATATTTTTAATTAGCATAGGGGGTGAAAAAAAGATATAAAATTTTATTTTGGGAATATTATAACAATAATTCATTAGTTTAATTTTTAATTTATGTTCTCTTGTATTTTAATTTTTTATTTTTAAAAAATGTTTATTAAACAATTAAATACATGAAATAAAATTACATAAACTGTGACTGGAGGAAGATACATAATAGTGTTATGAGCAGGGATGTAGGCAGAAAACAAAATTTTTTATTTGCTTTACATTGCTTATCATGGAGCAGATACTTAAAAAAGATAGCTTGAGAATAACCACTAAATTTTTTTAAAACAACTGTATTGGCAAGTTAATAGATCAGCACTTGGCAATAATTGTTAATGCTGGATTGTTCCTTGCATCTTAATAATCATCACTTAAAGATGATGATCAAAATAATTATTAGAATGGAGACAGAATGCAATGTTAAAAAAGTTGTAGTATGCTAATAGGACTAAATCATGTAGTCTTCTTGCTGAAAATGATCACAAGTTTCCTGCATAGAGATGATAACTTCATAAAGATCTATTCATTATCTACTAATATTGATAAGTTTCCTCTTTGCCATCTTTAAAGTGAAAGAAAGAAGATGAAGTATAATTAATTATAATGATTGTGTTTTGTAAAAAATAAAATATAGAAATGTATATTTTGGAATTGATATGGTCACATGGCATAATTATAGCTATGATCAATTCGCATTTGATAGTATGATGTTTCTTTTATTGCTAGAAACTGTAAAAGATCTTAATCTTGATTTAATGTTATTATATACTAGTTATTATCAGTTACAGCCTATTAATCTTGTAGCTGTAATATACTGAATCTTTCATATTTACTTTAATTAATTAAGTTTATATGGAATATATAATTTTTTTTATCATTAGTATTACATTCTTTGTATTTATTTTTTGTTTAATTCTAATTTTACTTGTACTTCATGTTTAATATATGTTAAGATAGATATTTGTAAGTTTAATTAAATAATTGTTGTATTTTACTTAGTGTTAAAATCTTCCAAACAAGCATTTTTAAGCAATTATTATTGTACCTAAATGATCTTGCTTTAAGATGAGGAAGTGTCAGGATGTAAAACATAAAAAAGTAAGGGATAGATAGAATATTCTCTAATTGGGGAACATTCTTTCTTAATGCAAAATGACATTTTGGAGTAGATTTATTGCCTACAAAGATGCTGTTCAACAGATCTATAGTACTTCATTAAAGAGATGTAATAATCACCAGGGACTTTGCTGTTAGGATAGCCTAAATAAAATGGTTATATATGATATAGTGTATAAGAATTATCTAAAATTAGTAATATATAAAATTTATAATGTAAAAATTTATAAAGGACAGAAATCCTTTAATAATAACCAGTGTAACTGCTACAATTTATCTAATGGAAGTTAATTTTTAGATTTCGTAGCTGAGGCTGATCTGAGTCGATACTATGTGTATTCCAAGTCAGGACTATATAATAATTGAATTGGGCTACTACATGAAAAAAAATTATAATAAATAAAAATTACATATTATTATTCAAATGGGCAATCGACATTATAATATATATTTGCAGTGTTCCCCTTGGTAGTGATGATATATATTGATGCATTTGTAAATATTATTATTTTATAAAGCACAGTCAATATTGAAATTAAATTGAGAGAGTGCAAATTTCTCAAGCGCTTATGACTACCAACAGCCAATCAAATCTTAAGCATTGGGACAGAGAATTTAACAAGAAAAGAGCGGTTCCACTCTCTTCTTTACTTGTCTTTCTATATATCCAATCCAGTCCAAAGTACTTATATCTGAAAGCGTGAATCTGATAAATTAGATAAAACTATTTATAAATTAAAAATTAATAATGGTTGGTAAGTGTTATAATTTTTTTTATGATAAATAAAAAAAACCCCCTCATATCACATTAGGACTCATGAGATGGAGAAACAAGAGAACCCAAAGGGGAGAGAAGCATAACGGGGGAGGGGGAGATTAAAATTAAATGTATAACATAAATTAGGTGACAAGTTTATTAAAGTTTTTAGACAATATGATCATAGTTGGATGCTGAAGAAAATGATAGATAGTTAAAAAAAACAAACTGAAATGATGTAGAGAATAAAAATTATAAATTGATAATACTGGAATAAGCTCAAAATTTTTTTCTTCCAGATAATATTACATAGAATTGTAGAAAATATTTGTATTCATAATGAATGCAAATTATTGCTTTTACACTAAAATCTTCATGTTTTTTTTTTTTTTAATTTCCATTTGAAAATTGATTGCATATGAATTCTTATACACAATATTATGAATCAATTTTGAGCAAACCTCTATTTTATTTCTATTTTTATACTTATTATGTTGTTAAAGCTTTATTTTTCTAAAAAAATATTTTCCAAGTTATTTTTATATCTACAGTTAATTTTTACTTAGTAAATTTATATTTTATTTTAGTACGCAAATATAATAATAGCACTTTTATTTTTGGACTACTTATCATTGAATACATTGGCAAAGTTTGATATTGTAAAATAATTTATATGATCAGAATGTGTAGGAAATTGGCTACACAATCTTTTTCTTGATCTAATTTCATTCTTGCTTTGTTGTTGTAGCTTCTACTTCTGATCAATGATCTCATAAATGCTTCAATTAGTCTTATGCCTTTAATTAGCCAAGAGTGTCATTTTTTAATATTTATTTTATTAGATGCAGTTTTTGTTTTTCAGCATTTCAAATTTAGGTTTTGTAATGCTGTTCTGATATTATATTGATGGCAAATTTTCTTTAGTTTGTCCACTATTCCTGCTATTTATAGGTACACTACATGATCACTAATTGTATTTTTTTTTTGTTTTCTTTTGTTGTCTATTTAAAATTTTCTGAATGATAGCTGATGGATAACTACTTCTACATAGTAAATTAATAATTTTTATTAATCAACAATGAAAGAAATTGTGATCTTGTCCAATTGATGAGTGCTGGTTCAGCATGAAATGTGCATCTTGCGGATTATAGATCTTTTCACATCTTTGGTCATATATTTATGATTACAGCCTGCCACGGTGTTAAAAGTAGATAGAAACCAGTCTCCACCTTGCACGAGAGTGGCATAGTGAAAATTATACTACAGAAATATTATTCATTTGTTCTACATAGATCTTTTCTTTTTCTAAATTTCTAATTTGCAAACAAACTTCTTTTGTTCTATTCTATAGTGATAGTATAATACCATATTTTATGCTTCTGGTGTGTTTGGATGTATATGCTAAGTGGGTTTTCTGTAAACTGTAGTTTTGATTTTGCCACGAGATAATCTTGTCATAAGTACTTTTAAGTATGCCAATTTTTATTTTTGTTCTGATTCTGTTGTGAATTTAATTGAAGAAGGAATATATTGTTGATGTGTCCAGAATGTTTATAATAATGCTTCATCATGCACCATTAATCTAGTGAACCCAAAACTTTAGGGGAATATGGAGTAGTTGTGGTTCAAGTTCTTAAATGTAAATATTGTTAATAAGATGTATTGATGATGAGCCTAAAGCCTTTTCTTTATTTTGTTAGATTTCTATGTTGTATTGGAGCTCTGTTTTATAAATCATCTGTCATTCAATCATTTTCTTAGAATAAACAAAGCTTCATCGCAGGACACATTTATAAATAAGCTTTCCACATCAAAGCTTACCAATATATCAGTTCTTTCAATTTTCATATTCTTGATTAATTTTACAAAGTGCTTTGAATCCCTGACAAAGGACTATGTCTTATATATGTCAAAGTTCTGAGAACTTTGAGAAGAAATCTTGACAAGTTTTGGCAAGGTGAATTGCTAGAACTTACAATAGTTGTAATGGAACCATGGTCTTAGTGGATTTTAGGCAAACCATAAAGATGAGGAATTTTTCTGAAATACACTGTTAAATTACTTTTGTTTGAATTAATGAAGTACTTGTGATGTTTTCTGGGTAATGTTTGTAGCTTTGTTCCTGTATTCAGTATCGAAACTAGTTACCACTTTTTTGTATTGATCTGCTGTGAGGAGTTGTATCCATTACAATTGCCAGCATTATCCTTGTCAGCAGAGAGAATGAATATAGATTTATTTACTTTGACAAATTTAATTACTTTACTTTCATCATAGGAAATATTTAACTTTCGTTTTTGTTGTCTCTCAAATGTTATTTCTATTCTCCAGCATTATTCTGCTGCTTTTTCTAAAGATAATTTTTGAGTGATTTCGATAGTGGTTTCCATTATATCTAATGAAGAGATATTAAATCGTATGATGACAAAGATTATTTCTTTTTTTTTTTTTCTGAATAGAAATTTCAGCATCTGTTAGATGTTTAGAAATAAGATTTTCAACAGTTGATGCTGGTAGGTTGCTTGGTATTGTACGACTTTTGATATGTGATATAGATTTACAAGATTTTTCTTTTGACATTCTTTTTGTAGTACATTCATTTACAAAAAAAAAAAAAAGAATTATGAAAAAATCTGGTCAAGATATATTTATACATATACTCTATGAAATATATAATACATATTGATTCTCATTGTGTATGATATATATAAAAGCAAACAGTTTACAGTTGTATGCTAAATGTTATCTTCAAAACCGAAAAACAAAGATGATAATCTACTATCTGATTATTTTTATGTTCACTGTTATATTGCAACAAACAAATGCACAGGCTACAATTTCTGTCAGTAAACATTAATGAAAAAGTTGAGTTGCTAAGAGATCAGATCAGTTTGTGTTATTGATTCTTTATTGAATACAAAATACAAAAGCAAAAGTGTTCAATTATAGTAATCATTTAATATTCTTTAATTTTATATTAATGTATGAGTTTTAAAAATTGTTATATGAAATCACATATGAGCATTGTGACAAAAAACTATAACTTTCATTATCATATTTTCTGTCACAAACACATATAAATTATGCTAATGAATTAGGCCAGCATGCAAATTATGCTAATAAATTATATTTAAATTACACCAATAAATATTTAATTTTGTTCAATTAATAGTTTAAATTTAATGTTTTTAAAGTTAATAATTTTTCTAAAGCAGTAAGTATAAGAATACTTGTAAAATTTCCTAATCAGAAAAGGATGAAGGACGAAAAATTTCAAAATAACAGTAAGTTCATCTCCATTCTATATCTTTGTATACTTTCTCTCTACTATCACATAAAAACAGATAACATTATTATTTTGTTTCAATCAGAAAGTCAATAAACATTTAATTAAAAACTGTTATAGAATCTTTTCCTTCTCAGATTTTATTTTATATTTCTTTTTATTTATGTATTAGAAAGTCAATGTTTTCATTATTAATGTTTGTAAGATAAAATATTGGATTTTTAAACTGTAAAAATAAATTGGATAAAAAGTCATATTATAGGATAAATTTATTGGATATTTGTGCATATGTGTATATATATGACTGCCATTATTCATTATAACAATAATAGTTAAAATTTGATTTAATAAAGTTTTATATTGATTTTTTTTTTTAAAAAACTGGAATTTGAAATAAAGAAGGGATGACTATTACTTAAGCAATGAATAAAATGTTAACTCTTTATTTTCTGAGAGTATATGTAACTGAAGTAAAAATAACAGTAAAATTTTAAAATTAGATAGTCATAATTTTTTTTGTATGTATCTTATTATATTGACATCTTTGATACATAATTCTTGAACATTTTTGTTCCGAATTGGAGGAAACAAAAACAAAGCTATCAACATGGTTATTATTTATCTCATTTTTTTCAAAGAGGCTGGAATCTTTTTAATTTAAAAATTGGAAGGTATTACTGATAATGATTTAGTATTTATAGTTTGACCTTTTGTTTGGAATTATAAAAGATGTGTATTTACATTTGTTGCTTTCAAAAATACTGGATTAAAATATTATAATCATGTAAATTAAATTTTTTTTTGAGTCATTATGCATCTTTTAATAGTGGGATGCTGAGTGTGGTTTAGCACAGTAGTAAAATGACAAATTCTAAAAAGGTATTTGCGGCATTATTAGTTAAGTAAAAAAATAAAACAAAATTAGTTGAATGGAATTGCTATATTCAACCTGCACTTGAAAGCTCTGATGTTGCATATTCTTTCATGCAATTAACTATTTGATTATGATCGTGAGATTATTGCTTCATTATAAAGCTTTAGTAATAGTTCTACATTTTGGAATGCCAGAATAAATTGTATTAAGAAAGTTGCAAATAGTGGCAAAATACGGTACTTTGGTATTATTCCTGCTATGGTGGATTACTCTGATGACGTTTTCATCTGATAATATTTATTCAAAGTTTCCATTTATGATATCATGGCAACCAAGAATCCTGACATGACTAATCCATGTCTAATAATCTGGCCTTCCTTTTCTTTTCATTTTAGAAGATATTAAACTATTCACTCCACTATAATGCCCCCCCCCCCCAACAATATAATGCTTCTCTCGCATTATTTGTAAATATTATGAATTTATATTTAAAAATACATTTCTTTTATATATATTTGTGTGTGTGTGTTTTTTTTTTAAAATTCGAAATATAGTTTTAAACTTACAGCAAATGTATTACATTTATTTATAAGTAATTTTTTATTTATTTAAAAATACTGCAGTAAAAGTTATTATATTTGTGGTTTTTTTTGCTAAACTTTGTATATATTTACAGTTAAAAGTTGTTATATTTGTGGTTTTTTTTTTTTTTTTAAAAAAGATATTTAAAATAAAAGGTTAAACTTAAATAATTTACCATTTTTTTTAGGGTAAAAAAATAATGGAAATCTAAAACATTGTTATAACTTGCCATTTAAAAAATGTTTCAGAGTTCTTTTTCATATTTTTTCCTTTTTTCTATAATGAATATATATATGTCTCCATCATTGGAAAGTACAAGTTTTTTTTTTTTTTAGATTTGAAGTTTGTTATTGTATATGGAATATGACGGCACAAAGCGCCGCCATCAGGGACTAAGAAGGCTTTGATGATATATAGTGGAATAAGTTTAAGCATTGTTTACTTGATGAATCCACAACTATCACCACTAAACTTATTTGTTTAGGCCATTATATATATAGGTTAAGTCTTAATGGATAAACCCACTAATGATTTTTAGACTTTAATTTGCATAGATGATAAAACTGCAAAATAGTTAAATTATATAATGATTTTCTATATGAAGATATAAATGATAATACAGTTGTATGAAGTATCAAATGGATCAGAGATTTTTCTTCTTCTTTCTGTTTAGGATTGTATAGATAAACATTAATGCTAATAAACTTTTCCCTGTAATTGAATTTCTTCACAGTTATCATCCACAGACTACTAAAAATGAAAATCATTTAATATTATATATATATATTAATATCCTTTTATTACCAATCATATATTACGATCATGGAATTTAATGTTATGTTTATGACAAAGTACAAAAGATAATTTTACATTATTACTAATAACTAAAGAAATTATTTATGTAAAATAATGAAGACAATAAATTGTAGTTTGTTACATCTTTAAGTATCATATACATATCTTATATCTATTATAATCAAAAATTTATAATTAAACAATTGCAATAATTACTAAATGCTTTGATTCATTATTGTCTTAGAGAAAGGAGGTAATTTAATTTGTTGATTCATATGAATTTAAGATGCTACATATAATTAGAATGTTTAAGTAGATGATATCATTGAATAATAATTATCAATCACTTTTTAAATTAAGTATAAATTTAATTTTTTTAATTAAGCAATGGGACAACTGTGAGATTAATTAATAGTTAAAGAAATAGTAATCAAAGTAATATTACAAAAGGCAAGTAAAATATCTTTTTTTGTTATAGGCAGCCATATAGAATAAAATAATTGTATGTTTTGTTGATCATGATGTGATGTGATATTATGACAAATTAATTGCAATAGATCTATAGACCCAAATTGTGATTTTTTAAAAAAAATATTAATTCTTGAGAATTCAATATAGCATTATTTTTTGAACTTAGTACTTGATCACTACATAAAACTATACAGGATATAAAACAAATGAAACAATTTATTTTGGTTCATATTAAAACATTTTTTGAAAATATAAATTTATGTTCTAAAATTGTGTTCTTTTAAAATTAATTTAAATGTATTGAAGTTTATTGTTTTAATCATTCAAAAAAATCAAAATGCACAAGCTCAATTAACAAGTTTACAAATATTTATAGTTGATAATCTATTAGCTGGTTTCAAAATTGTAAGGGATTTTAATGCTTCAAAACTTTAGTTTGAGTAATGTTAGATTTAATATGATTAGTTAATGGGTACAATGAAAATGAAAGCTTTCAATCTAAAGATAGCTTAAAAGCCAAAATGTATTTATGAAATTTGATTTCAATAATATTACATTGTAGACATTAGAGTTTAAGAGACAAATTTATATATATTATTTTTAAAGAGAATATTCACGAATTATGTATTTTTAGAAACATGTTGATATTATCATGTTATATAACACAGAATATTATTAATCAGTTACCTTAGTTAAAACAGTATTTATTTAAAGTAAAACTTGAATATGAGGAATAATTATAAGAATTATGCCACCAATAGTTTATCTATTGATAGAGTCATTCAAACTGGTCAGACTTCAGATTTATTGTCAAACAACCAAGAGAAGAAAAATCTAAAAACTCCTAATAGAGATTGATAGCAGCACTTCTTATGGAGTAAGGTATTTGAATGATATTGGTTTGGCTTAATGTTAAAAAATGAACTTGAATAGAATGACCTAATGTTCCCCCTTCTGTTGTTATTATAGAATTAGAATTTCCACATTTTACATTTCAATATTTTATTAAGGCAACAAAATAGTAAACATTTTCAGTCCTGATTTAGTTTGTGCTCATGGCCATTTTGAAATCTAAAAGCCATTGCTGACACATCCAACTGATAAATGACATAAATATTGAATTAAAGTACACCTGGGTCTCGTTTTATATGATAGATAGGTTCCTCAGAAAACACGGCGCACGCAAAAATAGATGTAACTTACATTGAAAAAGGGAGGATGCGTTCTGTGATTTTTCAAAATTCGCGTAAAAGCAAAGCATCAACGTAAAATTACTTTAAAATTCGCGCAAAAAAAAAAAAAAATAAGGAAATAAAATATGACTAATAAAAAATTTTAAATTTGAAAAAAATTGATACAAGACAAACTTTTTTTAACTATAATATTTAATTTTATTCAAAATAATATATTTTTATGCATAATTTACAGTACAGTAATTTATATTTTTTTATACACGTTTTAATTATTAAAGCTATTTGCCGAAAAACATGTTTGTTTGCAAACTGGTAAAAAATCAGATTTTCACAAGAGGAAATACAACTAGCGCCAAGTTCACTCTCATGTTGTGTTAATGGTTTTCTGTTGACAACATAATTAGTAATTAATCTTTGAGATGATGATTTTATTAATTGTTTATGAACTTAGACTTATGATAATAAAACACATTTATTCACCACTGCTGGGAAAAATTTAATTAAAACTAACAACTAAAAATTAAATTTTTATTTTTGTCTTTAATTTTTTAATCTTCAATTCCGTTTAAAAACCAAATTTCGTTTTACATCACATTAATTTCAAGTCGCCGTAAGTAATTTTTAAATTGTTAATTATAATTAAAAATCAGATTTTAATTTAAATTGTCAAATTTAATTGTGCTCACTGCTATTATTGACCTTTTAAAAATAAACTTGCGGACACTAAATGATTAATAATTGATTACATTCTTTTTTAAAAAGCAAAAACAGAACGTGATTTAAAATGCAAAATTAACACGCACAATGTTTGAATAAATTTACATTACAATCTTGTAAAATTTAATGTGTGTATACATAAAATGTGGAAATCATGATTTTAATTTCATTATTGCATAAAATCTTACTATTATAAAGCACTGAAAATATTGAAATTACTAAGATGAAAGTCGAATTCCAATAATGTGCTATTACTTTCAATATAACGTAAGTGCGTGAAATTTATTATTTAAAGTAATAGCGCATTATCGGAGTTCGACTTCCAGTGAAACACGAATCGCATAACTTCAAAATTGTGTTAAATAAGTCCGCGTAAAAAGAGACCCAGGTGTACTTTAAATTCATATTTTAGAAATTATTACTTAGTAAAACTAATATGCTTTATCTTATTAAAGATTTTTTTTTTTTTAAATTTATCATCATAAAATATTTGAAATATGATAGCATAAAGTGCCGGAATTTGTGGAGAGGGGGAAGGGCTTGGCCGATATGAAATATCGTCCAAAAGTTACAGAAGCCTAATCAACTCAAGTTTATAATTTCCAAGTACTAAAACATTATACTATATGCCCATATGAAATAAAGCATATTATTTTTACTAGCTTATAATTTCTAAAATATGAATTTACAGTACTTTTATTCAATATTTATGTCATTTATTGGTTGGATGTGTCAGCGATGGTTTTGGCTGGTCTTAAGATTTCAAAATGGTCACGAGTGCAAAATTAAATCGGCACCACATTTTCTTTATAGTACTCAATTATCTCCTAATATTTAAATAAAAAAATATTTTTAATCTCTTGAAATTTCTAAGTGGTACCATTTCAATTCTTAACTATTTTTGGATCAACAGTATTTGCTTTTCTATTTTATTGATTATTGCTTAGTTTGAACATCAGTTTTGTGCATTCATCATTATTTATTAGTTTAGGAGACAAAAGCAGTACCGAAATTATATACTGAAATGTTTTAAATTTGTATTATATATATAATTTTCATAATAATATTAATATTAGTAATACTGTGATTACTACAATAATAATGAATTCAATATTGGCAGCCTTAGTAGATTCAGGAACTGAACATTTGTTTTTCAATTGTTTATTAGGTAAAGAAAAAAAACCCGTTTAGTTAATTTAATAGATTTATTGTGCTCAATCAGCTTTGGCTATTAGAATGAATAGATCTTAACTATATACACGATTCTTTTATTATAAATACAAAGTTTTTTTTTTTTTTTGCAATTTTCTAAACTGTTGAGAAATTTTCAAGCATGTTTTTTTTTCTTATAGCCATTCCGCAGCCGATTCAGCCATCTATTTTTTTTTTTTATATATATGTCAAAGCGTTGACCGGGAAGCGATAGACCTGCTGCTTGGAAGGCAGCTTTGCTAACCGCTACGCCACCAACGCTTGACGAACGATCTAATTTTGGCAAGTAAATAAATGTAGGCTGGATGAGAACTTTAATGGCATGCCCTAAAGATTATCCTAATATTACAACAAAAAAAGAAAAAAAAACATTTATCTACTAATTAATTTACATAAAGCTGGAAAAATGAGTTTGAAATGATTATTATTATTTTTTACTAATAAAATAACAAAAGTTACTGATTTTTAAATACTGGTTTATACAATTGAAAGAGAAGTATAATTTGAAGGAAGAAAGTTTATAATTTACAAATTTATTTTTCCTCATTTATTAAAATATTTAGAAAAATTTACTCATGAATGATGAGTCACTTTATGCAAACTCCAAATGCAACCATTATTCTATTTATATTTACAATGAAATGAAACCATTGGAAAGAAAAATGGAATATTACTTTCAAAGAAAAGCCTTTCATAATACTTCAGTGAGTCTTTTATCCTACTGCCTTGCTTTTTAAACCTCAAAGCCCTCTACTAGCGAAAAATGGAGCTGATCTAATGAAGAGGAAATTTACAACACACCAGCCCAGAGTCTTGCTAGTCTTTTAAAAAATATTTGCATCAAATAGAGGAGAGTGAGATTTAAATGTTAAATTGCTACTGAAAAATTGCCATTTACTAGTAATGTTGGATTTTTTATTTCTTTTAAATCAAATAACTGCTTACTAGTATTTGTTTTCCCCCTTCCTCTTTATATATAAAATACATGTGCTGCATTATATAAAAGTTTTAAAATAAGCACTACTTTCTCTTTTTTAGTTTTAAAAAATAAATACAACAAATTCATAGATCACTTGCATTCTTAATTACCTAATTCTTATCTTGTTAGTTTTTTTTATTTTTTAAAAAAGGGTGTATATACTTTTAGTAGATCCAAATAAAAATGTGTATCTACTTAACTAGTTTATTAAGAGAATGTCAACAAATAAGTCTTTGTCATATGTGAAATCATTACATTATATGACATTCTATGTTTACTTTCATCATTTGCATTAAATCCACTCCATTACTCTATTCTGAAACCTGCTGTAAGCTTGAAATCAGTAGAGAAGAGTGATAGCCAGAAACTAGTTTGGGGATTTGATTAATACATGGAGTAGAATAATGAGTTGGATAACTCATCTAGACAAAATCAGGATATTAGAATCATTTCATTTTTTATTTTCAATGATGTTTTTATTTTGTTTTGTTATTTTGCTTTAAAAATAATGTGCTAATCAGCTAGATTAATTTGGAATAACATGCAAAAGTCTTGATTTAATTTGTAACAAAGGGGATAAAAGAAGGCAATTCAATGAGGATTTCTAAAGATTGTTCCATCATTAGACACTCAAAGAAGAAAAACATTAAAATCATAGTTTTTTTTTTTTTCTGTAGACATTCCAATTATTAATGGATTGTGGCTATTGAAAGCTACTGTCAACTCTGAACCATAATCAAGTTTATCATAGATAGAATGTCTAATAATCATCTCACCATGTTAGGTAAAATACAAGGATTTTAGCATATTCCAGGCCGATAGTTTACAATGTCATACGATGACCAAATATTTATATATATTTTTGGCTGTATTTTGCATTTTGGCTTTAAAAATCCTCTTAGACACAATTTTTTAAACCATTGAGTAGATTTTTTTAAAAAAAAATTTTATTGAAAGATTGTTATTCTATACAATTTTTTTATAATTTATTAATCTTTATTATTACTTATATATTAATCCAGGGATTTCTTTTATGAAGTTTCCTTTTTCAACTATTCGCTGTATTTTTAGTATGCTAGACATTAATGAAAAAGTTTTTGTTTCCGCGCGGATTTTTTTTAAAAGATATTTTAAATAATTATTGGGTACTAAATTTTCAAGTTTTTGAACACTTGAAGTTAATATTGGATTCACAAAAATAATAAAGTTGCCATCTATTTCTTATGATATTTATTCATATAAAGAGAATTTTTTTCAAGTAAGGTTTACAAATGTAAGCATCATTTATTATTAGTAAACTAAAGTTTTTGGGGGAGGAGGTATAATATTGTATATATATATATTGTTGATTAAATATTTATATGTAAAATTGAAAAATGTTATTAGTATCACCTTCTTTGTAATATTGTTTTAATAAAATGTGATATATTTATTGTTTCTATACAATGCAGAGTTTGTTGTTAATTTTAAGTCAAGAAATTAGAAATTTGATGTAAGCCTATTTCATTTTATCTAGATGTAAATTTTAAATTCTCATTTTGCTCTAGACTTTTCTTGTTTATTTTGTTAAGTTTAACAAAAAAAAATAAAAAATAAAATAAACAGATAAATATGCATATCATCATTAGTTATCTACTAAAATGCAGATCCTATTTATCAAGTCAGTTTTCTCCAAGTCTTTCTTTACACCAGCAATGATAACCTTTGGCTTTGTAAGACTTTAATGGCATAATTAATGTTAAGAATAATTTAAAGTATTTTCTATCATGCTATAAATTAAAGCAAATTTATTTATATTATATTGCTTATAATAAATATAATTGATATTGTTTTTGTTCTTTTTTAATGTTTTTATTTGATGATATTGATTATTTTGGGTTTAAAAGTTTCTATGCATGTTTTGTAAATATTATTGAGCATACATTTTATTAAAACAAAATCTAAAATAAAATTGTATATTTTGTAGTATTTAAAAGAAGAGGATATTAATTAACGGTTGCTCCGTTGTAGTGTGTCATGTTTTCATCAGCTGATTTGTTGAATTTTTTTTAAATTGCACAAAAACTATAAGCATCTATGTCGACAGAAACCCCAACATTTGTTGCTGCTTGAAAATCTATTTCAAATGGCATATCTTGAGTAGAAATCGGATAAAATTTGAATTTTTTATTAATATTTTTATTAATAGGTTCATTTAATTTTTTCTTTTTTTGCTGAGTTGACTAGTTTTCATGTAAAGGCAGATTTTTTTAATCAGCCAAAGTCAGTAATAAAATGTATTAAAAATAGGCCAATATTTCGCATTTCAAGGCCTTCAACACGCAACCACGGATGAATAATATTTTAAATTTTTTAAAAATTATTTAATAAACGGTATAATTTATTAATGTGTTTGTGTTTGTATTGGTGTATTTGTGTCCTATATAAATTATAATATTAAATCATTTATGCTTTTTATTATACAGTATATAAATTTGTATTCAAATATAACAAAAGTAGTTTATGTATAATGTAATTTTGGATCTCTGATCCAAGTTTGAGGCAACCTTATTTTATAGACATAATGATTCTCAAAATTTTTAATTATTTATTAATGTATTTATATTTGTATTAATGTATTTGTGTTTGCATTTGCATGTTTGTGTAACAAGTAATGAACTACATATATAGAGCAGTGCAATGTAAATTTTAAGACTATCAGATGTACTGAAAGATTGCAGTAAAGCAATCACAAAATTTACTGGACATAGTACCATGTGAAAATATAAACACTTAAAACCTATAAAAAGATTTTATATGGTGTGTGTGTGTTGATAGCAACAATGGTTTTATATATATATCACATAGAATTATATACAGGCATAGAATCAAATTCTGATTCTTGCCTATGACCTTAATACTCATGCTGTGGAGTCAGTAGTTTTGCCATATCTTGCATCACATTATTTTCAAGTCTATAGCTAGTAAATGAGTTATATGCAAATAAATTATATCTCTGGGGCAATAAATATAACAAGATAACATCACTGGTGTGCATAAAGAATATAAACATCACTGGTGTACACAAAAAATATAAAATGAAGAGATGAAAGTAATTTTATCATTGATACAGACAGTAGCCTACAATTTCTAGATTTAGATACACAAGAAGTCAATTGCTATGATGACAAATGCATATCCACCTTCTGGAAATGATTTGTTTGTATCTTTTATTAGGTTGAATATTTTTCTTATAGAAGCCTTTGAGATTTGTTAACTTTTGGGGTACAAGATAAAAATGAAGAATTCTTATGCTAATAGTTTTGGAGATTCTGAAGCTATGGATTATCTCAGATAAGAAGTATTATAGATGGTTTGAAAGATAATTTTGTGAGGAATACAAAGAAATTATCAATGAAGATGTAATTTAAACTTAATTAATGATAAATTAGAAATTATGAACAAACAATAAAGTAATAATCATGTCGGATGTTGAAATTTCATTTTTACGTTATTTTTTAAATAATAATCACTATTTGTCTTAACCTTATTGTTTTCCTTAGTTTTTCTAATTTCTAACAATGTAAAGTTTTTTGCTCTAACATTATTAAAATGAAGTTATTGAGAAAATTTTGTCTCAATTCCATTTTTTTAAAAATTCAATATGGTGCCTGGGTGTGCAAGCTGTTAGTTTTAAAAAAAAGGGAGGAAAGAAATAATTCATTCAATATTAAATGAGCAATAGCTAATAGGAATAATAATAATAATAAAAATTCTTTACAACAGCTATATAATCAAGTAATAATTTTATATATTAAAAAACTTTTTTTCAGCAAACCACTTTGGTGCCCTTTTCAAATGTGACTAATCTATTTAACGTTAATGAATTACCTGACATAAAACCATTCAGTGTTCAATAATGGAATTAAAACAAACAATAATAATATAAATAATTAAAATAAATCAAAACCCTCATATATATATTCAATAATTACAAAAAAAAAAAAAAGATTATATCATAATATGTTAAACAATATTACATGCATTTTTTTATACAATTATTTATATAATTTTCCATTCATTTTTAATCAACCATATAATAATCAAATTTGTAGAAGTCTTATAAATATTCATAAAATTAGTCAAATTAATTTTAATAGCTGCTGTAAAGAATTATTATTATTTTTTTGATTATTATTTTGTGGAAGAGCAGCATAAGGATTTTTATTTTTTTCCAATTTTGATAACTAATAAGATATGATTTTTGCTAAAGATTGTTCTTACCTGCATTTAAACAATTTTCTCCACAGACTCCTTTGAGATATGTTTAAATCCAATTTCTCTTTGTATTGTGAGATAAGTTGACATGTTTTAAAGGCATTTATTGCTCTATAATAATTATTACAACAGGTTAAAAAAAAACAGCTTTGATAATGAGGAATAGTCTATGACAGATTACAGATTAAGAAATGTGGTTTTACATTATTGATTTATACAATATTATTTACATAAAATAGTTTTAAAATTTGTTAAGAAGAAAAAAGAAATATATGAATAAAAAATGAAAAAACAAAAGATGTCTAAATCTTGAGGTTTTACCATAGTTGCATTCACTTTCAGAGAATAGTTATATCTTATGGTTTCAGATGTTGTTGCATTAGAGACCAAGTGTCTTCAAACATTGTGTGGGATAATAGTTTTTTAATTCTTTCTTTAAAAGTTTCCAATTTATTCCAGAAGGTGTATGGGGGTCTTCTGGAATTGCAATCATACATCAATTTGTATCTGATTTACCAGGTAGGATATGCAAAGTTAGAATCTTCTTGTGCTGGGATTTTATTTTTAATTGCCTAAGTTCTGATATACAGCATTCAATCTACTTTTTCCTTAATTCCATCACACAATTTCTACTTAGCCAATTCAATTCTCATTCTTATTATTTTCAACATCAGATAACTTTTTAAACATTTTAATGCATTAACCTGTTTTAAAATTTGCTGTTCTTTCTTAATCTGTTATCATTTCTACCTATAATTATTTCTTTAGACTTGTATTGATTTTAATCTGCAAACTATAAATTTTAGCAATTTTAATTAACATTTTGTTAAAGGTCATTCTTAGTATAGATGGATATTATTAATCCAAAATGTCTGGTTCTGGAGTTTTTCTTGGATGGTGAATTTTTTGGATTTTAAACAAATCTTTTACACTTAACTTACAACTGTATTAAAAAAATTAAATGAATATTAATTTTACTATTTATAGTTTGGATATATTGGAATATTTTTATATTTGCTGCATAATTTCATAATTAATAGGAATAGAACATTTTGAATCCAGAAGATGCTTGTAATTTATATCATCTCTAAATGTTTGTAGAACAGTAATTGAAACATTAAATACAATATAATTTTGACCAGATGATAACAGTTTTTTGAAATAGTAGTGTTTGGATTAATGATAGTCTAATTGGGGCTGCAAGGCTTGTTATTGACAAAATTGATGGAATAAATCGTTCTCCCTAATAGTAGAATTTTTTTTTATATTAAAACTACATTTATTAATAAATTAATTTAAACAAATATTAAACAAAACTGGGAAAATCTCATAAATATTTATTGAATCATATACAGTATGTTTTTTAATAGTCATCTCTTCTGGTAAATGAATGTAGCCATTCTAACTTCATAAGAAATGAATAACATTAAAGAGTTATTATCATGCAAAAACAGAAATAAAAAAAATGATTCCAGAAAAAGGAAACTTTTTTCCAAAATTTTTATAGGAATAAGATTGTTTCTATGTATAACATATATAAATCAGATAGTAATGTGAATATAAATAGGCATATTTTTCTCATTATTATATATGTAATATATGTCAGGTGTTTTCATTTATCACATTTAATTAATTCTTAGAACAATAGGATTGAATGAATTTGTAATCATTATATATTAAATTATTATAGGAATAATATTTAATTGGTACTGTAACATAATAAAAATGTGGTCTTTTATTTATTTACAATAGATGTACACATATATGAATGATTATTAATAATTTTACTATACTGTACATTCATTTGTTTAAAAGTTTAAATAAACATCATACAGGATTAAATGAGCACAAAAGTTAAACATTTTATGTGAAAAAAAAAAGAAAATAGTAATAATAAAATAACATATGGATTACAATTAAACATCATCTGCCTCTCCATCCATACTTTTTTATTGCAATTTTATCTTCAATTTAAATAAGGTTAACTTTTTTTTTAAAAGTGAAATGAGCAATGTTTTTTTTTTTTTTTTTAAAAAAAAAAAAAAATTCTAAATTAAGTGCTAATAAGTATATTATATTTTTTATTAGTCAATCATTAGTCTAGAGCAGTGACAGCAAACCTATGGTATGCATGCTAGAGATGGCATATTTATATTTTTTACCGGCACATGAACCATTTACATATAACTTTTTATGCTTTAAATTATTCAATTTTTTTGTTGTTGCTAAAATCTGTATGAATAAAAGTTTACTGTAAACTAAAGGTAAAATAAATACATATAATATTATATTAGAATTCAATTTACAATTGAACTCTGATTAGAAGCAATAAATTACAAAATTTGGAAAAAAAAAATCTAATGGGAATGATATTTTAAGTCAAATAAAATGATATTGGTGTACTGTGATATTATATTCTATAAACCTGTCAAATGATTCCAATAAAGCTAGAAACTCAGTAAAATATTTTATAACTCTTTGAAGTAAATTTTTTCAAATCTAAAGTAAAAGTAATAAAATGGTTTTCTGTCCTAATCTTTTTTGATGTAAATGTATTGATACCATTTATTTTTTTAACGTAATCAAAATCGCGAACAAAGGAACGAAATGCCATCAAACTTTTTTTTTTTGAAGTTTTGCTTTAAAAATGAAATGTAAGGATAATTTATTTTAACATATAATAAATCTTTGATTTATAAAATTATTAAAGCTCATTTAAATTTACTTTTAAATAAATCTGTTATCATTATTTTAATATGTCTAGTGAAAATAAAAAACAAAAATTGTCAAGCAGTAGAGTATTTTAAGATTGGTGGACTGATCAGTATGGAATGATTAACATAGGCATCAAGGCAATAGTATGCGTTTTATGTTTCAGAACAGTTGTATTGAAAATGTCATTGATAAAACAGCTTTATGAGGCCAGTCATAAATTGCTCTGTGAAAAAAATAAAGATAAACAACAAGAATATATTGTCCAAGCATTTATAAATATTCAATCAACATTTATAATGAAATTTATCGAAAATGGTTCAAATATAATTGCTGCTAGTTTTTTCATTTCAAGTGTAATTGCCAAACACGGAAAATCTTTTAATGATGGAGAGTATATGAAATTATTAAAAAAAATTAGCAACCATTATATTATCAATTTTCTCCTCTATATATGCACGTGAATCACTGTTTTCAGAAATAAATTTAATTAAAGACAATTTGAGAAATAAAATGACAGATGAAGCTGTTTCAGCATCTACATTATTAAAAGTGATAAAATATGAATCAGATATAAAACATTTGGCATCCAATATACAACAGCCAAAATCTCATTAAATAATATCTGTTTATGTTGATTTTATATGTTTATTTCCAAAATTTTCTTTTAATTACTTATTAATTTTTTACTATTACATTTTATTCAAATTGTGCTTTTCTAAACAAATATTATTCACTTATATTTAGCGTATAAATTTTGAAAAACTCCAATAATTAAGTTATTTATATTTCGAGTTAGTAACTGTATGGCATGCCAATCATTCAATAAATATTTTTTTGGAAATTTTTGGCACACCCATGTAAAAAGGTATACCACCACTGGTCTAGAGAGTATCCATTTAATGAATAATATTTCTGTAATATAATATTCAATACATTACTCTCACACAAGGTAGGGACTGGTGCCTATCTACTTTTCATTTTTTGAGGAGGGGTGCAATTATAAACATATGACCAAAGATATGAAAAAGATATATGATTATCAAGATGCACATTTTGTGCTGAACCAGCACTTGTCAGTTGGCCCAAAACACATTCTTATACACATGTTTATCATCGTTCAGTATATGTATATATAGATAGGGAATTACTACAGTTTAATTGGTCTCAAAACTTATTTCCTCCACAACTTTGACACGAATAAATTGATAGAAGTATATTAATTTTTATTAGTCATTTATTAGACTAGAAATTATCTATTTAATGAATAATATTTCTGTAGGGTAATTTTCAAAATTTGGCTAATATTTTTCAGAATTTTCATACTTATCAATGTGTTATACATTTGGCATCTCTGTGTGTGTGATTTTACTTCATCGTTGGAAGGTAATCTTAGTAATGAGCAGTATTTTATCTGGATAAACTTTCATTAAATTTTTATCTACACTATGCTTTTTATTTGATTTATGCAAATTTAAGTAGAACCTTTACTTTTAGTTTATCAGTGACTATTTCTTGCTAGTAAGTTTTTAAATACCATATTATATGTTCACATGGTAGGAATATCTACATTTCATTTATTTTTGTAACTTCAAATTTTTCATTTAAATTATAAATGCAGGATTTTCATTTAAACTTTTAAATAATATTGAATACATTAAAATAACTGCAAATATCTAATATAATATACTGAAAATAATCGTCATTTTTTAAAATGTCTCATATTTTTTGTGAATTTTGCAAATTATGAAATGTTTTATTTGTAAGTTTTCAATTCTTGAAGCTTTTATTTATGAATAATTAATTGTTTTACAATTGCCCTATCTCATTAATCTTGAAAAATTATGTTCAGAGTAAACTTGATGAATAAATAATATACATATATTTAAATGTTTATATCTTAAATCCACATTGCTTTTGAAAATGGTGATACTATCTTACATCATTAACTCTTTAATATTATTATTAACTTATAATTATATTGCACTTTTTAAATACTAGTATATAGTTTTAAAGTTTTTCCTGGATGAAACTGATTAGCACGTAATAATTGATATATATCTTTTTTTTTTTGTTAATTTTATTTCTCCATGAAAGATTGTCCTTCTAGTTGATCATAATTTTTAGATAAATTATAATTGTGGACTCCACTATTTCTATATATTAGGTATTATATTTGCTTTATTTTCTATCTTTTTATTCTATTAACTTTTTACTTCACATTTAATTATAAATTACAGGTAATGATTTTTTTTTAAGTTTGGAAATATTGATACTGTACTATAATAGGAAATGTATGTTGTCACTTGTAGATAAATATGTAATATGATTTTATTGTATTTATTGTACAATAAAAATAGAATTTTTTATCATTGCTCTCACATTGGCAGAAAAGAGTTACAGTATATCATATTTATGCCATTTGATTTCGAGACATTATGCGGATGTTGAAAATCACAAACAATAATGTATTACATGTAATATTTTTGCCCTCCCCCCACCATATGTGAATAAGTATGTTTTCTGGAATGAGAATTATAAGAAATAACCAGGGAAACTGTATTAAACCCGGAGAAATTTTCATTCTGCAGTGGATTTGATATTAATTAAAAGTGATGATGACAAATATTTTAAACATGTATTTATAGTACAATTTAATTTAAAAATGATACACATTAAGATGTCAATAAAGGTAGCAAAAAAATGACTGTGGTTATGAAAAAGACTGTGGACTGTGTTGATATTTAGCTGGTACACGCCAGCATGATTGTACCTATCTTTAAAATTTATGAAAGGGTTTGTATATGCTGTTAAATATTTTTACAAATTAAATACATATTATTTTTTTTTTATATATTTAACACTTCTATACCACTATATACATTTTAAACACATGAATAAAGATTTGCAGATGAATTCATAGCAATTTATTATTATTGTAGATATCAACAAACATTGGATCTATGATTACATGTGTGGTAAATTGCTCAGCTAAGTTTATGGATATTTAGTTTATCTTCAAGGAAGAATGGAATCATCAATAAATTCAACAAGATTAATAGCTTTAGAAATTTATTGGCTGAAACAGGATTAATAGATTATAAGCCTAATCAGTCATCTGAAAAAATATTTTTCCCACTAGAAGCAAGCTATCCAATTGTGAAACAGAAAAGGTGTTTTCATTACTTAGAATTATGAAAGCCTTTTTTTTTTTTGTAAAGATTTAGTGTTGAATAGCTATTGTGTTATTAGGGGATGTAAATTCGTTTTTTTTTTCTACAAATTTATATTGATTAAATAAATAATTCTTAAAATGAAAAGACAGTATAGATTGACCAAATTTTTTTTTTTTTTAGCATTTCAGTGAAGTATAATAAACTTAACAATTCTCAGAACTTGTCAGAACAGTATCCAATTTTTATTGCTGAGTTAGACTCACTATATCACAATTAAACCTATACATGAAATCTGGGGTAAGAAATTCATCTGAGAGTAAGAATAATGAAATTTAAAATAAAAATTTGTATTTTTTAAATAATAAACAATTTGGGTGGTTCATGATTATTAATGATAGGAATATTGGATGTCATTGGTGTTCATAAATGAATTCTTTAAACTTAAAAAGCATTAAAAGTTTATACATTTTGTCAGAATGGCAGTCATTTTCTGTAAAAGTGTTTGACTCTAACAGGAATACTTTACAATTCTCTATAAGAAAAAAAAAAAAAAGAAAAGAATTAACACTGTGAATCAATCTTGAATAATAAGGCGTTGAATATGTAATATCTGTTGAAAAAATTTAATTTCCGAAAGTATTGACAGAGTTAATGAAAAGTATTAAACATTTTAAATATAATTTACTAATTAAAAACAATAGATCATTTAAATTAACATGAATCATGTAATTGTTTTATAAAAATAAGAATAATATTGACTTATAAATGCAATTGAATTCTAGATTTGTGGTTATCAATTGTTGCCAAATACATCACAATAGGAATGAAAAAACAAATATTTGGAAAATTAATCAGAACAGTAAATTACAGTGAAAATTTTAATTATTGTCAATTAAGTTTTTCTTGTTTCACATAAATGCATTTTAATAATTTATTTAAAAGCTGAAATTCAATACTGTCATGGTTTTGTGGATCTTGTGGAAATAGAAGTAGTAGTAGACATAATTGATCAAACTTTGAGTTCTATACTTGAAAATTATGATTTTTAACAAAAATTATTTACAAAAATATCTTACTGGATTTTATTAAAATATTGAAATATTATTTGACATTACTTAGCTATCATATTCGATTATTTTAAGATGATGCCATAAAAAATATTCAGCAACCAAATTATTTTCATCACTTTCTCAATAAACTTTGTTTATTATCATACATCTAACAAACATCAAAAAGAAATAAATGATACTTGTAATTAGTTTGAAATTGAAATTAGAAAAATAGGAAAAATTTTTGGACCCTGATGGATAACCCATGTTAAAACCAGTAAAATGATTTGTAAATCATATGAAGTTTTGAAAAAAGTTGAATGTAGAAATATTTTAAGAATAAAATCTTTTTAAGAGATTTAGTTTTAATGAATAATTTATTAGAAGGGATTCCATTTTTTTTTTACAGTGAGAGCAGGGAAAATCTTAGAATTAGAATGATTCAACGTTTATTAATGTATAAAAAGTCCTAGGATTAAGTCCGAAGCCATTAATTCCTTAAGGAGAGCATGGCCATAATTGTGATCTGAGTCTTATTAAAATTATGTATGAAGAAACAATCACAAATGTGAAATAAAAGAGATCAAGTAGCATTAAATCAGCAAAAAATTAATGTTTTCAGCAGACTAATCATGAACATGACGTGAAATCATTGAAAGCATACTTGGCACAATAAATCTTATTAAATTTTATATTTGACTCTGTTTTAATATTTTTACTTTATAATATGTAGTATAAGTTTTGAGTAGTTTAATGCATGTATATATGCTTAAGTGTGTGCATATATATTTAGATATAGATTTATTGAAGGTGGTATATAAATAGGGATAATATATGTATGTGTAGTATAATTGATGAATATATATATATTTAGGATGTATGCATATTTATGTATATCATACAGATAATAAAAATATATGTAAAGAAATGAATCATTTATAAGTGGATATAATGTATCTTTAAGGCCTCCAAGAGGAATCAAAGGGTCTCCTTTCAGTTAATAGCAAACTCCGAGCAGGGCAAATTCCTAATGTCCACTCCATACGTTCTTGTCGTTGCAGCTGTTATTACTATATGTTTATTCATATAGTATACGAACATGGATGGGCTGCTCACCAACATGCATTAGCCAGCGTGGTGAGTTTATTGGCTTTTTACCTCTGAGTTTAAGATCAAGAAACACCATGGTCTTTCTTCTCAGTGCCTGATAAGGCAGAATGAATGTTTGTGTAAATGATAAAGATTTTTCCCAATTATACAATTATGACAGACAAAAATAAAGCATGGCCCTTAATCCCAGGAGGCTGTAAAGTCACCAACCAAGGCAGCGGTTGGTGGCCGAAGGCGGAGGGTGCTAAGAATATCCTGGAGGCGGACCCAGGCTGCCATTTGATGACGACTTTTTATTTAGGTACTTACAACTGCAGATCACTTTCAAGTGAAGGAAGATTGCAAGAATTAGAAGAAGAACTCTCTTATATTAAATGGGATATTATTGGACTTTGTGAAGTTAGAAGAAAAGGTGAAGAGACAATTGATTTAAAAAGTGGACATATGCTCTATTATAAAGGCACAAATATTGGAAATACAAGTGGAGTAGGATTCATTATAAATAAAAAGTGGAAGAACAATATTGTGGAGATTGATGGTGTATCAGACAGAGTGGTAAGATTAGTTATACAACTTAATAGCAGATATCAAATGCAGATAATTCAGGTTTATGCCCCATCAAGTTCTCACAGTGATGAAGTAGTAGAAGATTTTTATATGGATGTACAAAAGGCTTTTGATCAGAGTAAACAACATTTTAAAATTGTTATGGGAGATTTTAATGCTAGAATTGGTAAACAAATGAAAGATGAAAGTGTTATAGGTAATTTTGGTTATGGTAATAGAAATGAGAGAGGACATAGACTTGTGGAGTTTGCAGAGAAGGAAAAACTTTATATTATGAATTCTTTTTTTTGAGAAAAATGTTAGAAGGAAATGGACATGGAAGCATCCAAATGAAGGTACAGCAGAATTGGATTATATTTTGACTAACAGGAAATACATATTTCAAGATTGTAATGTTCTTAATAAATTTAACACAGGAAGTGATCATCGATTAGTAAGGGGTAAGATACATGTTAATGTAAAACTAGAGAGACAAAAATTATTAAGAAAAACTATATTTACAGTTGATATTCCTAATCTTCAGAAACATTCTAATGAATTTAAATTAGAACTTACAAATCGGTTTCAAGTATTAGTAGATTTTGAACATGATTCAGATTTGAATGAAATTAATCTGAAAATAACTGATACACTTTTAAAAACTGCAACAAAGATAGCTGGTAGAAAAAAGCAGCAATTGACTAATAAAATTTCTACTGAGAATAGAAAACTTATGAAGAAAAGAAGGAATATGAAGATATGCAAGAATGATGCATTAAAAAGAATTGAATATCTCGAATTTTGTAAAATGGTGCGGAAAAGAGTTGAAAATGATATAAGAAAGTATAACTGTGAACTAGCAAGAAAAGCTGTAGAAGAAAATAAAAGTCTTAAGAATGTAAAACAACATTTTGGTATTGGTAGGAAATTTATACCTGCAATAAGGAAAAAAGATGGAATTATTACTAAAAAGAGGGATGACATTATGAAATTGGTAGAAGATTTTTATCAAGAATTATATAGTAATAAAGAACAAGTACCTCCTATATCTATTACATCTTCCGAATTGCCCAGAATTTTAAATGAAGAAGTGAGAAATGCAATTAGATGTATGAAAAAAGGAAAGGCTCCAGGTAATGATGGAATTATAATTGATATATTAAAAGAAGCAGGTGAAGAAACAGAAAAAATATTAGCAAAGTTATATACCAAATGTCTAAATGATAAAGATGTACCGGATGATTGGAAGAATGCAGTAATAATATTAATATTTAAAAAAGGTGATAAAGAAGATATTAGAAATTACAGACCTATCAGCCTTTTATCAGTTTTATATAAAATTCTTACCAAGATAATTACAACTCGTCTACAGAGAACCTTGGATTTTCACCAACCAAGAGAACAAGCTGGATTTAAAAGTGGTTTTAGTACAGTAGATCATATTCAAGTATTGAGAGAAGTTATAGAAAGGACAAATGAATATGAGTTGTCATTATGTTTTGGATTTGTAGATTATGAAAAGGCATTTGATTCTATAAACATTTCTTCAGTGATTAAAGCATTGGATCATCAAGGTATAGATCCAGGATATTGTCATATTTTAAAGAATATTTATAAAAATGCAACAGCACCAATTAGATTACATAATGATACTGGGAAAGTCAACATTGAGAAAGGTGTAAGACAAGGTGACTCCATATCTCCAAAACTTTTTACAGCAGTGCTGCAAGAAGTATTTTGTGGATTAAAATGGGAAACTAAAGGAGTGAAAGTAAATGGAGATTATTTAAGTCATTTAGATTTCGCAGATGATGTAGTTGTTTTTGCAAATAATGCTTCCGAGCTGCAGGAAATGTTGCAGGAGTTATCAGATGAAAGTAGGAAAGTAGGACTAAAGATAAATGTTAAAAAGACTAAAGTAATGTTTAATCGATTTGCTCCAAATATGAAAATAAAGATTGATTATGATGAATTAGAAGAAGTTAAGAGTTACAAATACCTTGGTCAGATTATTAATACAGATGGAAACATAATAGAGGAAATTAATCATAGAATTAAACTTGGTTGGAGTGCTTTTGGTAGAAATAACTTGATATTAAAAGGAAATATGCCTATGTGTTTGAAAAGAAAGGTTTTTAACAAATGTGTTTTACCAGTTCTTACTTATGGATCTGAGACTTGGACACTTAATAGAAGATCAATACAGAGACTTCAGACCACTCAAAGAAGTATGGAGAGATGTATGTTGGGAGTAACAAGAAGAGATCGAAAACGCAATGTATGGGTAAGAGAACAAACAGGTGTTACTGACCTCATTGAAAAAATTAAAAGATTGAAGTGGAGTTGGGCTGGACATATTGCTAGAAGAGATGATAATAGATGGACAATTGAAATTTTAAACTGTATTCCAAGAGATTGTAAAAGACCCAGAAGGAGACCACATGTAAGATGGATGGATGAAATAAGAAAATGTGTAGGGGTAATGTGGAGAAGAGAAGCTAAAGATCGGAGAAGATGGATTAAACTTGGAGAGACCTTCATCCTGCAGTGGATTGATAATGGTTGATAATGATGATGATAATGTATCTTTATATAATTAGATATTTGTTTACTGTATTTATATAAGTCTTGTAGCTCTGAGGAAGATTGCTGGATAATCAGACCTATAGGATGAATTAATTTTAATAAAATAAGTATTGAAAAAGTAATAACAAAGATTTGTTTGATTTTTAAACTAATTTTATCAATGCATAAAGAAGAATAAGTTGATAATATAAATTTACTTTAAATGTATCAAAATGTAGCAGTAAATGTAATCAATTAATAATGCATTTTATTTATGTTTCCATTATGAAATATGTCATACTATTATTGAAATTTCATTGTTATTCCACAATTTATCTTTTTTTAAATAAAATTTAAATAATGAATTTATTTACAAAATAAAAATTACTGGACAAATAGTCCATTATTTCATGCATATATTCTAAAAGTAATGAAATTATTCTTTTTTTTTTTTTTAAGGTAATTGTGAAGATTAAGGGCCTCATTCCCAATTTCAACCGTGGTGCCTAGAAGAGGCTGATTGTCATTTGTGTTGAGGAGCCGGCCTCCCTACATTCCAGCATGGATGATAATGAAGAGTTAGCAAAAGATGAAATAAGTAATAATATTTTAAACAACAATAATAATTCTGTTACTAATAACAACACTAGTAATCTCAACATGATTAACAGCAGCAGTATTGAAAATGAAAAACTTGAAACAGGGGAATTAGTCGAGGAAGAAATTGCTTGGAATGTTAGTGGAAGGCGAATTGTGAGGGGCAAAGTTTATAGGAATGCCAAAGGAGAATATGTATGTTATTCATCAGTTGATGGAACAGAATATAAACCTAGTGGTGAGTAATAATTATAAAGCTATAACAAAATTTACAGCTGAAACATAGACATCTATCTACAATAATTTACAAACAATAATGTTCTAATAATATTTTACAATTTCTAAGTTTTAGATATAATACTATTTATATATTAAAACAGAAATTCATATAACACTATAAATCTGTTAATAATAAAGATTTAATTGTTAATGGGGATAGTTTATTTTTTTGCCATATAAGTCATCAATTAGTAAATTGATTTATAAGAATAGTTTTTTATTGGGGTGATGTGAAAGTGGCCCGGAAGAAAAGCCTGAATTTAAATTCATTTCCAAATAGGTTAAAACAGTCAATTGATTGCATATCTATTCCTCAGGTAGTTTATAAGATTCCTTGCAGTTGTCATAAAATTTATATAGGTCAGAGTAAATTAAGTCTTAATGAAAGAGTGAAAGTTAATAAGAATAGAGTTAAAAAATAAATACCATAACTCATTTTTGTATAATCATTATAATCATGAACTGAATACAGAGCATAAAATATTATTTGACAATGCAGAGGTTATCTTTTATGAAAAAAGTGAATTGAAAAGAAGAGTAAAAGAATTTTTGATGATAAAATTTTTTGAATCTGAGATCACCATTCTTATGATCACATCATTTGATGTTAAAGGAAGTTGGTTTTTGAAGTGAATGATGGAAAGGCTATTTCGTTTTGTATAGATATGTTGTATGTGTAGTTGAATTTCACTTGAAAAGATCTATTTGTTAATAGATGAAACCATGGTTATGGTAGAATTTTAAGAAATTTTTTTCTCTTTTTTGGCTACTATTGAAATGTTATATGAATTTCTGCTTTATTTATAATTACTAATATAGCTTTAGGAGAGACAGTATTTAATATTTATTTTTTAATATATGTATATTGTATGCACATATAAGTATTTATGCAAAGATATTTACTTGCGTACAAATGATATTCTTTAATTTTGCATTTTTATTCCTATACAATTATATATAATATTTAAACAATATATGCTTATACTTTTGTCTCTCTGTATAGGCAAAAATTGAATCTTGTGTGTATATCATCAATAAGACTTTTTCTGATGTTTTTATTTGTACATTTCTAGAATGTATGATGGAATTGGGAGTTTTAAATATATTTTAAAAGATATTACACATGGAAAAAAAAAAAAAAAACTTTAGTTATTCCATTTGCAATATAATTAAAAAAATTAGTCTATTAATCTTTAACTGAGATGTAAAGTTTATATTTAGACTACAGATAATCTCTAGTTTAATAAATGATTAATGAATAAATAAATAATTGAATGGCTTTATTTCTCGGGAATTCATAAGACATTCAAGCATTTAAAGTACTAGAATTAGACTCAATCAAGGACCTTATAATCCAGAGTCTGACACCTACCACTGCAAGATATTAATAATTATTAATGTAATTTATCTGAAATGATTGGTATCAGAGTAGTGAATGCAGAAAATCTAACTCTTGTAAATCAGATAATAATAATAAGCTAAATAATAAAAGTAAAAAAAAAAAAAAATCATAGCAAAACTACTTAAACAGCACTAAATCAACTCTATAACATTTTATTCTGATCAGTGCCATCATCCAGAAATTAGTCTGAGAAACTTAGTAGAGTCATGTGATGCTTTCGTTAATTATATTTTTAGAATACTTGTTGCTAGAATGTTTAAAGAATTTATGCATTCTTATAGGTGAGGCATTTAAAATGAAAGTTCATATCTTTCTTCAGCAAATGAGCCTTTAAATTTTCAAATATTTTATTGAAATAAATTATCACTTTATTTCTTATATAAGAATGTAATGCACATTAAATATCATCAATGTTTGATTCTTTACGAATCTATCACTAAATTAATACAATTAAATTAAGTACATAAGCAATAGTTGTTAATAAAATTTACAAACTCATTAGCTGAAGCATAATTGAATACTTAAAAGATAATCTTCTAAAAAGCCTATTGCAGGGCAAATATATTATCAACAGACACTATAGAGAACAGTGAAGAAGCTACATTTTCAACATGGAAGAATGTCTAGATATTTATTTATTAACCATCTTGGAGTGCTACTTGTATTGATTATGAATCAGGTATTATGGAATACAAATCCTAAACCTGTTTCAAACCTGGGGGGGGGGATCAATTTGTAATAAGTGGCTGGTGAATTTGCTAACCACTAAACATAGAAATCTTCATTAATAGTATGATTGCTTATAAAATAAATGTCAATCTAAAAGTAATTTTAGCTAATTAATGGTAAATATGACAAAATTAAATGATTAATGATTATCTTACACAGAGAATTTAGTTAACACATGCAAATTAAATTTTTTAATAGTTATTACTTAATAGAATATTATGACCCAAGTGATAAGATTTGATCATTGTTGGTAGTTTTTAATAGCTTGCCATTTCATTAATATAATGGATCATATGGAGCTAGATTATAAATTTTAATTGAAAAAATATATATAAAGTTATGATATATTTATAGCATAGTTTATAGAAAATAACATAATATATAAACTTATGGTAATAAATGAAATTTATAACACATTAAACCTTTTCTAGAATTCAGAGTGGCCAATTAAAAAAAAAAGACTTAATTGTTGAACAATAATATTTTTTTTCATACAGTCTGATTTACAAAACATCTTGATAAGGTTTAGGAATGAAAGCCAGGTTGATATATTAAATAATTTTTATTTATACTGAGATGTCTGTATCTATTTTATTTTATAAATTGATTAATTATTTTTAAACAGTGTAATCTGTATCCCTTTCTATTTCAACACTAGTAGTACAATATACTTATTTTGTTAGATTGATTTTTCATTTATCTCTATCTGCTGCACATATTTCAAGTGTTGGTTAATATTCACTTTTTTATTTCGGTGTTTTATCTCATTATATTTATGATTAATTTAACATTTTTAATCTTGATATAATTTTTTCCTCAATTTTTATTTATCTACTAGTATAGTTATGTAGAATATTATGACTAAGTAATAATTTGTTCATTGCTGGGAGTAATTTGTCATTGCTTGGTATTTATTTAACCAAATTATTCTAGCATTTACATCATCAATTTTAATAATGAATTCATATGTCATCTAGATACAATTTTGAATTGTTCAAAGTAAAATAACTATAGCTCAACTATCTAATAAGATTATTAAAGAATTTTATTGAATATTGAATTTTTTATTGTGTTTTCATTAATTTTTTTCATAGAATTAAAGTAAGGTTGCTATAGAATTGGCTGCTTCTTTATGCTGTAAGTTAACCAACAAACCATATTCTCTACATAGAAAAAATAATGCATTGGATTACAGTTTGGTTTTAAAAGATAAATATTTTATGTGGTATTTCTAATATTTGTTTTATATATGTACTGGTGCATACTTATTTTCAAATAATAAAAATGTTATAAAAATTATATTTTGTTCTACATAATTATACAGTATAATTTCATTTACAAGTGTCAAATTTTCTGTACTCACAATTTTGAGACCACTCACCTAGGATAAATATATAATTGCTTAATACTAATCATTTATTTAATTAGAGATTATTTTTAGCTTATTTTGAGGCCCATTTGTGTTTTTCAGATGCTTTTATTCATGCTTCAAGAATGTTATGGTAGAGGAGATTTTAAGTATATGTTAATCTGATAACTCTCATCTGTGATGAGAATGTTTCCTCAGAAAAAGTTCTGTGATCTGCATTTTTAATTTTAAAATGTAGAATTTCCCATAATGTTTTTACTGATGTTAAAGTTGGGGGGGGGGGAATCTGAAGAGATCAGTATCTTATGGACTGTGAATAACATTTAAGAAGTTGTCCTTTGTTTATTTGATAGTAGAAAATTCCCAGAGGGCATTGCCACCTTGGTTTAGTTTTTATGTGAATATTTTGATAGTGAAATATGATTTATTTGCTTGTTTATAAAATATTTTTGATTATTTTTACACACTAATTGGTTGATTATTATTTAATTGGTTGATAGTATTTAATACAGGTAAACTTTCAATTTATTTATTCATGTTTTATTTTTAGAAATAGAGATTAACAAATTTAAGCATAATATGCAGGACCCCCACTGTATTACATCACTATCTGTCAGAATTGACTTGATGTTAAAATCTTTTCAAATCTTTTGATTATTGTAAGAAAATATCAGATTTTAAAGTAGAATTTGATAGAATTATCATAAATCTATCTTTGTTGGTTTATATTTAAAAAAAAAAAAAATCTTAAAAAAGGAATTCGTTAATTTTCAGAAAAATGTTTATGTAAATATCTGTGATAATGTTTATGATACATTGTTGTATTTACAGATCAGTTTTAAATATTTCAAATGGTCAAATATGATTTTTTAGAATATTATTCATTTATAAAATTAAATTAAAACAAAATCAAATTCAATTTATTGAGTTTTAATATTAAATAAAGATTTTATACAAACAGAAACTTTTGACCATTTCCAAAAACTGCTATCAGATAGATAAATAGAAAATGTCATAGTAGGAAGGGCTAATAATATATAACTTCAAAGAGCAGTTAGAAAAAACATATTTTGAAGTTTAACATTAGATTTTGAATGTGTTTGCATTTTCAGAAAAAAACAAACAAATATTTTTCAATAAAGTGTAGTCAGTATTTATGGAATGTAGTAGCACTGTTTATGCTTTCAAAATGTGTAATCAAGAGTATAAATGAAGATAACATGAAAATATAATGGTTTTATTTCGCCAATATAAATGTTAAGAAAAGCAAATTTTTTCTTAATATTTATATTACATTTCAATGTTTTATGGGAAAACAAGTATTTTATATAAATTTGTTACATAAATAAGAAGACACATATATAATGGTTAGTGCAGACAAAGAAAGATTAATAAAATAAATAAATTAAAATTGGTACCAAAACAAAAATTATCTTTAAAACTTTTTGAAATTAAATTATCTAAGCCAGAAGAGAAACATTTTTTTAAACAATCAAGTGCAATAACTGAATATCAGAAACATCTGATCAAAAGAAAGAATCAGAAATAGTCTCAAAAGCCAAATCAATAATAGAAAGCTCTATCTGCAGAAAATATGTTAAGAAATTATTAAAAGGATTACATTTTTTATTTTTATATATATATTATTATTATTTTTAATGAAATTAATTTTATTATGGAATTTTTTCCATTTTAGAAGTGTTTTTATTACAAGGAAATTCCATAGGATAATGTAATATAGATTTTTTAATAAGGAATTTAGTTTCCTTATTAAGCCATATTAAAAAAATGCATTATTATCAGAATATTTTATACACTTTCTCCAATTGATTTTTTCAATTAACTGATCTACTACAATACATGAAGAGCAGTTTCTATTATTACTAGACAATTTAGCCACTTTGTCAATTAAAAAAGTACAAATATTCTAAAATTGTAAAAATACCATGTTTCTATTATTTGAGCCAAAAATGCAATCCCAACTCTGCTTGGATAATACATTATTTAATTTATTATGTGATAGTTTATCAGTATACAAATAGACACTAGACCATTATAAGCCATTGATAATTTCAAAAGAATTGCAGAATGATTTGTAATGACTAAATCCCTTAAACTACATTCATAATTAAAATATTGATCAAGCCTAGCAAATATACATCAAGGAAAGATTAACAAGATAACATATATTTAGGTAAAAAATTTACCGACTAAAATCATAACTAGATAATAAATCTAAGTATCTACAAGTATTAAATCATAACTAGATAATAAATCTAAGTATCTACAAGTAGAATTATGTTCCTTAGTTAGTAAATCCTTAATCAAATCGATTATTATAGAGAGGATGAATGTATATTAGATAATAGTGTATCAAATTCACCAATAAAAGATATAATGGAACTAACACATAATGTATATATTTTAAATAAATGATACTTTTATTAGGAAAATTAAATGTAAATAGTATAGTTTTAACAGCAATAAGTGTTGGAATATAATAAAATTTAAACTAGTTTTTATTTAAATCATTATTTATCTGAATATGGGTATGAACACAATGCAACAGCATTCTTATAACCATCCAATCTGTGTAACTATTGTTACTTACTCATTAGAGCTCCATGATTCAGAGAAGTAAATAACATCATAAAATGCTAATGGAAAATTATTTATATATTTAAGGTATCCAAATGAGTTCAAATTATGATTATTCAAAATCTTTGTAATCAAGACAAAAATTAGATCATCATCATCATAATGATAACAATAGTGACAACATGAAGCACATGAATTGCAAAATACCAACTTAATAGTTTACTTTTCCCCATTGAATTAACTTGTTTGAAAATTGATAATTAGTTGTTTTTTTTATCTCAATTCTTGTGTTGTTGTGGTTTGATCATGTAGTATATTATAATGTTAATTTCAAGTGTTATAAAATATTTTCATAATCTGTATTAGATCTAATGATAAATATGAACCTAAATCAGACTTTTATTAATTCAACTTGAGTAAAGAACTATTTGAAAGTGATTTTAAATAGTCTACAAATCAAATTGTAAATGTGGATAAATTAAGATAGTTTGTTATCAAGTTTATTTTATTCTGTTTATCATTTCAACTAGGCTATACTTGCAGTCTTCAAGACTGGAAATATACATTTTAAAAATTATTGTAATAATTTTTTACAAGAGCATAATGTGTTTTTTTATTTTATTTTCGTTCAAAGCTTGACTACTTATTAATGAAATTTCAGGTGAGCAGACCTTAGAATATTGCTCAAAAAAACATTCCACAACAATTATAACATTATGTATTAAAATATTTATATTTGAAGGTAGATATAAATAGAATATATTTCAAATAAAAATAATGAATAGAAAAGAATTTAAGATAGATATTTTAAATATACTTATATTAGTAAATGTCATGTAACATCTTAATCTATCTTATTTGCACAGTGACAAAACAGTTCACTTCTAAATTGACATAATCAAATGCTAAACTAATTGCAGTTCTTAAGTGAAAAAATTCCAAGTTCTATCAGTATATATCAGGGATAGTTAATCTTTTTTTTTTAACCTATCACCCATAATTGTACTCTTGTTAAGAGTATAATTTCCATATCACCCATCGTTGCTGTCCAAAAAACTTGATTTAGTGCTTATGGAAATAATTACACACAAAAAAAAGATATATGATACTATATTAGTAGATATATAACAATACTAACTGTGTAACAAAATTAAATGTTTGAAAGAATGAAATGTATTTAATGTATTTTAAACTTGAAAATATTAATCAATTTATTTAAAGTACAAAGAAATTAATGGGATCTCCTTGAGACGGATATGCGAAACTAAATATTTGATGTACTAAGTTAGCATATTTCATGAAAGGCACAAGCAACTCTGCAAAAAAATAAAAAAGCCTGTCATGCATCTATAGTAATCTATAGTTTTTCTTTTATCATCTGGCAAATACCACTATCCATCTGAAAGTTGCCCACTAGTGCATGGTAAGAACCAGGTTGGCGACTAGTATGTATTGTAGTAGTTTGCATATAATGTAGTAGTTTGCAGATATTATTCCAGGGATCCTAATTATATTTGATATGTTCAGTTAATGATATCATTTAATGCAAGTTCCAGGATAGAAATTAATTGTTGGTTTGATAAAACTGTTCTTTTTATTTTATTAAAAAGTAATATAATCCTGTAATTGTTGAAATTGAAGTTAAAAAGATCTTAAATTACATTACTAGTATATATTTTGTCTTTTTTTATTAATATTAAATCAACTTTTTTTAAATGTATGTTGTATTGCTTCTATTCTAACTATCATGCATCATTTTCTTTTCTAGAGTAACAACTCCAGTACTTGACACATTTTAATTTTTTGCCATTTTAGAGGTATTGAATTCCATTAAGATCTAGTCTGTTTTATAATTCATATGTTATATTCTATACAAGCCATCACAAACACAATTATTCTTAGTTTAGCTGTTTCAATCACAGTATATATGTATGCTTTATTACATTGGTAGAATGGTGAGATTATAGTTGAGGATTCCAGAATCATGTGAATGAAACTGTTAAGTAGCTAATATAATATTCTTTAAAAGTGTTTCATATGTTCCATTTCTTTTTAATAAATCCCCTTTTTATCCTGTAAATAAGTACATAAAATAAAAATAAAAATTATTTTGCAAAATATTTTAAAAAGATTTTAAATTTTATATTGAAATTATTATTGTTTTTATTATTATTTGGATTACATTGAATAGCACATACACACCCACGCACACAATGACTATATATTGCAGTAAATCCCCAACTTAAGTAGGTGAATCTGTCTACAATCCCTATGTATAAGTAGAAATGTTTTCTAAACAATGTATTCTATTTTGTGAAAAATGCAAAGGACTAAAAGATCTCTGAATCAGAGGTCTACTTATCACTTTGGTGCTCATCACATAGATTCCATCCAACAATAAACCAACCAATTATCATGATGTTGATCATCATGAAATAATAAGGTAAACATCTTTTTTACCAATCATTTAAAAATAAATTAACAAAAATAATAATGAAAACATCAATGAAAAATAATATAAAATGTTCTCAAATGAGCAGAGTAAGTTCAGATTTGATTGAGTCAGGATAATATTATATATAGTGTTGCAAATGTTACAGATTCAGATTTTTATTGATCTTGTGTTTTTTGGTGCTCGTTATGAACTGCACACATTATTTTTTGCCTTTGCAGTATAAAATATTTTTATACGCTTGTATATATATATATTTAATATCTTTTGATTTAAGAATACTTCTGTAATAGGTTTTTGTCTTTTTTTTTTGCAAATACATTGAATTCTTATGATAGTATCACAAATAGAACTTAAGAATTTAAGTCATGTAAATCACAGGATTGTGTTATCGTTAAATTAAAAAAAATTTTTTGATGTTAATTTTTCATTCATTGTCTAAAAAAAAACAAAATCATAGTTTGGAGTCCTCTTTTCAAAATTATTATTTGACAAGTTGCTTGAAAGATCATTTGACATTCAAGCATTTAAAATGATGAAAACATATTTTCTTTTTCAATTTTTGTTAAGTGGACATCAAATCAAAAACCTTTAGCTTTCCAGTTCTTTCATTATGTACAAGGCAAGGGCAAGACTTCCCATAACTACACATTTTGGTTTTCAGCATAATAGATTTTTATTTTCCAATCATTTCTAGATTTAAGTTCTAATCTAATTTATAATTAATTAAACAGTGAATTTGATTTTTAATAATTTATGCACTTATTATTATTATTTTTAAAATGAACAGTAGTATATACAGTATTTTCAGATGGATATAAGTGCATGTTTTCTCTTTTTTTTCTCATCATATTGATGTTATACTGCTCTAGTAATTTGTGATTTATTTTTCATATTTTTTCTACAAAATGGCAAAAAGAGGGCAAAAAAGTGATGCATTACATTGATAGGAAAAAAAGAAGTTATATATGGAAAGCAAACTTAGAATAATTTTTTTTTTTAAATTATTTTTTTTTTTTAATGATATTTTAAAAGGCTACCATAAATGTCTTCTTAAACAAGTTAAACAAAAATTAACTTTAATTGATACATCTTTATTTTTTAATTTTATTTGTAAATAAAGTTACTTATTATACACCTATAAAAATGTTTTATTATTATAAGCAATTGTATTTTCATATTAAACATTTTCTATTAGTTCATTGTGAAAATTAGATTTAAAATCTTATATATAATAGCCAATTCTGAATTGTAAACAGTGAAAATGATCTGTTTTAAAGAAACCCTCTTTATCAGCTGTGTCAAATACTAATACATCAAAATAGTCTTGCATTTTATTCCTATTAAGCATATTTTTACTTGCTTGAATTTAATGGGTCAAAAGTGAAATACATATAATGATGCTTTTATAGTCAATAATTTACACATAATTATATCTGGATAATTGTAAAATATAATCAATTCTATATTTTTATATTTTATAAATCTTATATGATTATTATACATATATATTTATAGATAATGTTATTTCTTTTTATGATATTCTAAAATGTGTTGCATTTTATACAAATAATAAGCAGACATATATAAATGTATTAAAACATTTTTTACACACTTTATAATACTTATTGCAAATATATTTGAAACAGATGTTATCATTTATATATGCCTATATTAGTTATTGGATATTTTTATTGATTATAGTGTATAGAAGGAATGTAATTAAATGAATATATTTGGTAAAATGTATAAATTGAATATTATTTAAAATAATTATTATATACAAATATTTCAGTTACTGAGCAATACTCATTTTACATTTATGATAGAATTCTTTTTCAAATTGTTTTTATTTTATCATTGATCACTTATTCTTTATTTAAGCATCCATCAATCTATGAGATTCATTTATGACAGACATCAAGAGTTCACTATGTATTTTAATTATTTTTTTCTTTTACATTTTCATCATTAGCAAATTTCTGCTTTTCTGTAGACCTTTATCATCTTTAAAATATCTAATAATATAATGGAATTGTGTTTCTTTTTTCATTTAAATCAAATTCATAAATGCATTAATAATAAATCAAATTCATAAATAGCTGATTCTTTAATTAATTCAGGTAGTTGACTGGATGACTCTTAAGAGTATGGTATTATGTCCCAGGCAATTGACTGTATGATGATTTTATTTATTTATTAATGTGTTAATTAATATTTTCAATCTTTTATTGAAATTTTCTCAGAAAATATATTGTATTACAATACAAACTGTGCAAATTACAATAAAGATTATATAATGTTACACATATAATTAATATGCAAACCAATTAATATTTATATTAACACGGATTTATTATATATACTGTAAAGTCTGATATACTGAATCATTTTACAGTGAACAAATTGTATATAAAGCACTTTCTCATTAAATTTTGTGCAAAAACAAAAATGTTACATTGAATTCTGGTGTAGCAGATATCATTTTTGAGACATGGTTACCAATATTAATTTACTTATTGTTTATTTGTACCTTTAGTAGTGAAAATAGTATATATATATTTGTTATATACTTTGTAAAGCTGTCAGAAATCTTTATGTTGAATGTGGAATGGCTAAATCAATGAATGCAAATGCTATAATCAACATCATTTGCTGTCATAGTTTATGTTTGCATAAGTCATTTTAAAATGTTTTTGTTTTGCATTATGATTGAAAGTTATATCACTATAGTTTGTTTACATTATGCTTTTTATGTGCATAAAACATTTGTTTGCTTTTAAAATTTTGTTGTAGTTTTCACTAGAGAAAGCCTTTTATGTTTTTCAAATTTAAATATAAAATTAGAGTAGAAATCTTACATTAAATTAAAAAAAAAAAACCCTTATTATAATAATATTTTCAACATTAATTATTAAATTTAATGTGTAATAAAATGAAGTATTATCTATGAATTTTCTAATCACTTTAATTATATTAAAAAAGTTAATTCTTTTTGTAAGTTTAAGATTTTTGTACTTTTAAAAAATTGATTATTATTTTTTTTATGAGGTTAAATACTATTTATGCTCTGCAAAAGTTAGATGAGAAAGCTTTCATTAAATTAAATAATTTCTCCCTTGCAATCAAAAAAATGTTTCAGGCATTGTGATTGGAGTTTATATTATTTCAATTTGTAACAAATTAACATTATATCAAGTGCCATGTATGAATTTTATAATCATTTCAATTTGTTTACATTAATAAAGAAATATTGTTTATATTTAAGTTTTATTATGTTTTTTTTTGTGTTGTTATGGAAAGTTTGCTAGGGAAAGATTTTTTTTCTGCTATTCATATTTATATGTTCAATATAAAAGTTAAAAAAATTAATTTTATATTATTTACTTCAATTGTTGATTTTTGTAATATATTTTTCTTATTTAACCCTTTTTACTCCTCACATCTAAATCCTCTAACTCATTCGTTTTTTCGATAAAATTTAAATACTATTAATTCGTTTTAAAAGTTCTTCATGTGACATCTTCCATTTATTTTAGAATAAAAAATAAAAAAACCATTTACCTAAAAAAAAAAAATTATAAAAAAAAAATAAAAATTAATAAATAAATTAAAGAAGAAAAAAATTTTATTTTTTAAAAAAAAAATTTTTTTATAATCATTCTGAAAAAATTTATTTTTAAAGAACTTCGTTTCTTCAACCGAAAAAAATCTTTTTATAAACCGATAAATAAGATGTTTAACAAGGCTTTGCCGTGGGTGGCCAATTAAAAGATTTGATTTTATCGAACAACCAAGAAAAATAGCGGTTTAAGGGAAATATTATGCTTGATAGTTATTTATTATAACAGCTTAAAAGTTTGTAAAAAATAAGACAAATAATATACGAATTAAAAAAAGTATTATGCAATAAGACCTATTGTATAAGCTAATGCAGTGGCAATTTAAAAATTCTAATATTTTTTTTTGCATTATATATTTCATATTTAAATTCTCTTTTTTCTGGAAATTAGTTGTGGAAAAAATTACTAGATTGTTTCAATGTAAAGAGCTTATATTATAATTTTCACAGAAGGTTTTGAGGCAATCAATATTTGATACAGTATAAACTGCAGAAAGGACAATTAGGCTTTATTTTTAAGATTAAATATAGAAACACAGTTACATTGATTGGTGGCTAATTGAAGAATGTTGAAAAATTTTATCCATTTTATAGCAGATGACAGGTCTGAGACATTTCCCATACATGCTGTGACTTTTAAGACAGAGTTTCAAAGTTGTTCCAAAATGGCCACATTAGACTTTTTGCTTTGGGTTGTTTAAAAGCTGAATATGTGTCATTAATGTCAAGTGGTATCATAAATATAATATTCAGGAATAAATATAACAGCTGTAGCCATACATTGAAAATGTCGTAAAAAGAAGCATACTTGTTAAATGGAAACTGAAAGTCATTTAGATGATATTTTTTATGCACAGTTAAAATGGAAAATTTTATTTTCTATACTTCATTATATAAAAAATAAATACAAACAGTTATAAAATGAAAAAATTATTTATTGTAATAAATAAAACAACTTATGAACCATTCTACTAGAAGTATTTAAGTAAATTTTAATTTTAATCATATTAGTAGCAAAAAAATAATCAAGAAATACATAAGGAAAATAAATTTATGCTACCTTTAATTATATAAACTATTTTTCAAGAAATTAGAAAAAGTAAACCATAGACATAGAAAAGTGATGGTATCAGGAAACTAAAAATTATACTTTTTTTTTTTAATGATTATTGACTGAAATGCATATAATATACAATTTTTCTGATAACTTTCAACTACAACCTGATATTATAATTTGAAGCATACTTCTGTGTATTTGTATGTGTATGTATATATATAATTTTAATGTCACAGTAATATATGTTTAAAAATTGGGATTAACATCAAGTATAGTGATTAAATAAGATACTTTTTTTTAAAAAAAATAGTATTATTTAATAAGTTATTTTATTAAAAAAAGTAATCTCATTTTTATTTTACTGTTTTTAATTTTAGAAATAAAAGAAAATTTTAAATTGATTTTTCATAATCTAGAATATTTATAAAATTACTATCATAAAAGAAAGTTTTTAACATTTCAGCAGGGCACTTTGGAATATCTAAAACAGAAAATGTAATTATTTTTCATGCTTTTTATTTTAATGATTTAAACTTTATTCTTTAGTTTGATTTTTACATTATTTAAAAAATTTGTTTTGAATATAAATTTATACACATTGAAAAGTATTTTAACAAATAATATTCAATTTTGCAAATAAAAAAAAAAAGGTAATAAGCAGAATAAATAATCAAATAAAAGAATTAATTTCTAACTTTATGATTAATGAAACCAAATTTTAACAAAATAATATTATTCTTAATAAAGTTTTTAATTGTAAAACAAACTTTGATAGAAATTACTGTCATGCACTCAAATAAAAGTATTTAAATTCTACTTATAATTGCAAAATAAAGAAATATTGATGGAAACATTTATTTTAGTAATAAGCATTTTTTATTATAACAATAAAGTTTTTATATTTGTCAGAACTAATAATGTTTTGTTAAAACAAAAAAAAAAAGAGGGAATATTGAAGTGAAAATATTGAAATCAATTTTATAAAAATTATGAATATATAAATAAATTATATGTAGAGTTGCATTTTTCAAATTCACAAAAGCCATGATATTTTTTGCTCATTTATAAATTTTTAATCAAATAATTTTCTGCCAAAGGCCAAAAACAGAATGAATACATCACTTTGTTTAACTGAAAAATAAATATTTAATTAAATTTTACAAAATTTTTCCCAAAAGCAGAAGTCAACATTGGAAAGGACAAAAATGATCCTATGTATTAAATATTTTCTACCCCTTTTATTAAGGTGCAAGCTTTTATCTTCTAAATTGACTTTGCACTGGAAAATGCTGGCATCTGGTAATTTAGTTTTAGTTCTTGACATCAAAGGTTTGCAAAATCTAGAAACAAGTGCTACAGATCTTTGCATCTGGCCTTTCCTGTTTTAAAGCAGGCATTAGCAGATTGATAATAGTGGAACATTGTGAAAGAGAAGCTTACAATTCTGCTCTAATTCTGCTTTTTATTATTTTATCAAATTTTGAGTTTAGAAGTCTAACAAATAAAGATTGACAATCTCATCAGAAAGAACCCAGCAAATCTTTTACAGATACTTTTACGTCAACCAAGTTCTCATAAAAGTGACCAGGCTGTGCAGCTCAATCTTGTAAAGTTTTGATTCTCCTTGGCAGTATCCAGTAATTTTATAAAGTTTGTTGGCAGTTTTTGGGTAATTAGTAGACAAAAATTGACTATAAAGATATCAGTGCTAGCTGTGTTCCAACTGAGAATGAATTGCTTTCATGTGGCTGTTATTATGAGTTTGCTAAACTTATCATAACAAGAGGGAAATGGATTCTATCAATATTCTTCAGTCAGTTTTTCTTAAATTTCATTTTGGAACAGAATAATTTCCAATTATAATAATGTGTTTCCATGAATGATTAGACTTGGTTTGCTTTGACTATAGTGGAAATGATCCATTATCAATGGTTCATCATTTTTTATTGAAACCAAAACATAAATTAGGATGTGTTTCTGTTCCCCATCTGCTTGAATGGAATGTTCCTCTTTACTTGGTATCATCAATTAAATGCATGTTATTTAAATCAATTCTTTCTAAAGGTTGACAAATCTCTTATAAACGTATCTTCTACAAAGATCTGAAAAAAGGAGGGTATGGTTAGTTTGTATTTGGAGGTTTGTAAGATTGTATCCATAAAAATTATCTAAATGGTGATTACAATATCATTTGAATTATCTTTAATGGGGAAGTTGTTAGTTTTTACAGGATGATTTGATACAAAAAAAGCCATACAAATTTTTGCAATGCATTTTATCAATAATCAGTGTAAATCCAGGAATTTTTGTCCAGCATTGGTGGTCGAGAGGTCAGCGACAGTTGCTTTACAAGCAGTTGTCCCGGGTTAGTGGGTTCGCTTCCCGTCTGATGCTATGACACATGGCAAGAAAAAAAAATCCAGGAATTTTAAAAAGATATGTATTATTTGAAGAATGATGAATCTCTTGAAATATAATTACATCAACATTGTTCAACAATTAATATTTTAGGTCTTTATTTTTGATTCTGACATTATCTTAATGTTAAATTGATCAATTTCATTGTGTTTCTTAACTGAAAAGATCACTTTGTAAACAGTACACCTGGTGATTGAGGTGTTCCATGGTTGTCATCATTATGCAGTTATTTTTCATCTATGAGTCTAGGGCCCCTGACATAGATATTCCTCTTAATATTGCTGGAATTTACATTGGTTTTCTGGTGTAATTTTGTAGTTTACAGTCTTTAAACAGGTCTTGATTAAGATTAAGCATAGTTTCCATATAGAGACTATTAATTTCATGTACTAATATATGTTATTTGCAGAATGGGTTGTGAGAAGACTTTCATTCATCCATCCATCCCACTAATCATTGATCATTATGAATCTGACTTTACATGCAGCATTTGTCACAGTGTGATATGATATAAGACATGTAGAAACTTTTGAATCCAAATGCATAAAATTAAAATGAGAATAGCTTGGTGTTATGCCATCAGTTGATGCAAGTCGTAATTAAAGAGCAATGGAGCAGAGGTAGAATATTAAGACTACTCTGATACAAAGTAATGAAAAAGAAAAATCTTTTTATTAAACAATAAGCACATTTGTACTAACTACATCATTATCATTGTCAACCATTATCACTCCAGTGCAGGAAGATCTTTCCAAGTTCAATCCATTTTCTCTGATCTCTAGCCTCTCTTCTCCACATCATGCCACACACTTCCTTATTTCATCCATCCATCTCTCATGTGATTTCTTCTGTGGGTCTTTAACTATTTTTTGGAATACAGTTTTTTAAGATTTTAACTGTTCAGCTATTATTATCTCTTCTAGCAAATATATCCAGCCCAACTCCACTGTCTCTTAATTCTTTTAAGGGTGTCAGTAATACCTGTTTGTTCTCTTAACCATGTATTGCATTTATGATCTCCTCTTGTTACTCTTAACATGTATTTCTCCATACTTTTTTGAGTGGTCTGAAATCTCTGTTATTGCTCGTCTATTAAGTGTCCAATTTTCAGATCCATGAGTTAGAACTGGTAAAACATATTTATTAAAAATCTTCCTTTTCATACACAGGCATATTTCCTTTTAATAATAAGTTATTTCTAAAAAAAATGCTCCAACCAAGTTTAATTTTATGATTAATTTCATCCAGAATATTTCCATCTGTAGTATTAATCTGACCGAGATATTTGTAGTTGTTAACTTCTAACTCATCATTATCTATCTTTATTTTCATCTTTTGAGCAAATCCATTAAACACTATATTAGTCTTTTTAACATTTACCTTTAATCATATTTTTTTTACTTTTTTCTGATAACTCTTGCAACATTCCTGAAGCAACTACATAGGCATCATTATCTAAGGAACTTATCAATAATAATAGATTTTAAACCAAAATAAAAATTTATACTTATGAGTTAAGAAAAGTAAATGAGATTTATTTTATCATCTTAAAGTTACCATCTATAATGATGATGAGCTGTTATTGTTTATCTGTAATATTTTGTAACTTAAATATTTTATCAGATATTTGACAGAGATTTTCAATACAAAATTGGCTTTTTACAGTTAGCTTATTTATTTAGTGAAGAGTATGATTCTATGCACTGACATGTATGTCTACAAATAATATCTTAGTTCTTAGTGTAATGATGTGTGCTTTGCATTTAAATATATAATTTCTATTAAAATGATCAATGATCTAAAATGTGGAATTCTCCCCCCCCCCCCCAAAAAAAAAAAAAAACAACCCACCAAAATCCGTTAATGAATTTTTTTTTTTTTTGTTGATAAGGAATTTTATTTTGATAAAAAAATCATGATAATTACAAACTTCTAGATAAAATTTTGGATGCAAAGCTAATGGCATCATAAACCACATTTAAGAATTAAGAGAAATTGTAGAATGGACCAATCCATTCAATTTTGTATTTTGATTTGATTTGTAGATTATGAAAAAATATATAATAATAAGCATTTCTACTGTGATTAAACTTTTGGAATATCATAAAGGATGGGATATTTCATATTCTGAAGAATATTTATAATATAACATCAGTGATTAGACTACATGTTGTTATTAAGACAGTTAACTATTTACAAAAGATATTATATAATGATTCCTGTTTCTTAAAACTTTTCATAACACCTATGCATTAATAGAGAATCAAAGAGTATAAAAATAAATTTAACATTACATAAGTGATCTAAGTTTTGCAAATGGTGTGGTTTTTCACATAATGTTTTAATAACATCAGGAAATATTATAAGAAATATTAAATCAATGCAAAAAAGAATAACTATAATTAAATTTATTAAAACTAGAAGATATTCAATGGTTTTTCACAAAAAGAGAAAATAAAGATAAATACTAATGAATTAGAAGTTAACAATTATAGAAACCATGGATAAATTATTAATATAGATGGAAACACATTGAATGGAATACTAAAATTAATCCTGAATCGAATATTAAAAGAAAATATATTAGAATGTTTATGTTTTCTTAATGTTGACTTATGTGATCTGTTAATACAAGATTGATATCAATACTGCAGACTGCTCTGAAGTTTAATGAGTTGTAGATTATAGAATTGTATGTTATTAACATTGGAATATCATAAGTGAAATACATCAGGAAAAAACCTAAAATCATAGGAAGAATTAAAATTATGAAAAGATAGCAATAGATGAACAACTGATTTTTTAAAGTAGATTTCAAGACATTTTAAGATATGCAGAAAAAAAAAACATAGATAAAATGGGTGAATGAGATGAACTTGGAGAAGACCTTTATCTTGCAATGCATTATCAGTGGTTGAAAATCATATTCTCTACAATGAAAATAGGTTTCCATTCAAGGCTTTATACACTTAATATCATTTAATAGATTGCTGTTGTTTGCCATCTTTTTAAAACAGTTTAACTATGCAGGTTTTAGTTTAAAGGTTTTTAAAAATTGTTTTAAAGGGAAAGACAGTAAAGTTTAACTTTAAAAATAATTTGTTTTCACTGGAAATTTATAAAAGATGAATTCAATTTTAAGCATACAGCTGTGTCAGTCTTTGCTGTTAATTAAGTGTAAACTTACATTTTGTGGCATATGATTGTTATGATTAACCTATTCTTGAGTATAATCCTTTTATTAACATATTTATGTACATACATATATAGGAAGTCTTTGAGATTGTAAATTAGCAGCTTTCTAATGCTAATATTGATTTATTTGTGTTATTTAACCAGCTGATGCATCTAGTATTAATCATTAAATTATAGAGAAAATTTTATCAAAATACCTCTTCTTTCTCACATATTTATAGGTTTTTATTTTAATTTATTGCCATTCCTGTTTCTCTTTGGGTATACTATATATATGGTTTGACATGTAAAAAAGTTTTATTAGATTTGTGTTTATTTTTCAAGAAATGAAAATGTTCTATTTCTCTGTTACTGATCGAATCAGGAAAGTATAAACTTTAAAAAATGTAAACAAATAAGACTCCAGAGAGCAAATGTTTATATAGCTTTTCCCCCAAATTTATGCTAATGGTGTCTGTCCAGAGAGCTATAGCCAATCTTTAACTGGATTTGATTACCAATTTAGAAAACTGTAAACCAAGCTTTTAAATGTACTCATTTGCTTTTCCTTTGAGAATAACTTTCTCAAGTGTAAATACATTTTTCAAAGTTTTTAAATAATTTCTTTCGTTATTTATTTATTTTTTGCACATTTTTTTTTGCTAATTCTTTAAAAATATCGAGTATAAAAATGAACCAGAATATTTTATATTAAGAAATAATATTCTAAATGTTAGTAATTCAGATAGTTATATAGGTAACATTTATAAGTCATATTTTTGATCATGGTAAAATTTTGGTAATAGCATAATAATTTTTCTTCCATTTTTTTTTTAAAAAATTAGAATACATGTATGCATATTTGTATAGCTTTGTAGGTTTACTAGTCTGTATTGTTGGAATTTTTTTTCAACAATTCAGTATCAGCAATTAATTTAAGTAATTCTTTTCTGTCCCTTTGTTTATTTTAATTTAATTTTATTAACAGTAACAGGAAGAGAGGGGAAAAAAAATTGCAAAACAACTTTCAATATACTACCTACATGTTATTTCACAGCAAACAATGCTTATGACTTGTTTAAATATTCCATTGTCATTTTAGGAGCTAACAGTGCAGCACCATACACATTAATACTACATTACATTATTTCTTTTCAGAATTTTATTTCTTCTTGAACATGAATCTGATTGATGCTCGGCCTAACATTTGCAGCTAGCCTATTATAACAAACATACAATTTTCTACTTAAGTAAATTAAGTGTTTTTGACTTCTTGCTTAAATCTGATTTTTTTCATTTATGTTCATATTATTTGTGCTAATTAGAAAAATACTTTAAAAAAAAAAAAGAAAATCAGTGTTATATAAGGAATATTCACAGAGCCCGGGATAGTAACTGAGGGCTATACTTTATATGCATTGTCTTAAATTTTTTTTTGGGTACGTTGTATGTTCCAAAAAATGTTTACATAAGTCTGAAATTTTTAAAGTCAGGTTTACATAAATAATGGAAAGCCTGATATCAGAATTGGTGATGCAGTGTAGTTAAATTTTCATAAGGTATATGTCTACTTGTTTTAATTTAAATTATTCAAGTAACTTCTTGAATCATTAAAAAATCTGCTGTATTGATGTTGAATTTATAGAAACTAATGGATTTCAATATTTACTGTCCCATTTTACCTTATGCCAAGCCTTTATATGGAGTCTGATTTCCCAATGCCTGAGATACTTTGCTTCCTATTCTAATTTACAATCTTTAAAATTAGATCTGAACTTTTTATTCTTTTTGATATATTGCTTACTTGCTTAGGGGTTATTTTAGCCTTACCATATAGAAATGTTACATATTTTTTTCACTTTTGATGTTGAACCACAGATGTAGCTTCTTTCAAAGCAGGTTGCCATTAGATTAAAATATTTTTTTTTATAATATTATGATCTACTTACTATTTTGCATAAGAGTGAAGAGAAATGATAAAAAGTTTTTAAATAGTATATTGCAGAATAAAAGTTTTTCTATCAGTTTTTAGTTACTCAAAGATTAAATAGTGAAGAAGACATTATCACTGCCAAATGTTGAGTTTTGATATTTTTAAAAAAAAAACATTTTTTTAACCTTTGATAATCATTTCTGCACCAATTTAGGTGATTAGTCAGTTGGCTGTAGAGATGATTATCTGAATGGAAAATCCCAAGCCTCAAATTGAAGGTTGAGAAAAAAAAAGTTCAAATTTTGGTCTGATATTGACTTAATATTTTGTACCTGAAAATTATTCAGCATTGTAATGAACCAAACTTTTATCAAAATTGTAATAATGGTGGGCTAAAATGTGCAATTTAATTCCTCTTTCTTTAAATTTTTTTGATATATTTATATTTAAAATGTCAAAGCTATTGTTAAATGCAAATCTTAAAATTTTTGTTTTTGTTCAATGTAAACATTGCATTTAATAAGTTTTATTGTTGTTTATACATTTTATTAGTGGGGCATTAAAAAGATTTAAAATTGAATTATTTTTTTAGTAGATAAATAGTATTTTTGTTCATAACTAATATTAAAATGAGCATAAATAGATTGATTATATATATATTATACAAAATTTGATTTGATTATTAATGTTTCATTTTTTGTTTCTGTATGTTATATATATATATAACTTTTCATGTATGACAGTGGAATGTACAGACTTATTAAAATTAACACAAGCTTATTAAAATTAACACGTAATTATAAATTACTATTATAAAACTAATATATAATAATCATTTTTCAATTGTTAATATTGATGTTTATTGTTAACAGTTGGTTCAATAATAATTTACTATTGACCTAAGTGTTTTTGAATCCAGCTCCTGATTGAGAGAAGAAAAGCATGTCTGACCAATTAATATTAATTAAATAGTCAGTCAGTCAGGATATCATATGACAGTTAAGCTTTGACCAGAAAGTTTAGTTTTCAAATCTGCTGATAGGACTGCTCCAAAAACTAATGATTTATTATCATTATATTACATAGATGATTGATCATCATCTGATTTAATTAAAAAAAACTGTATGTTTTATAATATAGATATTTTAATTATAAAGATGTATAATTAAATGATAGATAGTAGTTTGAACAAAACAATTTTTTTTTAAAACTTTACATAGCATCTAAAGCCATTAAAATGCAGGAACTCATCCATAATCTTTAGATATGTTATTAAATGAATATTGATGTTAAGAGCTATTTGTCATGGCTGAATAATTATTTTAAAGCCCAGAGTTGTAAATGATATTGAGAATGAGTTTGAAAGAAAGTGATGTGAGAAAATACAAATAAATTTTATTGAGGTGGAAAATATTTTTATAGTATCTTGGATAGCTGATTCCAAGGACTTTTTTTATGCTTCAGTAGTTAGTGCATTAGTTTGCCATGCATGTAACTGATCTTTTAAGGTAGATAGTTAAAAGCAATTCAATTACTCAATCATTATTGATCTATAAATGTATATAAAGTTATTGTTAGTTAATCCTTGATATTTTTAGTTAGTTAGATGAGTGTCAAACATACTTATTCAAAATAAATATATATGAAATATTTGTATGGATGCTGACTGTAAATGTAGTAAAAAAGGCAAAAATTTGATTGAATCTTATTTTTGGTGAGAGGATAGTGCATATTGAAAAGGAAAATTGCTATTGTGCCCAGAAAAAAGCATTGTTAGCTGAGAGGTCTATGCAGCTGCCTTGCAAGCAAGCAGTTGGTTGCAGACGATTGTTGTGGGTTCACCCCGGCCAATGCTATGACATATGGGAAAAAAAACAAATTTATTCTTGATAACTTTAAATATTTCATGATTAGATTTTTCTTTTTTCAGTATTTATTTGAATAAATTTAATCTTTTTTAAATCTATATATTTAAAATTTAAAATAATAACCACTGTGATATTATGATTAAGCATTGCAATTTACTGTGTGTTTTAATGTACAGGAATTGATGAACAAACACGAAACTCAGACATTTATAACAAAGATAATTAAAATAAATGTACACACTGATCAATAAACATGGAAACTGTATATTGAGCATTATTATATAGAAAGCTGAAATATACAAAAGGCCAATGGAAATATACATTAAATTTATTTCAAGTATTAGAAAAATTTGTATGCAAAGGTAGGTCGTATAGCATGAAAATGAATGATTCAAATTTGACCCCCCCTCCCCAAGCAAGATTTGAAAGATTTTGTAGACCATCCTATTGAATTTTAGAGAATTGGACTGAAATAGAATTTGTACAATAACTTCAGTTTGAACATATCACTAATAGGATGTTATATTTTGTTAGAAAAATCAAATATCAAGGAATGTAATGAAACTGAGAAAATATATTTATCGTAAAAAAAAAAAAAAATCATAAGATTTTAATACTTTTAAATTTTTTTATTTTTATATGAATACATAAATGCTAAATTTTGAGATGTAAATTTTAAACTTATGTTTTTATAGATATTCCTCTTCAAATTCTTATAATAAAATGATATAAACATGACTTAACTAAAACAATTCTTTACTCTAAAATATTAATTAGTAGTTGTCCTGGCAACTTACATTTTTATTACCAGGAAAAGTAATACGTCCCCAGATGTAATACGTCAGAGCACACGTAATAGAGACATCGGAAGGCATCATCATGTTTGTCGTTCGTGGGAGAAAATAATTACATAAATATTTCTGTATAAAAAGTAGAAATTTTTCAATTAAACATAAATTCCAATTTAGGTCATTTATATATATATATATAAACAAAGCAATCTTCTCTATATACTGAGAGTATGTCATAAAGTGCAACATGTTAATGAAATAAAAATGGCCATGTAAAAAAACATGATAAAAGGTATTACTTTGAAATTAGAAATAAGGAGAATATTTCTTGTAAAAAGAGTGTTTTTCATTTCAAATTTTTTTAAAATAATTTCACAAATATTTTTGTATAAAAAGTAGAAAATTTTCAATTAAACATAAATACAAATTTAGATCATGTTTACAAAAAGAAAAAATACTGTGAGTCTGTCATAAAGTGCAACATGTTAATGAAAGAAAATGGCCATGTAAAAAAAACGTGATAAAGAGGTATAACTTTAAAATTACAAATAAGGAGAATAATTCTTGTAAAAATAAGAATAATTTTTATAAAAATGACAGCGGTAAATGCCAAAAAAAAAAAAAGAAGAATCAGATACATAATATTTTAAGGTGCATATTATCAAAATGTAAAACAAAATGAAAATTACTTATAAACAGCGATCACTGCAGTGGACTGAACTGGCTTATATGTGTCAAAATGGCTGTGAAAGGATCATCTTTGTAGAATCGTTTCCACACGAATTCAGTTAAGTACGAATTCAGATGTTGACATGCTGCCCCTCTGTGTTTTTTATTCTTCCATTTGACTAAACCCCGCAACCTTTCAATATTTTGTGTGTGAGCACTGGTTGAGGGGTCTATGATATTATAAGTATGGTTAACTCAAAGGTGATCATATCCGGCTTCTTCCAATTCTTTTGTTTTGTAGCCTTTCCAGCAATTGCTGTAAATTGTAGATTCTTCCTGCACATTTTCTTTGATGGCTTCCATAAGAGTGGAGCACTTCTATCTCGAATTGTTATAATGAAACATCCGTCTCTCTACAGATACCACCAAATATCCACTGTTGGGGAAGTATTCTAGTGGTGTTGCTCTTACATTTGGAGAACAGACTGTAGTCTATCTCCACGATTGTGTCTGGACCTTCGATTTTACACCTTTCGTCCCGTAAATGTCTCCAAGTACATACTTCATGTAGATAGTTGTTCTAGTCAACCAACCAGTGTTTTATCTGCCATTTGAAGTTGATCTGCACACCATTCTATGGACGTCAATTGTCTAGACCAGCCATATATAAAGCGAAGTGCAGTGACCTAGGTAATTTTTGAGCCTTCATACCACGTTCCTTTTCTGATAGCAATCTTTTTTAAACAATTAGTCAAATTGCATTACCACTGCTTATCTGAAGTATGAATATAATTCTTCATTTCATGGCCATTTTCACATACTTTGATATTGTCTATAATTCCATGTTCCTGGGGAAAAAAAGGCTTTTTCTTCTGAAGTAGGTAAGTCCCATAATTTTAAATCATTTTTTCCCCCAACCACCTCATTTCTCCCAGCCATTTTACACAAAAAGCAAAAAAATCTTAATATAACACCAAAAAATAATCACTAAAATTGCAATATAATGCTGAAAAATGTTCACTAAAATTGCAATATAACACCAAAAAAATCACTGCACTGACGCGGATAAGGCAATAGCACAACAGACAGAGATATCACAAAAATTCCCATAGGTCTTGTGCCTTTCAAATCTTGCAGGTCACCACGTAAATATCTTAATCATTCCCATGGATTAGTCATGCCTGTGTCTTAATTGCCATGACAGCGTTAATCTAATCTTGGATGATATCTTACCGGATGAAAAGGTGTTTGGGGTAATACGTCATAGCAGCAAAAATACTAAAGTACCAATATTTATTAAAATAACATTGATAAATTTTAATTTGACAGTGAAATTATATATTAATTGCATTTGTGGCCAGTTTATGTATGTATACATACATATATGAGTAGTTACTTGAATAAAATGCCAATTAATTTTTAATTTTTTTAAAAGATAATAATGCAGTAATTTTAAATAATAATTTATCAGAGCTTTTGCGAATTTTTATGTCAAATTTTAATAATGAAAAATATAAAAAAATATTATTTATTGTAATCATAATTTATTTATTTCAGATTTGTAGTAGGAAAAAAAATCTTTATAAAACTTATTTTAAGGAAAAAAATCATATGAAAGAATTCTAGATTAAAATGACTGATTTTGGAAAGCCTTTTAAAACTTCTACAAAATGACATATCAAGCAAATACATGGTTCTTATCTATTTTTTACAAATTAAATTTAAGCAAAAAAAAAAAAAAACCTTGCATAAATATATATGTAAAATAATCTAAAATTAGGACATGGTACTAGTTAAAATACAAAAAGTATATTGTGCTCAATTTGGCATTTTGAATGCTTAAATTTACACAACCTCTTAACAAGCCCTTATTATTTTTTTGAAAATGATCCAGATTAACTGTATTCTACTTATTTATATTTATCCTTGAGAAATTATATAAGTAAAGTTTATAATTAATAAGCCTTTATTTTTAAAATTATGTATATATATTTGGCTTAGACTATTTTTTGACATTTGATGCCTAAATTTTAGTTTTATTATTATTTTATTAACAAATATCACATGTATATGAGTTTATGCTTTTTACTGCCCTGCCCCCCCCCCCCCAATTTAGTCTTTTAAATTATCTGTTGGTCTCTTTTTACATGCCTATCTTTATAATAACTATTTTCCTTCCTTTTATATACATATGAGCATATAAGATTGCTTTTCTTTCAGATCTGTGATTTCTTTTTTCCATGTCAACCTTTGTATAGTCTTTTCTTCTTGCTTAAATCTTTGGTTTTAATTCTATTTTTGCATAATATTCATATTAGGTTATCATTTGTTTTATTGAACTTTAGGTACAGTTGTTGATATTATTTACTAATACTCTATTTAATATCTTAATCTCTTTATTTAATAGCACCGATAGAGAACGCATATGCATAGACTTCTGATTTTATCTATGGAGAGATCATTTTACAACACAACACTAAATGATTTTTTTTTTTTTAAAAATTGATTGCAAAAATGCCTTTTATATCAAATAATCATTTATATTTATTAACCCCACCCCCATCAAATATTTGTTGTACTTGTGAAAAAGAGTCGATAAAAATATTAACAATAAATAAATAAATGCATATTTATTTTTTACTACTTTTCCTTAGTAATACTAAAAGATTGTTATTTTTATAAGAAAGATGAATTGACCTGAAGGGAGATTAGAAGAACGAAAGCTTTCTTAATCATTTTATAAATTCTTTTTATATCATAGACTGGAGTAAATAGATTATTTGATTTTAGTGTTTGGTTTTCTGTTGAAATATCCTTTGCATTTGATCATGTGGTGTACTGAGGTTCATTTGAAAGAGATTTAGTTCTCTGTTTTATCGGAAAACAGATTGAATTGAATGCATTCTATTTTTAAATCTTTACTTATTGCAATGTAATATCAATATTTAAGATTAGAAAATGGATACTTTGAGTGCATTAGCCACTTTTGTAATTTATTTAAGATATCAGTTAATTATATTTCAAAACATTAAACTTCATAAATGATTTTAAAAATGTATTATTTTTATTCTTTAAAAAAAAAAATAAAGGGATGAATTATTATGAATATGATTTTTTAATAAAGAGAGAATTTGGTGTACACAATTGAAAAAAAAGTGACAATTGATAGAAATAACGTGAATTTGATGTTTGTGGCTGTTGGCTTGATCAGTGAGTCACATAGGATTGCATATATCCATTCACCTGCTATCAAAATTACTCATGATTATGGTGAGAGTTTTAGAATAATTATAAAGTAGATTACATACTATTAAGACTGATTGTAAGTTCAAAGTCAGATGATACTTTGGTATACTATCTATTATTTTTTTTTAGGAAAGAGTCAGAACTATCTACAGTTATCACAATCTAATTCATTAAAATATAGTTCACTAATCTAATAATGAAAATTTTATTGTTGGTTATTCAGGAGGTTTTACAATGTTCAATCTTCCAAGTAGAGGCTGATACAATAATTTTATTTATTTGACCAAACTAAGATTTTTTTAAAACTCTACATATATAATAGCTCTAAAGCAAGATGGCGGCTTGGATTCAAATCTTATGAAATTGAAACTGAAATTATTTGCTTGATTAATATAAAAAAATCAAATGATTGAGACATATGAATCTCAATGAGATGATAGAATTCTTCCAGCTGAAAATTCTTTTGCACAATGCACTTTTAAGTGTATGTGATGTAGATCATATGACTTCAGTATCAAAACTAAATAACTATAGTGGGATATATATTTTTGTTTGGTCATTCAGTGTTTAGATAAGGATAACTATAGTTCAAAGTAATATTATAATTTTTTATTCATTTCTGTATTTATGCCATGAGTTTATCTTTCGAAACACTTCTTCCACACAACACAGTTCTTGAATTAAGTGAAAAGCATTGTTAAAGAATTTTATATAACCATTTAATTAATTTTTAGTGTGGTTTAATCTTCAAATATGACAGGTAATAAGAGACAATAATTTATGTAGTGCATTTTAGCTTTTTACTGTTCAATCGAGTTTATTTTTTATCTGTCATTTCCTCCATTTTAAACTCATGTAAATCATTTTTTAAATTTTAGTTTGTATTAGAGAAAATGTGATGCACACTGTGGAGGATTGGTTGTGAGAGGGATTCATTTTTTATTCACAACTTAAATGAGTCATAAAATATTTTATTATTTTTTTTACCGTTTTTTTCTCCAAATTCTTTACTCTTGTCACATAATTACTAGATTAGAAATTTATAAAAATGCAGTTGATCAAATAGAGTTATTTATTAATATAAAAAATAACAATAAATTAAATAAAAAAGAAAGAAGTAAATAAAAAAAGAAAACCATTTATATTCATTTTTAAGTAGCTTTCATCAATTGAAGAAAGCTAATATGGCACTGTTTGGACTAAAAGTCTGTAATCTATTTAGAATGTATATTAAGCTGAAGGCTGACCTAAAGTGGGAATGATTAGAGTTCCAAGATATCATCTAACACATGCTTAACCTTTTTTGTAAAAAAAAAAATTGTTTATTCTCTCGTATGAGGCAAATCAAGATAGCAAATACATTACTCGGCCATTCTCTAGTTCATCATCCAGCAATAGAGTTATCTATTTTATGAGATTTATCAGAAAATTAATTTATAGCCTATATTATATGAAAAATGAGACGAGGTGTGTGTGTGGGGGGGAGGGGCAAGGAAAAAGAACATAGTAGAAAAGTGAGTGAGAGAGAGAAAGATTCTAATGTTCAAAAGATTATGAAATTGCTGAAGTATATAAAATTAGACTGAACGCTATATTAACAAATTGAGAGTAGTTAACTCAGTGGAATGAAAAGCGAAAACTATAATTTAATTGCAGAAAGAAAATAGTTATTTATAGTTTTTAATTTTTGTTTAATTTAATATTATTTTACAGAATACCGCTTCCCTACCATTAAAAAAAAACAACAACAAAGGTATAATAACTTCATCTTCAGAAATTATTATTGTTAATAAAAACGAGGAACTTTTTTTTTTTTAAATTTAAAAAAGAAAAATTGAATTTTGTCACAGAATCAAAATGTTTTTGAAAAATTAAATACACAGATATAAAGATTAAATTTTTTTTTCCGTATTGTTAATTGTTTCAGATGTCAGTAATGGTTGAGCTTCAATGTGAGATTCAGAAAACAGCACAGAAGTTCTTCGGGCTCCATCCGTTGGAAATTAATTCTATAAACGATAGCTGAAGTTATTGTCGAATTCCCACTTGAATGTATATATTTAAATATGTCAGTTTATATATTGATTATGACCGATATCCAATTTTTTTTTTTCGTTGTACATCAGAATATTGTTAAAGATATTATGTCTACTACGTTCATCTTACAATAGTATTGACTTTTGCTAATACCATTCATTATTACCCTGCCTATTATTGCTAGTGACTTTGGATAAGAATTTATCTTTGGCTAACTCTTACCAAAAAAATAACCATTTGCTTCGCTCTCTCTCTATATTTTTCATGTGTCATAGCATCGGCCCGGAAGCGAACCCATTAACCCGGATAACTGCTTGTAAAGCAGCTACGCTGATCACTCGACCAACAACGCTTGTCTTCTCTAAATATATTTTAAGTGGCTAATTTGACATTTTTCATTTGGAAATTTTGAACTACTTGATTTCGAATAAAAGCAATATTTTTAAAAGTATTTAAATTCAAATCTACTCATAAAATCACACAATATTACCTAATTAGATTTTCAGATCTATTTCTTTATGATTTGTTTGATTAAAAAGCAATAAATGTGCATGTATTTATATTAGAATGTATTGTAGCTATTGTTGCAATATAAGTATACCTATTGCACATAGTTATGATACACTTTTGTTTAAAGATAATATGCATTATGATATCAAAAAAAATAATAAAATAAATAGGATTTACAGTTATAATATTGGATAGTAAATTGAAATTAAGTAGAAAGAGAAGGAAGTTGAGAGAAAGAAAGCAGTGTAGGAAGAGAGGTAGTTTAATTATGTACCATACTTAAATCAGAATACATATTGTTTACTAGATTTTTCTTCCCCCTATATACTCTTTTCTTTCTCTTCTTTCATTCTTCTCCCTCTTTCTCCTCTTTCCCTCCTCCCACACTCATCTATAAAAAAAATTATTACTAACTACTCTTTATTCTCTTGTATGATGTAATTCCATAATGATAAATTGCAAAAAACACAATAACCACATAACATTTACTTGCCTTACAAATAGCAGATCCATTGTTTTTTTTTTTGTGATATTGTTGCATAACATCATTTGCACTTTGAATAAAAGTTTAAGATTGTTCCAAAATGCAAAGTCGATAATAAACGATAGTAGAAATTTTATCAAACCTAAAAGAAATTATAAAGCACTTCATTTTAAACCTGTTTAACTGCAAATTCCATATTTCTATTTTGAATGGGCTTTAAGTGAGATTTTTGTCCATATTCCTCCACATTTGAAGATTTTATTTTTGCAATTAAACAATTTTTCTTTATCATATATTGATGATCTTAATATTATTTATTATAAATGCAAGCTTTCTAATGACAGACATTTTTAATATTTGATGTTTGCAAAATATGAAAATAAATATCTAAACGGAATTCTTATCTATAATTGATGTCATTGGACATAATAAAATATAAGGTTAGTTATTATCAAAGAAAAAAAATCTTATAAGTAAATATTTAATTTATTACTATTAAAATTAAAAAAAAAAAAAAATTTCTTTACTACTTTGATAAAAGATCATTCTAGCTTACCCATTAGAAATTGCTTCCATTTTGCCGTAACAAACTTTTTAAGAATTGCCTTTTTAAAAATAAATGTTTTCAAAGAAAATCTCCTTGCAGTGACATAAGTTTTTGTTTTGAAATAAATATTTTACAAAAAAAAATATTGCATAAATAATCTTTAATTTGTAAACAAATTATTGAAAATTATATTTTTTTTCTTTGTTTATAATTTTTCTTTTATTTGGTTTTGGATTACAACAGTCCATCAATCAGAAATTGCCATTTCTATTCACATCTAAAGAACTAGGCTCCATGTTTTATTGCCACACAAATTAGATGTTGTTATTGCTTAAAAGGTCCATATAATTTGCTGACATCTTCACACTTTTTTCAACTAATAATTTTAGAATAGTAACTGTGATAAAATAAAACTGAACAAAATAATACAAGGTTATAGATAAATTTAAAACAACATGAAGAATAATGATCACAGAACCATCACAACCACCCAAACAGCTATAAATCCATACAGTTGCAACAATTTTTATTGCAAATCATTAGATAGACAATCATTTCTGAATCTTATAACTAACCATCCATTACTTGAAATAAATGATTTAATGCCATTCTTTTCAGGGAATCTTTTATTATTATCTTAGTGACTAAAGATTCAATTTTAATATTTTTTTTTCCAATTGACATTATTATTCAAAACATTTTTAAGATTATACTTGTATGGAGAGAGTTTTGCCTTGTTTAATAACAATTATATACTAGTATGAGATTATGCTTGTTAATAATTAAAATGCAATCTTTTAATTAGAAAAACAGTTTTCAAATCTGCTTGTAAATATCTTATTAAATCACCCTCTGCACAATATGCAGTATAATGAAATAAATTTAAACAAAGCTTCTTAATCATTGCTCATTGCTCTATTTTATACATAAAACAATTGCCAACAATTTATTATGGAGTTAAAAATGATAATAAAGGAATGATATAAACTATTTACATATATACTCGTATAGAAAATCAGGGTTAAAAACTCACTATAGCATAAGATTTCTTGCAGAGGATTATTGAAGAAGTTGTTATTGCTGAACTCCCTATTGAGAAATATTTGTGACTTTTTTTTTCTTTTGCCAACCAATAATTGAATAGTTAGTTAAATAAAAACTATGTGAAGAAATTATAAGCTCACTCAGAAATTTAAGCTAACTATGTGAAAAAATTATAAGTTCACTCAGAAATTTCAAATTCCACCCAGATATAAATAATTATGACAAGATGTAATAATCATTTTACTAAGAAATTCTTTTATATATCCACAAACTGAAACTCAGCTAACTGGTCACACACACACACACACACACACACACACATATATATATATTACAATACACAATAGCTGTATGTGACAGTCATCAATAAATATTTTAATTTATTTACTTTATTTAACATATGGTATCAGCATGTCAAAACTCCACACTAATAATTCTTAACTAATCAAGAGTCAAGTTATATAGAGCAAAGAGATCAACAGGGCCCAGTAAAGTGGATACTCCTTGTAAATACTTGCCATGGTTTGTGGTCTTTGACACTCATAGTTTGGAGAATCTATAAGTCCCCACTTGTGCAACATATAACCACATATACATTGGCCCATTCTGATTCAGTTAATCTTTAACCCAAGTTTTTTTGGAAGGGAGAAATCAAATACTCGGGGGATGGAGTCAGGTATTAGAGTATGATTATTTATGTTGGAGTTATTGAATTCATTGATAGTTGCTAATCTCATCTGAGGTTAGCTGGAGGGATACTTGAGAGTACAGGTATCATTCTATGGGTATTGATTTATGAATGCCAGAATAATATGGAAGTTTTTTTGATTTGAGTAAACAAGTACTAAGCCAGAAGTCCTAAAAATGTTAGCATTAGAACCCCATTTGATGACTGCAAGATTGAAGATATTATTTCTAGTAGAAAGTTTCTATTTTATGTCTGTATGATTGGGTTTAAAGGAAAGAGTTCAAACCAATTCCCAAGTATTTTGGGTGTGATTGATTTGTAACTTTGTAATTACAGAAATTAACATTAAGAAGTATTTCAATAATCATAGTCAAAGCTACTTTACACAAAGGTATAAAATAGATCAACTCATTTTCTACTGTCATCTCTAATTTTACAAAGATTACATAAGCATGTCTTGACAAATAATGGAATGAAATATGCAACTAGTAAGAAGTTTAATAAACCTGCTACAAATTAGCCAAGAAATACATTTGAAGTTAGATTAACAATTACTCATCTTTACATGTGTGTTATAGAAATATATGTTCACTCTTCCATCAATAAATGTTTTAAAAGCATAGGTGAATTATTTTGGCTTTTAATTAAAACACTTATAAACAGGATAGTACTTGTTTATTTTATAGCACATGTGTGAAGAATAGTTGTCTCCCAGAATATTTTATGCGTGTATAAATATATTATCCATTATTAAACACACACATCTATATATGTATATATAACAAATGTAATTATATTCCAAATAGCAGTAAATAACAAAATAAATTCCAATATAAACTTTAATCACTAGTAGTACGTATTTTCAATTATATTCTTAATTTTCAACTAAACTGTATTAATTTCAAAATGGAATAAAACAGCATCAAAACTGAAAACTACATGTCTTTTTACATATCCCATAATCGCTAATATTAATATTCACTGATTGTCTATTTATTATTGTATTTAATAAACAGACATTAAGCAAATATTATGATTAGTTAATTATGGAATATATAAATCGACATGTGATTTCTGGTTGATGCTGTTTTACTCTCAGTTTAGTTGAAAATGATTATGAATATAATTGAAAGTACTACTAGTGATTAAAGTTTATATTGGAATTTATATTGTTAGTTACCATTATTTGGAATATAATTACAGTTTATTATAATATTTTTTATTAGCGGATTTATTTTATTATTGTGTTACATATATGTATGTATATGTATATGAACTTTAAAACCCTTTTGCCTCTAATGGGTTATATATGTCCCATAAGATACTGAAACATTAACTTTATAAAATAATTGGATAAATGTTTTAATTGGTGGATTATGAATAGGTAAGATTATAAAATATAATTAATAATATCAATATAATTTTTTTTTCCTCCTTAAAATTGCTGTTTTTTGTGCAAATGGGACATGTGTCCCACTAGTATCAAAGGAGATGTCACAATTGTCACAAGCAGAAAATGGGAGTGTGGAACTACAATGATATTCTTGTAATATTGCATTGCGTTTAGATTGTTTTCAAAGCTTTCATACATAATTTGAATATTCAATAAATTCTCCTATAATTTTGTTTTGCTTCATATGTATGAGTGCATTATATGCTTAGTGGGATACATTTGTCCCATGCATTTTTTTCAAAATCTGAAATTCAAAAATTAAATTTTGTAGATGAAACTTTTACATTGTAAAACTTTTAAATTGTATTAAACTTTTAAATTGTATGTTAACTCAACACGATTCACAGCCTGGGTAAAAGTACTTCGAATCCAACTGTACGTGAGATCAAAGATAAAGAATACTTATGGATTCTGCCCTATTTACCCACTCTCTAAATCTGCAAACTAATTAACAACATTTTCGAAGCAAGTAATTAATCTTTTCCCCACTCCAGCCCACTAGCATCAACGGTGGAGCATGAGTCTCAACTAATTCGTATGTCTAACTCTAATTATTAACTTTAATTAGACTATCTCTTTATTTAAATATAAAATGGTATGTGTGTAACCTTGAGTCATCAGATAGCAGCACAATAATTAATTTGAAAATACTAATTTTAGAATGAAGGAATAGAGACGAAACACAGATAGCTTAAATTCACAGATATATATATTTAATAAAACATTTTGTTAATTTATCTAAATGTCTGATTTGATTTCATAAATTATTTAACACAAATTTCTATTCTGTCATTTATTATGCCTCTGGCGAGAGAGCAGTTTAGTTTACATGCCAATATAACAAATGTCATGATTAGCGATTTATGGAAGATGCCTGCCCAAGTCTGAGATATCGGAATGGATATTTTAAAGAGCTATATTAACATAATTTTCTTATGATTGAATTTATTTTAAAAGAGAAATGATTAACTCAAACTATAGGAACTGGTGTTGGAGAGAGTGACATATTTAAAATATAAATGGATCGCGGTATTCACACATAAATATTTCAAAATTTAAAATACACAAATTAATCAGATCATGGCCAATCTGCCATAATGTGCTCAGACAAAGGAAAGTGAACAAATCCCAGCATTTGATATTATATGACCACCATAGCTATACTCAATTCACCTGCCCCCATTTCCATGATGCCAATAAATAAAGGAAGAATGGTCTGCGTCTTTAGCAAACCTAAAAATATTTCAGGTGAAAGAAATGAGAATCGTCAAGGCTAGCTGAGCTTAGCTTGCCCCAGTTCTTCCCATTTTTGGCTTTCATATCTTGATAAATCATGGCCAGTGAAATTATCATGTGGTCTAGCTTTGATCTAGTGATCACAAAGAACAAAAGACAAAGCAATCAAGCCAAATAAATGCAGGCAAAGGTAAAATACGAGTACTGGAAAAAATATTTTAGTATTTAAATATAGAATTGTGCTTAGCTAAAGATTACACAAATGTTATACGGATTGATCAAAATCAGACAAACAAGAATACATTAAGCAAGAATTATTATTAGGAATATTTGTAATGAGCGACACGTCTCCCTTCAACACAGATCCCACTAATATTTCAAATGCCATTCTATTTCTTATTATTTGTCATGAATATAATTTATAAACCCCCTCTCTTTCACTCTTTAAAAATGAAATAATTTAACTAAATGAACTCTCATACTTGAATCTCGTGTCTCCCCACAACTCAACCATGTACATATAAATATAAAAAAGACACATAATAATATAAAATAGTTTCATCACGACAAAACAAAGGTTGCTCCAAAATCTTCAGAACTAGGGAATTATTTATTTTTATTTACCGACAAACATTGGTTGGGAAATAGGCAGCAAAATATTTATTTAAGTAAAGCTTTTGTCGAGATGGAACAAAAATTGGCTTATATTCATTTCATTGTAAATAATTAATAATAATATTTTCTAAACTGCAATTAGAAGGAAGTTTAGAATTAAGAGGCATAATTTTAAAACAGAAAGAGAGCAAAGACATTAGATTTTAAGTAATAGCATGTATGTTTTTACAGAATATTAAGTTACATTTAAATTACATTATGGGGATTACATCTTTAAAAGACATTACAATTAGCAGGCATTACATTATTGGGTCACTGGAGTGTAGAAGAATAAAATTAGGCGGTTAGAAATAAATTGGAAACATATTACCTAATTTATTATGAGTCCAAGTGGAAGTTGGAATCCCACGATGAAAACTGAATTTCCACACAGGCATAGCTAGCTATGAATTGAATAAAAGAGTTCAGCAGTTCATTTTTATGAGGTTTCTCTGGCTTATGATATTTTGATGATCATATTTAGGACATGGGCAGGTTGATGCCATGTATTCTGCTACCATACTTTGGAACATTTTTATCATTATTTTAAAAATGTGACTGGCATAGATTTGCCAGGCAATTGCTGACAAAAACTGGGACTGGCAGACCTCTATTATTCTCTTTGGCTATTTATACCTTTTTCGACTATTTTTGGGAAATTCCCTTTTTCATATGCTCCAAGCTAACTGGCTATGTTGGAATACCTAAAGTATATTTGTATTGTATTCTTAAGATCAACTCTCCCAATAAACCCAATGATTTAATTGTTTCAAATTTATTTTTAATTAAATGCCAATTTGAGGAATTTATATTTCAAATTATCTTTTCTATTTTAATTTTACTTTAATTAGAAAATCCATTATCATTTTGTTAATGGATTTTCTTTTGTCTGACGCTACGGAATGTTAGTAAGGTTTATTGTGAAAGCAAATCTCCAGAGTAAAATACTTAAAAAAAGTATCATATTAAAATTTTATATATTGATTTTTATAAAAGTTTCCGTCTGTAATTCTATATATATGTGTTTGTGTATATATCTATCTGGGCCCCTCTAATATTTATAGTAAAACATTTTAATAGAAAATTAATACTTTAATAACTTATTTACTGATCAAAAATTTAAATGTAGATAAAATAGCAGACGGAAAATTTTACAAACATCGTAACACACGTGGATCAGGTTTGATACTTGTCTAGTAATCTAGAAAGACGTGAAGCATGGATCTGGCTTACAGATCCTATTGCTTCAATATATATGAATTGAAAAGTATAAAATTCATGGAAAAAAAAGTAGATGCAAAATGGATAAATACCAATAATTGTATATACTCCACAACCATTCATATGTATAGATACCAATAAATATTTCAATGAGTTTAGTCAAAGCTATATTTAATTTTCATCTTATCAAATTTCTGAGTAGTTACACATTTCATTATGCTATTTGTCAAGGATTGTATATATATATGATCTTCCTAAAATCTGATGCAGGGATAAAGAGTCAGTTGATCCATTTTTATCTTTACATAATGTAGCTCAGGTTAAGTTATTGAAATATTTATTGGTTACTCAAAGATATGTGTGGTTATGGTGTATTAATAATATACATAATATTATGTAAAAGTTTGTGCATTCTTCGCACAAAAAGTCATTTCATCATTGCTGGTTATATTCATTTTAAACATTTTAAAAAGTTTATTTGACACTTTATACATATGCATATATATATATTTTAGGCTTTCTTTTACTGAAAATTGGAGATTTATCTGATCTAAATATTTAATTAAATAATTTCTCATGCTGAAATTTCTTTGAAATATTTGAAGATTATTTTTATTTATAATAATTATTCTTTTTTAAATCTTTATAAAGACAATATTTTATTTATTTAAAACATTCTAGATTATTTAATAAGAATGTAATTAAACACGATTACTATATTTAGAAGATTTAATTATGTATTTTAAAATAATTTTCTGTTGAAAACATCCAGTTAACTCAGTACCAGTTTATAACTATAAAAGGAATAACTTAAATGTCTGTGTAAGCTGTGGTAACAAATTTTTATGAGCTTTTGTTCATTATATAATTTTCATAATTTTAATTTGCATGATACTGAGCCATGTTGCTATAAAATAATATACTATGAAAAGCTATAAAGCTGAGAAAATCAATTTTAGCAAAATTACTTGCCTTTTCTATATTAGCTATTATTTCGCTAATATTAGGTGCTAGGCACTGATTTTTGACTAGAATCTTTTTTATAATAGTATGATATATGAACTGATTCCTTTGGTTTAGTTATTACTATTATCAGAGTGGCTCATTTGGCATTTTCAAATGGTATCATCACTGTCTTACTAAATCATTTTTTATTCAAGGTTTTGATTGGAACGAAAGGAAGAACTTTCTACAGCCTAAAAAGAATAGTGGTTACTCCTTTTTGCAAAACTATGTCTATTCGTATAGTGATAATTTGATCTTCATTGTTTTTGAATGTTTTATATATTTGTTCCTTATCTCTTGTTCAACAATGATCTTATTGACCATACATATTTTTGATTTTACGAGCATTGAACCATTCCCTACCTATAAGAGGATTAAGATTACCATGTACTATTTATAATGGTAACTTTCAGACCTTGTGTTTAAGTTCTACATTGTCTACTTTTGCCATTATACTCATACCATTACCATTGATATCTTTTGCCCTTAAATTCGTTCTCATTAACCTTTCAACCACTATATCCAAAGTAATTAATTTTAAAATTATTCATCACATATTAAGAGTTTTTGCAAGCTTTATTTTTAAATAGTTGCATTAAATTATATATATTTGATGTAAAATTTTAATTCAGAAGAAATTCTATAGATGTCCATAAAAGTGAAAATTCAGTAACTCTGTCTTGATGAGTGTTATTTTGTTTCTGATGTCACCAATTTTTGCATCATTATTCGGAGAAAATAATTTGAATAACAAAAGACATGATTATTTGTATAGTACAATAATTGTGTAATAATTATTACAAATCAAGAAAGTAAATTACTATTAATTTATTTTTAAAGGCAATTATTATTTTTCAAAATAGAATATATGTTTGGACAATGCAGATTTAGCCTGAAGATATTTATAAGCTTAGCTAATACATAATCCATGCAGTTAATAACAGAGAATGTGAAAATATTGTAAAAAATATTGAAATTTTAAAGTTTTAAATCCTAATTTGATAGATTTAAGAGAAATATTTATTCATTCACATTTTAAATACAAATTTTATATAAAAAAGATCTCATTGATTTTTGAAAATAATTTTCCCAACATTGGTGACATATGAGGTTTTTTGTTTTGATTACAATCTTCTTTTTTTAAATATTTTCAGAAATCAAATGCCAATATGTAGAATTTACTTCATTTGTAAACAAAAATATCTCTATCAAATTTATAATAAATAATAATGTTTTAATCTTAAACATAATGTTGAATGTTTACAGTAAATGAAAATAAAGAAAACTGTCAGAATTTCAAAGGATGGTGAAAAGGTTAAATAAATTCCAGTTCTTTATTGCCATCATCGAAACACCTACCCCACTATCAATTTCCATTGTTATTGTTGTATTTAATAATTTAACCATTAACATAAATTCATCATGGTTCATAGTCTATGTATTATTAAATTCACACTTTTGCTTATGTCTTTTTGGAAAGATGGGCAAGCTTATATATATATATTTTGCCCTTTAACATACATACTCTTTCTAAATAGCCCACTCTTTTACTGACTCAACAAAGCTCATTATATCATTTATATTTCTCTGCCATATGGCCTTTCTTCCCACAACAATAACAAATTAACTTTTGAATTACTTTAACAGATTGATATTTACTCTGTTTCTTTATGAATGCACTACTTTTTCTATTATTACCAAAATTTTGAAATTCTTTTAATTGGTCTAATTCAATTTCATGGGCTATTATTCCTATTTTAATTGCCTATCATCGGATATTCCCCATAGTAATTGTTCGAGCAGTTTTCTTGAGAAGGTCTCCATATTTACAACTTTTTAACAAGTTCTTTCAATGTGTGATCCTAACCATGTATGTATCTTTCCTCCTTATTTTGCTGTCTGTTTTTAAAATATAGCACGGGTATATGCTTTAAAGGCTCTGCATTAAAAGTTATTTCATTTTCCACTATAATTTGTGATTTCATTTATATTTTGCCCAGCATAACATAATAACATGGCAACTTTAATGGGTCATTAGAAATTCTGCATATAAGAACATTTTCTACCCTCTTAAGATAAATTTTCCAATCAAAAGAACTACATTAAACTCCTTTATTGTTGGTTGCAGCACAGACATCATTTTATTATCCTAATCTGCAACTAAAATAATTTTTTCCCCACAATTATCTAAGATTCATTCACTAACTAACTTCCCCTTTGGCTGATTAATTAAGTCACTTTTCTAATTATGGGATTAAAACATATTACTGACTACAATAGTTTGTAGTTATGAAATTGAATCCTATCAGAAATTACTACAGTTTTAATTTATGGTTTGAAACCTATCCTGTTGACTGCACCAGTTTTCTGCTGTGTACTGCAGTTGTGGTAAATGTGAACCGATGAGCAGAAATAATATCATGCAAATAATTTTGATTAACTAATAACTGACGATTATTTGGCCAACAAGATAACAATATAAAAAGTAATATTAAAATAATACTCATGCAGTCACAAAGGCTTACAAAATAATAAGACTGATGTGGCCTGTAATAGTCGCAGGTCCACTTTGGAACCTTCAGTGGTGGAATACAGCAGGTATTCACACTCATACTTCATTCTTGTAATTGTCCTTAGTTCACAACATGAACCATCTCCAACAATTTGTGGACTTTTATTTTCCTTCCATATGTATGTGCTTTTATCCTGTTCCATAGCAACGCTATAATCTTACAATTAATTTCTCACACCATGGAAATGTCTAGATTCAGATTATAATCTAATTATTTGTAATGTTATTTCTATTTTTGGAACAGGAACAATTCTTTTAATTATAATCAGCTTAATTGATCTCTATATTTATCTAGTTCTTTGACCATTAATTAAACACAAGTATTTTCTACTAACAAAAATATCTAAGCATATTTATCTTATGTGAAATATTTTACTTTAATAAAATATATATAACTTTTCATTTTACATTATTTCTAAGCATAGCAGATTTCAAAACAATTAGAGATCTAATTTCTTGATAGTAAGACCATTATTATGTTTCTATTAAAAAAAAAAATATTGGAAAAAAAAAAAGAATATCACAGACGGTTTTATGCATATAATGTATATAAAGAAGAGATAGTTATTATTAGTAAATTGAAGGAATACATTTACATATATATATATGTTCAATCATTTACAATCATTCAAAAAATAAAAAGCTTACTAGACCATTATTTTATTTTTTGTAAAAAATGCATACTGAAAGAGTTACATATCATGATTAAACATGCGAGACGATATTCTTTTTCTTCAATTTCCCCCAAGGAAATACTAATAGCAAGCTCATTATCAGCAGATAGTAGGTATTTGCAATTCAGATTTATGGTTAAACTCATCAAACTTTAAGCTTTCTCACACAATAGCAGGAATGTGTTCTAGTCCTTATCTTTTACCATTTACTAAATTAATAAGATTGAATTATTACTTAGAAATTCTTTATGAATTTTATTAAATTTTGTAAAACTGTACCACATCAAAGTAATGAAAAAAAAAAAATGCTTTCAATTTAAGTTTTAGAAATGTTATTAGTAAATCTGTTTGCATATGCTGATTTGAGACAAAAAAAAAAAAGGTTGCCAATGTATCATAAAATTAAAAATTTTAATATTTTAATTTTTTGTTTATTTACATTTTAACATATTTTTTTTGGATAGCGTACTGAAATAGTGTATATTGATAAAGCATACATTAGAGATGGACAAAGTCTTCAGTAATAAGAGCCACATATATCTCTATTCTTATACATTTTTGAATGTTTAAAGACCATAGTAATTGATTTTGGAACTAATATTGTTTGGAGTGATACAGAGTTTAAAAACTTATTATTAAACAAATGTGATAATAAAATCCACATTAGCAACACTTTTAACTGTATTATAATATATACATTCAAAATATTTAAAGGTTTCAAAATATATTTTTTACTTATTTTCATAGCAGTTATGGAATTCTAGTATTGGCACACATTACCTTACTTTAGATTATTAATATTAAAGTTAAGAAAAAATGGCAATGAAAGTCAATATTCATATTTCTTGGTTGCTGTGGGTACTGTTTTTGGTGCAAATCTTAGTTTGAACCATAACTGGCATATATTATAGCTTCACTGTACTTTTACTATATATTTCATTTTTAGTACTATACCCACCTTTTTTTTTTACAAAGCAAATAAAAGGAACATTGTGCAATAATTTGTTCTTAAACATTTATTAAACACAGTGATAAATTATTTAAAATGCATATCATTAAATGTGTATGTGTGCAATTTATATGAGTTGATTGTTTGAAAATAATCATTTCATTTGTTAAATAATTTTAGAATAATAACTCTGAAAGCCTAATAAGTAAAATTAGTCTTACTAATTGAAAATATAGAAACAGTAGTGTATATGATTTTCCATTATAAAATTGAGGAGTGTATGTTTCATTAAAATATATAATTTAGAAAAAAAATCATTGAAAGTTTTACTTTTCTTATTTTAAAAACATGATTACTTCTTTATTGACAGCTTATTAAATAACTAATAAAATGTTATATGTAAATACAAAATTTGTACCAGTTTCACACCGACTTGAAAGAGGGTCCAAAAAACCCGAAATATTTAATCAAAGTAGAGAATTGGTTTTTGTTGTTATAGGAGTCACATTTTTTTTTTTTTTTTGATTATTCTAATTTAGAATGAGAAGTAGTAGTCTTGGATAAATGATTTTCCTGACCAACCTCTCAGATGGAAAATAACAGAAAATGAGGGTCTTAAACAAAAAAGAAAAAAATATGATTTGAGATAATTTAATATTTTTTTTAATATGTCAAAGCATCGACCGGGAAGAGAACCCGGGCCAGCTGCTTGGAAAGTAGCTATGCTAACCGCTAGGCCACCGACGCTTCACTATTTTTGTTTTGCTTCTGGAAGGATATATTGATGATGAATGCATTTTAATTAAGAGTTAAATGAATTTATAATGGAAATTGAAGTATAAAAAATACTTTTGAAGAGTTGATTAATAAATAGAATTTATTATTTATACTGTATTTTTAGAGTGAATATGTTGTGTATGTTATTTTAATATAATTTAATAAAGAAATTACATTTCTAAAAAACGAGTTTTTTTTTAAATATGTAATATTTAAAAGTATTATTTCTAGGGAAAGGGAATACTTTTTTTTTTTTTTTTTAGATGTGTGTGATTAAACTTAATGATATCTTTAATTATCACTTAATAAGGTTTCTAGCCCAAGAATCCCATGTTTAGAAATAAATAATATGAGGCAAAATTATTCTTTTTATTTTTAAATATAATTTGGTGCTAGCACTCCAGCTTTACTTATTGGTAAGATTATTTTATATTTCTAAAAATTGATTGCTTTTTCTGTAGTCTATGATTATGATTATTAGAAATAGATTGATTCTTCTACATTATAAGGTGGGCTTTTAGAAACAAATTTAGTTTGAACTTTGTACATTTGAGAAATGTGTATGTGGCTTTAACAAGATTATTTATATATATCATATTTGCTTAAGCATGTTGTAACGATTAGTTGATTATGATTACATAAACTAAATAATTGAAAATAGAAAGTCTGAATGATTGTTTATATATGATTTAAGATTTAACTAAATGTATGTCAGACAAGTTATTCTCAAATATTTAGGTGCATATAAATTAAGTCATTGGTCAAATCCCATATATTGTAACTATGAATCCATTAGTATTATCATCTAATAATTATTTAATCTCATTAAATAAGATATGATAAGAATGAGAGACATGACCTGAAAAGTGAGCAAAATGCATTGACGTACCTAATTTGTGATTTGAAGGGAGCATATTTTGTATGGATTAAAATTTCTCTTCATAGAGATGTAAGGTTTAGTTCTAATTATGTGGATCTCTTGATCATTTTTTGCCTTTGGCTGAACATTACTAAGTTTATACAGAATTAGAAGATAGTGTAAACTGCTGTCACTACCATTTCATTTTATCTTATTCATATTTCTTTCTTTATAACATTATTGCAAATTAATATAATATAGAAATAATTATCAATGTTAAATGTAGAACATTCTTACCTTGTTTGTCATCTATTCATTTCATAGTAAACAATTCACCTATATTTTTGTTCATTTTTCATCAGGTGTCTCTCTTCCTTGATTCATTAATATATGCATTAGAGATCCTAATTAAATCAAGTTGAGCTGAGACTTTTATGATTACTAAATGGAAATTCTATTTAAAAAAAAAACAACATTCAAATATATGTAAATATAATGTGATTGCTGTATATTTATTATGTAATGATATGCATATTGACAAAATTAATATTGAATAGTGATTGCATCATTTGGCGTTCATTCTAGATGGTTAAATATTTAATTCTAATAATCAAATATTATAATGGTATTTAAAATTATTTTTGTCTTCATGAAATTGTTGACTTTGGTGTATTGTTTAATTCTTTCATATCTAATTTCATTATTATTGATCCAAAATTTATTAGTCATTAAACTTATATTACTATATCTAGTTTTTACTATTTCATTTACATTAATATTACCCTTTATATGTGACGTTCAGTGTATATTGTGTCATGTAGAAATAATATTAGTGGCACACTAACAATGATATGACTACATATTTTACTCAACAGATAGTATTGCTTATTTAATTATTCAACCATCATTTATAAGTGTTCACTTAGTTTAAAATAAATGTAATCAGAATCATATAAATATAAGCATTGGGCCAGTTTCTTTTCATAAATACATATTACATTCTGATTTAGATGTTATACCAGTTTGGAAAATCATATTGTTATAATTACAGCTGTATTAGCAAATAATGATAATTATAGTCAATAGTCAACTGCCTAACTTCTCAACCAACTAAATATAGTTTGCTTTTCTATTTTAGAATAGTAATAAAATGCATTATCATTTCATAGTGTTCATGGTGCAAGGCATATTAACTAGTAAAGCAAAATATTATCTAGTATACTTGATTAGAGAATTACCACTTAGACAGGACTATGTTATTTGCAGTATGTAGAAAAATATGTGTATGAACTTAAAAACTACTAACATCTTAGTCTATATGTTTAAATAAATATGCCATATACAACTATAGTCTGGTTATAGGTTTAACTTCTGGGAATATGACAGTACATAAAAATGAATGCAAATATCAACAAAGCCCAATTCATAATATTTATAAATCCACATAGGCTATTCCACTTAAAAAATAAACATGCACTCCGCTTCTATATAATTATTTAAGTTTTGCATTGGAATACATTTAATAAATTAATTAAAATTTTCTTTTATATATGTTTTAAAATTTTATAATGAATAATTGTGTATTATTTTATACATTATATATTGATAAATGAGAGGAATTCTAACTTAATTTTAAACATTATTTCAATTCCTCATTATTCTTAAAATAAATGCCAGGCTAATTACTGTCTTCTGATTACTTATAGCAAATTATGAAATAACCTTAATTCTTTTAAAGAATTAGATATGTCTCAAGGAATTTTAATTTTTCTTTCATTTTAATCCAGCTTGATGACTGTCAATATGCTGTTCTGATTGTAACTTTAAATTTGGGTGGGGTCTGCATATTTTAAATTTTATAAAAAAAAAAAGCTTTTAAATTTGAGCTGAATATTATTTTTTTAAATCAATACTTATTTTATATATTTTCAAATAAACTAAATCATCATTAAATGGTGGGATTTGAACTTAGAATGTTCAGTCTATATTCATTCTTCACTCCATCTCAAACAATGGATACACTTGACCACACACAGGTGGAAAAATAAATAATTCCCAATATATATGTATATATTTTGTGCAGAACCGGCACCCCATTAGTTGGGCTGGTTGAATTGTTGGAAGAATATGAAGATTGAAGCCAGTTAGTTAAAGTTTAAGGAATTGCTATCTTAATATAAGCCAAACCATGATCCGGCCCAATTGGTGAGTGCTTGTTCTGCATGAAGTACATATATTGTCATTTATCTTTCTCATATGAGTGTGGTCACTTATTTCGGTTGGTTGGGATGGAGTAGAGACCAAATATAGACTGAATGTCATAAGTTCAGATTTCTCTATTTACCATAGTAAATATTCAGTATACTGAATGAATAAGTTAGTTAAATTATCATTAAGGTTTGAAACATCCATCCATTCTCTCTTTTTAATTCCATACAATAAATTCTTTTTATGATAATTTATACATATAACATATATCGAATATTAAAAGTGTACTATTAAAATTACATAAAATTAATTTAAGAAAGGAAAAATAAAGCTACATTACATTATATTTATGCCTACTAAAAAAAATTATCTTATATTTCAATGATAATGTTTTTTCATTGAAGATCAAAATATTAAGAAAAGTGTACAAACACAATACTTTTCAAGTTTCTGCTTTGTCATTTATCTGAGGATACATATATTTTCTAGGTATAGATTCAAAACATTTTTCCAAGTTCCTCAATCTACAAGCAATTATGAAATTTTTATGACAATAGATTACCTATATTTGTGATAAATGATTAATAGTAGCTAGCCTGTAGCCATAGTAGAAAATATATTTTGTGGAATATTGATATTTTATATAATGGCAGATCAAATATTTATTTTTCATTTTGATAGATTTTTTGTTACTTATTGGAATGAGTGAACAATCATAGAAGGGAGATTTTTTTTGTTTAACCAGTCACCATAATACTAAAATATATAATTTTCTATATTTTTTTCTTTCATAATAATATTGCTGCATTTTCTTAGAGATTCCAATTTTAATACAGATGCTTTTTAAAACTATCTTTTGTTTGACTTTACATGACAAGTACATCATTTTACAAGATTGATTGAAGGAAAGATTTTTTTTTTTTTTATTGTTGGAAAGTTTTTTTTCCAGTTAAATAATTAAAGAAATGGCATGCATTTTAAATAATCAAAAAATTAAGAAAAATAAGTAAATTAACCCATGGCCATTTGATAATTATCTGACAAAAGTTTTTCAATTTTACTTATAAATTTACTTAGCATTTTCTATATTTTGAAATCTCTTATTTAAATAAGGTTGCTTATTAGCGAATTTTAAACTCCTCATTTCTTTAAACAAATGGTAAAAGTAAATTTAACTGAATTTAGCTAAGAATGTTAATCTGTTTAATAGAAATAATAACATGTTTCTTTTATTTGAACAGCTTCCTTTATTTAAACTAAAAATGCTTTTGTTTAGGATATATATTGAAAAATTGTATGTCTGTGCACATATAAGTTTAAATTAATATTACACATATTTAAATATTAACTAGTTTAGTGTCATGTACCATATTGAATTTTTAAAAAAACTGATCTGAGACACAATTTTCATAATAACTTCAGTTTTAACAATGTTAGAGCAAAAAAATTTACATTGATAGAAACTAGACAAACTAAAGAAAACAATAAGCATAAGATAAATAGTGATAACTATATAAAAAATAAGGAAAAAAAAATTTCACATCCGAAATAATTATTATTTTATTGTTTGTTCACAATTTGGAATTTATCATTAAGTAAAATTCAAATTACATCTTCAGTGATAATTTCTTGGTATTCCTCACAAAATTATCTTTAAAAATATATATGATATGTCTTACCTGAGATAATCCACAGCTTCAGAACTTGCAGTAATATGAAGATAAGAATTGTTCATTTTTTTCTTGCACCCCATAGTTGAAAATGTTCAAAACGTCTGGAAGAAAAAATGTTCTCCCTAATAAATGATAAAAAAAAAAAAAAATTAGAATTCTATCAGAATGTAAAAATAATAAAACAAGTGTAGATATTATTACTTATCTCTATAAATTATTTGATTTTAGACTTTGGAGAAACCATCCTTGTTCATAGCATCATCATACTGAATAATCAGTGCCAATACAGAAAACAATTTACAAATTTAGAATATGAGAAGTCAAAGATTACTAAAAAGATTCTAAAGGCACATATTTATATATAAAAAATGTTTATATTCTACCTCTTTCAGGATATGTCTTCCAGAGAAGCATACCTGTTCATATTATCTAATATAAATATACAAAATATTAAATATTTCATATTATTCAATATTATTAATAATAAAAGATAAATAATTCCAGATCTTGTTTACCAATTGGCAAAAGTAATCAGTAAAACAAAAACAATAAAAACTAAGTTAGTAAAACAAAAATAATAAAAACTAAGTTAGTAAAACAAAAATAATAAAAACTGAGTTAGTAAAACAAAAATAATAAAAACTAAGTTTGTAGAACAAAAACAATAAAAACTGCAATCTCTCTGTGCATCTGGTTTTGAAATTAACATTGCATTTTTTTATAGTAGGTCAAATTTTATAAATATGTTTTTCCAATCATGCATACATTTCTCCTTAGTGGTATATTTATTCGTTTCTTCAATAATTTTTACACACATAACATATAAAAGAAATCTAAGATAGAATACTCACCCACAGTCGAAAACGTCAAATCTGGAGCCTTTGTAAAATTCTCCACATTGACTGGGCCTGTAGTAACGTTTGAAGGCATAATAGAAGCATTAGTTGACAGGCCTGCTCTTCTGCTATCGTCCGGAACAACATTTGTATTTTTTCTTTGCCTTTTCACTGGTAAAGTTGTTGCTTCTTCTTTGGATGTTGATATGAAGTATTCCTGTAGATCGCTGTATGTAATACTGTCGTTGGAATCAAATGGTTTAGGAATTTCAAATTCGTCGAGGCTGAAATAATCCATTTCTGAACCCATAGCTGCCGATTAATTTCTTTGCATTGTTTTGTTTCCGTGTAATCTAAAAAACTGAGAAAAAATTAATAAAACTAATTGACCTTCCTTGGAAAAAAATTAATAAAAACTTTTTTGTCCTAGAAAAAAATGGTGACTACCTATAGAAAGTACGAAAAAAGGCGCTAAGAACTGTGGTAATCACACATGTGTAGTCCTCTTAGTTTTTCCATAATTTGGAAAAGAAAACTGAACTTTGGTCCACCCAAAACACCAAAGCAGTTAAATTATATTTAATAAATCTTACTTTATTTTTTGAACTTGTTTTCATCCTTATTGGCTTTGCTCACATCATTTTTTCTTCCTAATACTTATTTGTTTAATCTTATTTATTACCATGAAGTGATCAATCACTATAAAGGTACACAAAGCATCTTTTAATTTAAAAATATGAGGTATAAAATATGTCATTTACTCATTTTATTAAAAATCTGATTTGAATGTTAGATAATATGTTTAAAATATAATTATTGATAACTTTGAAGTTAAGTCAGTTTTATTGAAATCACTGAAGATGATTGATTCTAACCCCCCTCCCTTTGTTATTGTTATAAGTCTCTCATTAGTGTTATGATAAAGTGTTATTTTTTTGTAGAGTATGGTTTTTGTTTTTATATGTAAATATTAGATATGCACATTTTAAATTCATTACATTAGACTACAATTAATATGTAATATTTGCTGTAGCCATTTTTTTTAAAAATACAATGTACTCCATCATTTTTCAAGGGCCCAAGAAATATAAATGAAAGAAATGGATAATAAGTACTGGAAATGTATTAAAATTATAGATCAGAACAATTAATGATTATTCACTGAAATATATATTTAAAGTATATTTAACTTTTAATATTAAATACATCTTAGATATATACTGTCCAATGTACTTAAGAAGATTTTCTATGAAAATTACTCATAGCAATCATAAATTTGTGCCCAGTCATATTCTTAACAATTAATTTTTCACTATAACAATTTTAAAATTGTTTTTTTGATATTTTTCGACATTATTGACATCATAAAAAGCAAGCCATGTAAAATAAAATGGTAAGGTGCTACTTATGAAAAAAGTACTATACCAGATTTATACATTATATTTGAAAAACAAACTTAGTTGACGTATTCACCTCATTTTTATTTCTTGTACTACATTCTGCAAAAGGATTTCTGATCGACTGAAAGCAAGCAAGCTTTTCATCATGATTGTAAACTATTTGTAAAACAGTATACAAATTTCATTTAGCATGTAATTAAAAATAAACTTTCACTGTTATAAAGTGCATTAAAAATAATCCAGTAAATATGTACATTATCTAAAATACAATTCTTATCATATTAATTTTTATTTAATATTTTTGTACCCCCCCCCCCCAATATTAAAAATACATGTTAAATATAAACAATTTTGGCAAAAGAAATTTCTTTATTAAAACTATAGTCCTTAATTGGACATTACATTGCTAACTTTTATTCAAGTAATTGTGTTTTCATAAAAGAAAATAGATTTGATTTTTAAAATGTTTTTCAAACAGTGCTGAAAAAATAAATTTTATTTCCTAGGATAATTATAAAACAAAACATTGATATTAATGTACCAAAAATAAATTTGAAAATGCAATTTACAGTTTTTTGTACATGTTTCACTTTAATTTTTCATGTGTGTGGTCATGTGTATCAGTTATATGAGATAGTGTGGATGGTTGAAGGATGTTTGAAAATCTGAGTTCAAATCCTCTATATTTACAATTAAGCTTCAGGTTTGTGAAGAGTGCCTGGTTTTCAAATATTTAAGAATTAATGCAAAATGCAATATTATAATAAAAAAAATCAATCCCAATAACTGAAATGTACTTATTATATGTTATATTTTTCTGTAGATTAGTGCTATTTTATTTATAATTGTTAAAACATTTGTTCATTAATTATTCTTTTTTTTAGCAAAAAAAGATTCTTTTTTTGTTTTATTGACTATTTAATATTTATTTTATATATTGAATCTGTTGTTCTGAGCTAAACTTTTGTCCATGTGAAATTATTTTCATTGCTTGTTTTTAATATAAGATTCTTGATTTATGAGATATTTAGGGGAATTAATTGACATCATTTGGTAAGTTATATACTAAATATAGTTAAATTTAAATTTAACATCCTGCTGCCAACAAAAAAAAATATTAAAATTATTTTTTACAGGCAGTTCTTTCTGTTCTAATAGTGTTGATCTGATAGTGTTTGTTCTTATCTATATATTCATTTTACAAAACTTAAATTTTAGTTACATTTTTAATCAAAAGATGTAGCAAAATATGGAAAATGCAGGATTACTTTTTTTTTTTCTGTCGGACTGTTTAATTCACTTATTATTTTATTTATGCAATTAGACTAATTTATATAATTAAACATTTTTCAAAACTTTAATTATAGTTGATGTTTATTAATAATTTATTAAATACATCAATAAAGCTAACAATTGTTTTATCTTTTTTAAAAAATAAGTTTATAACATAAAGATCATTATGTTATTGATAAAAAATAGCAAATATTCAAATCTTTTTATTTTTTTATGAAAGTGTTTTTAAAACATTTTTTTTAACTCCTTATTTTAATATTGGAATATATATAATTATAAAAATATTGAATACATCTTTTTAAACAGATATACTGTAAACTTAGATTTCATTGTCTAATTTTGAAATGCACTTAAAAAATACCCTTTTTTAAAAAAAGAGAGCATTATCAGTTTAAAAGGATATTAGCAGTAATTATGTATAATTAAAAAATAGAGTTGATATTAATTATAGTGATTAGAGAATACTATTTTTTAATAAATAATTTTAATATTGTTTTTTACTATTATAAAAGTAATTTAGGTATTATTTTTAAATATTTTAGTATTAGACTTGCTGTGATGAAATATCACAACCATGCTAGGGTAGAGTTAAGGTTAGTGTTAGGATTATGTTTAGAGTTAGAGTTGAGATCGAGTTTCATCACAGCAGCTCTAATACTTAAATACCTAATTTATAAAAAAAATGAACACCAAATTATCTGACATTTATTCTGGTGAAATTTCATGTTTCAGTTGATTTTTTGAAATCTAATATATTTGTATAACTTCTCTGTTATTATTGCTTTTAAATAAGAATGAAATTATCTGCTTTTAAAAAAACATTTCTACTTTTAAAAATGAAAATTTCCTGTAATTTTGTAAAGGATGAACAAAAAATTAAGAGGGAATGAAGAACTTTATTATTTACATTAAAATACAACATTTTTCTGTTAAATTTAAAAAGGTACTATTTTAATATTAATAACAGCAACAATAAAATGAAAGTATGATTATTATTATTTTTTAAAAATAATAAAAATTTCATTCAATTTAAAAAAAAAAGACAGAAACCACAGAAGAAAATATTGTTTATGATTTGTCAATAGTAGATATGCTACAATGACTGGTTAGAAGATGGAAAAAAAAAGTTTTTTTTTATGTTTTTAATTCTAGAATCAAAGAAAAATACTGCTGTATACAAAAAGATATTGAATTAAAAGTTCACCATATAGGAAAATGTTTTGTGGACTTGGAAGAAGTGAAAAAAAAACCAATGGAGGCATTAAAAGGCATCAATCACTTTGCGATAGATCCAGGACTGATTTAGAAACTGAAAAATACATTTAGACTGGTACATTGCATCAAATGGACAGTGCTTTGAAGGAGATGCAATTTATAACATTTAAAAATAAATACACATTTTTTTATTACAAAATTCTCTTTTTTTTTGGGTACCCCATCATATTTTATGGCAAATAAAGTTGGTAGAGAACCAAGTGATGTTTTGACTTTCTGAAAATTTTTAGCATGATGACAGTGAGTTCTTAGCAAACTTTTTAAGTATTGTGATGTTAATGTAATCTTTATAAACTTAAAAAACTTTTTAAGTTTTTGCTAAATTTAATAACAATTGTAAAAATAATCATTGATTGATGAGTGATTGCCAATATTTTACAAATGGAAGAATTGTTGAATGCAAATATAGTTTTTATATTCCACACAATCCCAAACTTTTGACATCGATGCAGATTTTAGGATTTTTCAAGAATATTGGATAATGATATTTGCAGATAATCCATCAAACATCATCATTTCTTAAATATCACCCCATTCTATCTCTGCTAAAATCACAGAAAGCATGAAGATTTATTAATATTTAGAAATATTTTAACTATAACATTGAGTCTTAACATATCTTTATTCATAATTATATTTCTTAATTGGATAGCACTTTTTTGGATTATTCTCACAATTTTATTGATATCCTTTTTTTTTTTTTTTGGTTATTCCTAGTAATTCATTATTTTTTATAGTTTCAGTTTGACATTTAATCTAGAGGTTGACATCTAAGGGTGTGTAATATGGGAATTTCTTATGGCATATGCTTCGCATTAGATCATTATTTAAGAGTTCATTATTACAATGTTGGGTTTTGTCGTTGCCATTCATTAATTGTCAATGCCATTGGATATTTTTAAACCCTAGTTTGAAAGACTACACTAACAACACACCTACTGTTGTTATAGTTGTGTTAAGCTTCATTTTGTAGGTTCAATTTGCTGCTATTATTAGCTCCTAAGCAAACTATACTAGCAAATGAGACTTTTTGTAATCATAACGAAACACAATTTATTTGGAAATTTTATATTATGTTTGTACTTAGTAATGTTTATGAAGGATTGAGTTATTACTACTGAGAGTGCGATTGAAAAATATTGAACAAAATGGAATAGTGCGCTCTTATATTTTGCGATATCTGTGTGTGGCCATTTATGTGCTTAGCATTTTTTCTAAAAAATTCGCTGTTATGCCGAAATATTTTTATTAGCTTTATAAATATTTACATGGACAGAGATGAAGATGGACTTCGTCTATGCACTCTTGATTGCCTGTGGTTTCTTCAAATGTGAAATAATTTTTTTTGTCAATTGATTTAAAAAAAAAATTTTTTTTATACTTATTCTATTACCGGCACTTACTCAATTGATTTGTAATGCTCAACGAGTGCGAGATTACAGGAAATGTAATGTATTGATGACAACTCCTCTTCTCAACAAAAAGCTCAGCTCCCTTTTATTGAAAAGTGAAATAATATTAATAATGAATCATTTTCCCCCTCATTATTCTGATATTCCTTTTTTTTTTTTAAAAAAAAAAAAAGATTTAATCAATGTCTCACTTATTATCTTGTGGTAATCAATTTGAAATGGAAATGGACTTATTAACTAAAAATTGTACATTTATGCCAAATACAAATGCGTAAATGGGGTTTGTTATTTATCACCATTATTGTCATCATCATTTTCAACCGCTATCTATCGCAAGACGAAGATTTCTCTAATGTTAATCCAGTTTCTCCGATTTTTATCCTTCTACACAACATACTAATAAACTTTTTTTATTTTACTGGCCCGTCTTATACGTGATTTTTTTCTAGGTTTTATACAGTCTCTTCTGGGATTCAGTTTAAAATTTCAATTATCCATCTGTAATTATCTCTTTTAGAAATGTGTCCAGTCCTACTCCAATCAGTTTCTTAATTCTTTTAATGATGACAATGATACTTATTTGATATCACGTATACAAATCTATTTTTATAATAATTAGTTATTTAGGAGACCATGTGATAATCAAGTACCATAATTCAAAAGGTTGGGCTTCGATTTAAGAATTAATAGCTTTCAAAACGATAATTCAACAGATTTGGCTTCAATTTAAGAATTAATAGCTTTCAAATCAGTTACTCTACAAACTATGCTAAAGTATACCAGAACAAACTGAATGATTAGTTATTGGTGAGGTCATGTCATATTCGAGCAACAGAAATTGAATTACAAGTTTAACCTTTTACTATAACAATTTCGAGCTTTTAGTTTGTTATTTTATCACTGCACTAAAAGACAGGACATTTGGGTAGTTGCTTTCTACCAAGTTTAGTCTTCAACCTTTGATGCATATTGCCCATAAATTATTGCTGTTTTGATAATATTTTTTATTTAGTTCACCCTGGATCTGTTAAAATTTTTTTCTGATTCAGGTAGCAGGTAGTTGAAGAAAGAGAGAGCTTCAGAGAGCCAGTTGATTGTATTGCAGTTTGTGATTTTCTCTCAATAGTTATGATTTTGTTTGAGGTAAGGCTGCATGAGCTGACATTAAGATTGATAATAGTGTATTAATTTTAAATTTTAAGCAAAACTAAAGTGTTGAGATTTTATAAAGATACAGAATCTTTGGAATGATTACAAGAAAGGAGAAAAAAGAAAGTTAATGTTAAATGAGATATTTTGAAGAGAAAGTGATATAGGCAATTATTGAAAAGAAAAGTGCCATTAATAATAATGAATTGTAAATGCCATCTAATTAATTCATAAATAGTATTTAAAGAGTTGTGTTAAATATCAAGGATTAATTGTAATATCTATTAATAGATGGCATCTTAATGTTGCAGAGCTCAATAGACTTTTCAGTGTAGCTCTAAAATTGATTTACTAGATTTATTTGTATTAAGAGATTCTAACGATCAAGTATTATATCATTTCCTTGTAATATTCACCCACCTAATTTTCCTAAATTATGTTCTCTTGTCTTTGGGTAGAGAACTTAACATAAATACATTTTGTAGTGTTTTCATTTTTATGAAGACTTTATTATGTATTATGTGTTCTATATTAGATGAAATTGTATAATATTTGAAATGACTAATGAAATATTATTCATCATGGAGTTGTCTGTGAATACTGGTATCTAACTTATTCAAAAATGATACCTAGGGGCTCTATAATATTGAAACTCGGTAATCAGTGAGACTAGGATATGTGTAACATTGTCATATTTTTAGAACTATATTTTACAAAGTGGTTGGAGTATTAATATCTTAGAAAATGAAAGGTGGTTGAAAACAATGTTTGCGTAACTTGTTCTTCAAAATGTGTTGCATTTATGATACATTTATGCTTAAATTATATTTTTCTGTGTTTTATAGCTATATCCAGATGTTAATCTTTTAATTGTTTGGGAAAATGATAAATAAAATTTTTTCACCACAATGATTTATTCAGTGAAATAAAACTCATATATTCCCCATTTTATGTTTGTGTCATAATCACTTACTGGACTGTTAATGTATGGCTATTTTTCTAGTAGAGAGTTCTGTGGTTTTGTAATATTTTTACTACACTTCCTTCATATCATTTATCTCCTCTAAATAAGCATTAATTTTTATTCATATTCTGTTTTGCTATTTTTTTTCTCTTTGTAAAATTAATGCAGACATCATCCTCAAAACTATTAATTTTGAAATATTAAATAATGTAACAGTTTTGGAAGCTGATCAAATATCAACAATTTGAGACCCTCTTTAAAGTCGAATGACAAATGATCTTTATCCCTGTGAATGCTAAATATATGTTTCATTTTTATATTTACATAATGTCAAAAATATAAAATACAGTTAGTATTATGACAGGTGTCTCAAATTCATATTGTCAAAATACTGCGTAAGTACTAGTTTTTAATAACTTTATGGAAGATCCCAATTTTTATTAATGTTATACATTTGTACAGCCAAAAAAAAAATAAAAAAAAATTACGTAAACATATTTGAAAACAAAGAGGTATTATTTAAGTGACATGCCAAGAAGAATGGATTCCACTCTTGTCTGTGGCTTTAATTGTTAAATAGTAAGATATCCTAAACAACACCAAATGTAAGAATGAAATTCAGTTTGGAGTACATATTAACAATGCTTAAATTATTTTCAATGCAAATTCACAATTCCAAGATAGGATTGCTAAGAACTCATGTTTGATAATCTTGACCTTACAATAGATCCAATTTTTCATTAATATGTAATTTATAGCATTTGGAGATGTCTTTGCTCAAAATATGTTTGGCATATTATTTCATGTTGTAAAATCTCTAGTATTGTATTATATATTTAAAAAAATAACTATGTAATAATTAATCAAGTGAAAACTTCATTGCATAGATATTGGCATATTCATCTTTTTTTCACTCTAGAATTTGAGTTTGGGTTGGATGGAAATTTTTTTCACGTTTCAAGAAGTTTAGGATTTTTTTTTTTTAGCTTTTTGAATGTTACTTAACCTTTTTTTTGAAATCAATGGAAGGTTCCATCATGCTATCAAACTAATTTTGTTCACAATATGTTATTACATTGTGATGGTTGAATTGCGATTATTTAGTAGTATGCAATTTATGCTGGGTTTTTTTGATTATAGCACATGCATATAATTTTCAGATATCCAAATTTTAGTTAATGAGATGTTCAATTTTTCCATGATCCCCCCTAGCACCCCCTTTTACACTTTGCAAGAGAGTACACATGAACATTATCCATTTTTGATTAGCATTTTTAAAATTCATTATGCCATGAAAGTTATAGAATAATTATTTATGATAATATTAAATAGTACTATCACACTTATAACATAAAGCTGTATAATTAATATCATAATTTGGACAAGCATAAAGTCATAAATCTACAAGTTATTACAGAATAATTATTTATGATTTTTTATTTTTTAAAAAAATATTTTAACAAAAAGAAACTTTTCTTTATATCAGCGTTTCCCAACCTGTGGTACGCGTACCACTGGTGGTACACGAGTTGCTGGTTGGTGGTACATGAAAAATAATCAATAATGGCAGACATAAAAAATTAAATCATAAAAATATCATAGAAACGTTTTTTCCTATAATTCATAAAAATTATTTTAATGAATAATATTATACAGTAAAGTTGTTAATATGTACAGTCGATGATCGAAAATCCAGCAATTGATATCATTTTTTTTTTTTTTTTTGGAGTGCACTTTTAAATTTAGCCGTTAGCCACCAGTAACTTGAGATGTCGCCGCCACTGTTGTGATAGTGCTGCACTCTCATTCACTTCACCGCATGACTTACAAGTGACAGGTTATTGTTTGTGATTGTATCGTCTTTGTTTATTAAAATTTATTGATCCCTATATAACCTGCTTATTCGAACTTAGACAAGAAGCACAGGTTTTTTTTAAAGACAATCCTTTTGATCTCTCTTCGAAATTGTATGATTTTGATTGGCTTCAGGTGCTTGCATATTTATCTGATATTTTTTGCAAATAAATGAACTTAAATTTGACACTTCAGAATAACTCGATAACGATCTTTAATGTTAATGATAAAATTGAAAGTATGATTAAGAAATTAGATTTTTGGAAACAGTGTATTGAAAACAATCAACCGGAAAAATTCGAAACTCTACATATTTTTTTGTTTGAAAATAAGGTTAGTCTGTCTCAAGATATACAGAAAATATAATAGCACATTTAACAGGATTAAAATTGTCTTTCATGGAATATTTTCCAAAACCCGAAAACACAAATGATAAGTGGATTTCAAACCCCTTCTATGAAGAAAATTTAGAAAAAGCTACATCATTATCAATAAAAGAGAAAGAAAATTTAATAGAATTATCGACACAATCTAATTAATTTTGATTAAACATTAAAGAATATGAACAGTTTTCTGAGAAAGCTCTTAAATTATTATTACCATTTACTAGTATGGAATTAGTAGAAAGAGCTTTTTCTTCATATATTTTTTTTAAAAAAAAGTATTGAAACAGATTGAATGCAGCTGTAGACTTACGGGTATATCTTGCATCTTCTGAACCAAATTTCAAAAAATCATGTTCTTCGAAACAAGCACAAGGATCTCATTAAATTTATTTTATAAAAACATTTGATTATGATAAAAAAATATATTAATTGGGTTTTTATAATTTTGTGTTTTTATTAAAACCATTTATTAGTAAATGAAATATGACAAAATAGTAGATAAATATGATACATTGAACAAACACATACATATATGTTACAGTGAGTTTATAATCCAGCATGACGTTTAGGCATGTTACAATGTAATTTGTCTCATTATGTGATGTGAATACATGGTCACCCTATAATATGTATAATGCAAATAAAATAACACACTCGCAATAACAAATTTCACAAAATACAATCATTTTTACGAAGTGGTACAATTTAGCATGATATACTACCAAGTGATACGTGTGCCAAAAAAGGTTGGGAAACACTGCTTTATATTATAGATTTTTTTTCTATTGTAAATTTTAAAAGATATGTGATTTGTAAATTATTAGAAAATGTTAGAATTCAACTGTTTTGTTGTTATATTTATTATATAATATTTATAAATTATAATGCATTTACATATAATTCAAAACTTGTGACTTTATAAATAATTATAACATATTTCAATAAATAAATAAATAATCACTTTTCTATAATATAGAGATAGGAACCTTTTTCCTGCCAAGGGCCATTTGGATATTTATAATAACATTCACAGGCCAGACAAAATTATTGTCTTAAAATAAAAGTTAGCCTGTTATATTTGATTAAACATTTAACCAATTTACCTCTAATCATGAGGGGTGGACAATCTTTTCTTCTGGGAGGCCAATTTCAACTTGTCCCTTTTAAATGAGGACCATTTTATTTTTATGAATTAAAAATAAAGTAAAATCACTATTATTAATGACAGTTTCACATTTAAAGACAATTTATCCAGTTTGCCTTGTAATTATTCTTTGTGATATATTTATATTCTCATATTTTTTTATATGTTCTAGACGGATTAATTCTTCAGCCAGTTGGGATGCAGTCATTTATAAATTTCTCTTCAGAAAATGGTTTTGGAAGTTTTTTTTTTTTTTAAAAAAAATTAATTTATCTTCACAGAATTTTCTGACTTGTTCAGATTTTTTATGAGACATGTCAGCCATTTTCTATTTTGATATTTCTTTTCCAACCCTTTTATTGTAATCAGAATGATTAATAAATAGTGTTCTTTGTTAATTGAAATACTTTCCAGACTATATATAGGCTTATTGCTTTATTCTTTCTATATAAAAAGTATGGCAAAATACACAATTTTCTGCATTTTTTAAAAAATCTTAATCACTGTAGTCATCATAATAAAATAAAATAAATGCAAAATAATAATAATAAAATGAAGTAAAATTCTAATTTTATTTTTACGAATATGCAATTAGTATGTGGAAGTCACTATAAAAATAAGCAAAATGCCCTTAGCGTCATAGGTTTAAATTTGTAGTCAGATAGATCAGACATATATCAATAATTTATGTTGCACTTCTGATAGAATGAACTAGAACTATTTTAGAGATTGGATGTAATTGAAAAAATAAGTATCTTATTCTACTTATTTCTTAATTCAATATTTGAATTACATGCATTTTTGAATAGAAGTTTTATACAGGCTATTTTACATACATTTTTGAAAATATTTGGGGGTCATATTGAAAGCTTTTAAGGGTCAAGATAGCCCCAGGGCTGAAGAGTTCCACCCCTGCTATAGTTGATTGTGAAAATCCCTGACAATTCTTTCAGATATTTATATAATATTAAAAAAAATAACATACTTTTCTTTCTTTGATATATAAAATAAAAATAAAAAATTTCAATCATTTACTTGAAAAAAAAATTAACACAACTACAAATCAAACTGTAGGATTAATTTTGGTACTTATAACGTAATCGGGCTTGGCCACTTGATGGCGTTCTGGCTTGCCAAAACACCTAAGAAAAGCCGTTTACAAGGGCTGACTTATGGCTATAGAAAACATCTATGTTTGTCTTAGCCATAGAAAACATCTATGTTTGTCTTAGCCATTAGAAAACCGTTTGTGATGCGTAACGCAGAAATAATATGGCCTATTTCTGCTTCGCGACAGTTATTGTGAATCCACACACTTATCTTTCGTTTACAGTTTGATGTATATGTGTGTTTAGTTGGATTAGTCAAATTTTTACAATATACGTTACACAATATTTGTATTTATAATTTATTTAATAAACATGAATTTATAGTAATTTTCTAAACGGCCACACCCTTGTTTAGAGAATGTGTAAGGTGTAAAAGCTTGCCGAGGGTAGGTAAAAAAGAATTCAGCCAATATCGCGTGCAAAATCTCATTTTCATGTGAAATACCACGTAGTTGATAAAATGGATGGCAATCAACTTTTTCCGCAGTTGCTGACAATAGAAGCAGAGTATTTCTGCTGTCCAATAAAAATATACACAATTTTTTTGTAAATTTCATAGAAAGCACATATTATAAACATGTTTAATAAGTAAATAAGGCATTTATATGTGTTTGTTGTTGTTTAAAAAAGTTTGAGTTTCTTTCTTTTGTCCGACTACTGTTACGATTTTGATATCTTTTACTTTAGCATTACAAACAACAGAACACTAACCCTAAAACTAACCCTACACAGTTGTTTTGTTATGTAGAAAGCAATAATTAAGCAAAAAAAAATCGCTAAATAGACATTGCAGAGTAGCAGCTTTGTCCAAAAACAGCAAAAATAAAAAAAAGGTTGTCGTTTACCAATAATTAAGCAAAAGACATTGCTAAATAGACATTGCAGAGCAGCTTTGACCAAAAACAGCGATTGAAAAATAAAAAAAAAGGTTGTCGTTTACTAAATACAAAATTAAAATTAAACAACTTTTTTAATAAAAAGGCATAAAAAAAAAGTTATAGCAATCAATAAATTAATAACCAAAAAAAAAAAAAAATAGTGATTCGATTTAAAAATATAACGCGACCCTGAACATTGTATTGTATTGTTTTTGACTGCCAACAATGCCATCAAGTGGCCAAACCCGATTACGTTATAATTACCTTAATTTTTCAGACATATTGCCTTCAACTAAAATAGTTTGTAGAAAAATAAAATTATTTTCCAAATAATTAATTTAACAAACATACATATATATTAAAAAAAATCATATGAAATAAAAAAAAAAAAAAGGTTACAAATATGATTTTACTAGGAAAATGTAAAAAAAAAAAAAGATTTTTTAATGTTAAGCATAAATACATCAAAAAACATTTTAAATAAGTTTTAAGTAATAATTATAGAAACACAAAGACACATCTTTTCTTTCTTAGTACAATGTGGTTAATATTGGTGGAATTTCTAAAGATGGAATCTAAGTTTTCTGCCATCTATGAATAAAAATTAAACAATGCAAAATTGTTCTACTATTCTTCCCTTATTCAATGTAATGCTATAATCAGGTGCTATACAATTTTTTTTTTTTTAGATAGTAGCATCATGATTACAAATCTTACTTTCTGCAAAAATTAAGAAGCCAGCCTGTAGCTTGTTTACTTAGTATTTATTTGTTAGTAAATAAATATGTATGTAACTATTATTATCTAGAGAATAAAGTCTAACATTGATCTGAGTTGGTCAGATGATTGTCTATGCTCTAATATGTAATTTTCACAACTGGTGCAGAGCAACTATTAATATTGCATAAGTTGATTATTAAAACAAAAATTAAATAAATATATACTGTTTAATTATTATTTAAAATTTAATCAATTTCCTACTATTTGATGTTTATATTATATAATAATAACAAACATGTATAGAGATAAGCTTTTTTTACAAAATGTAATTACTCATTCAAAAATGCTTTTAGGACTTATAATAGTCATGAAATTTTTATTGAAATATAATATATAAAAATTGATTTATTTATATTTATCCAGCGAGCTAAGATGATTTTAATATATATAAAATGTTGTTACAGTCAATGATATAGTTTTGATCAAGATGTCAAGTAATATTCTAGCAGCAGATTAGCATATAATGAATGACGGCTGCCAAACTGATTTCTTTTTTATAATATTCTCTGGGTTTTTTATTTGTAGTAGAAATGATTTCATGGAATTATAGTTAGCTAGCCATTTTTACTGCTGAGATTAATGGCATATTAAAAAAATAAAATAATATATTAAATATGTTTAATGTCACATTCTTTGACTGCTAAATGCACTCCTTGAATGCAAACAGGATTTATTTTTCTATGGAACATTTTCAAACAATTTGATTTATTTGAAAAATAGCAATAAAATTCCCCATTGAATGCTGATATCGCTCAGTTAAATAAATTTCCCTGGTTTGATAAATTAACAAATCTCTATTGGAAAAAGTTTACATTCTTGTGGCAGTCTCTGCTTTAAACTTTTAAAGGTTTGCTAGAAAATTTGTAACAATTTCTTTATCTTTACTCAACATTTGACTCTCTTTATTAGTTATCTGTACCTCCTTTTTATTATTTTTACATGTTTTTATGGGCTTCAAATGGATTTTAGTTTATAATAAATCGTGGCCATTTGTAGTAGATTATCACTTATATATCAAATAATCTTATATATTGACAACCCATGACCTGCATTGATTGGACACAGCGATCTTTTGAGTGATTAACTTTTCGATTTTTTTTTTTTTATTGACTCATAAATTATTTCCAGCATTTTTACATGTACATGTCTTTTATCTCTTATCATAAATAGAGTAGAAAGCCTCACAAAGTATAAAGGGATTTCATAATGAAAAGAAAGTCAGATGGCGCACATAACTTCCATGTTATTTAAAAAAACATTACATATACATACAATGGAGTTATGTAATTTTAAATGATGTAAATAAACTACAACTGCCTTATTTCTTGCAGAAGCAAGTACATAAGTACGACCCCCCCCCCCCAATTGTATTGATTTTTAGTATATTTAACTTGTAGCATGTCTAATAATTTATTTATTATTTTTGCTGTCATTGTTGATATTACGTAGAAATTAGTTCTCGGATTCATTTCTAATAAAAAAGATTGTCTGACAAATGTTTTTTTGAAAAAAATATAAATGAAACTAAATTTGATTAAAATTAATGAATATTTTGTTGTTGCAGAAACACTTTTTTTTTGTTTGTAAAAAAAAAATGTTACTGGTTGTGATTAAAATATTTAAAGTTTTAAATTGGTTTTAAAATGATTTTTAAAGCTTCTTGTAAAAACCAAAAAACAATCATCGTTTCTTCGAATGATTTATTATTTTACATTATTGAAAAGTTTTACATATCTCTTTTTTAATCACCATTTCATTTTTGGAATCCTCCATGAAACCTCATATTATTTGAGTGTATATATACATTAAGCATTCTGAAAATATTTTTAGTATTAATTTGTAATTTTCTCTTTTAATGACATTTATGAGATTTCTTTTTACTGACCTCTATTAACCAAAATTAGAACTATTTTATTCCTATTTTTAAAGAGAAAACTTAATTTCAAATGTATGCCTGACGTTGTAATTTAAATAATGTAATGAATATTTTTCAAAAATTAATGTCACAAATTAAGATTACTAAATTCTAATTCTAGTTAAATATTTAAAATGAAATATCAGCACTTATGATTTAAAGCTATTAGTCTGTCTTTTTTATCGCAATTCCGTAGTAATTAAATGCACACACATTTGCGAAATGTAACCAATATGTTAAGCATGCGTATTTCAAGCACTTTGTTAGGCATGGTAAATCTAATGACACATTCTTGTTTAAACAAAAGTTTTATATAGTTATATTTAACAATCTGACAATAATCCAAATCTAATAATGTGTCATATTTATAAATACTTAAAATATAATAATTACATACGATTATTTCTGTGCAAATAAATTAAAATTGAATATTAAAATGTAATGCAATATTATTAGTCAAAATAAGTCATAGATCACATGACCCTATCTCTTAAGCTTGTAGAGGAATTGGCAATCCTCATTTTTTATAATATTATTAATACAAAAAAAAATAATAATAAAATAGAAATTCATGTAACATTACAATACTAGTCAAAAACAAAATTTTTCTAAAATTTTTTCACAACCATGGTTTTATCTATTAATAAATAGATTTGTCAAGTGAAATTCAACTAAATGTACCATATATATATATATTAAACAATAGCCATCCATCATTCATTTCAAAAACAACTTCTGAAAATATAAAAGGCTGCTTCGTGGGATTGATTCAAAAAATTTTATCATCAAAGTTTCTTTTACTCTTTCTTTCAATTCATTTTTTTCATAAAAGATAACCTCTGCATTGTCAAATGATATTTTATAACCTCTATTCAGTTCATGAATATACAAAGCTGAGTTATGATATCTATTTTTAACTCTATTATTATGAACTTCAACTCCTTTCATTAAGATTTAATTTACTCAGACCTATATAAATTTTATGACAACTGCAATAAATCTTATAAATTACCACAAGAATAGCTTTGCAATCAATTGACTGTTTTAATCTATTTAGTAATGAATTTAAATTCAGGCCTTTCTTCCAGCTCCCTTTCATACCATCCCAATAAAAAATATCCTTATAAATCAATTTACTAATTGATGACATATATGGAAAAAAACAACAACAACTCTTTATTCTCATTAATAATTGAATCTTTATTATTAACCCTTGTGAGGGTCACTTCTTTATTGGCCAAGTGAGGCAAAACTCAGAAACTTTTAATTGGCCAATTGACAAACTCTTTGATAGAAATATTTTCATCTTTTAATATATATATTAATTTTAGTTTCATTTTCAAAAAGTATATTAATTATTTGTAATGTTAGGAAAGTAAATGAAAGTTTTTTCAAAAATATATTTTTATTTGTATTTTATAGAAATATTCAAAAGTGGAAAAATCAAAGAAAACATTATGAGCAAATTACAGCAATGCAAACGTCATTTATATTCCTCCCAGATTTACTGTTACGAATTTTTTAAGAATTTTTTAGTAAAATCTTAGCGTTTTTCTAAAAATAATTATATTTTCAGCATATTTTAACCAAAATACATTATGATATTTAAATAAATGCCAGAAAAATATTCTAAAACATTAATCTTTGTTTGAAAATTAAATAAACAGCTTGGGGCAATCTAAACTCTTGACAGGATGTCAAAATTATTGCTATCGCTGGTTTCTTTTTCAATTTACAATCGTGTAAAGTATACAATTTTTTAATAAAACTACTACTTTTGTAAAATAACTATATTTTCAGCAGATTTTATGAAGATAATCTATAATATGTACGAAAAATAATAAAAAAAACACTCTAAAACATATATTTTTATTTTCAGCGGTGAAAAAATATTTATCGGACTAATCAGCCAATAAGCATTGAGAATAGATGGCCCAACCATTAAGAACTGACCTTCTTTTGTTAAAGTTAAAACACTCCTAGTATAGAGGGCAGCATCTTACGGGACTTTTTCTAAAGTTTCTAAAAAGTATATATACGTCGCTATAGCTCAAAAAATGGCCCATTTAGAGCGACCCAAAGCCTTTGACGCAACAATGCGTTGAACCCCATACAAGGGTTAACAGATTTATATGTATTTTTATTAAATATAGCATTCTTAATAAGTTCATGATTATATCCTAACTCAATATAGTCAGAAGCAAATTGATGCCTCTAAATATAACTATTATTTTTAAAATTATTAAGAACAAAAATTCAATAAAGAAAATTATCTTATGAAGTTATAATTATGAATTTATTAGGAATATTATATTTAATAAAACATATATAAATCTATTAATAATAAAGGTTTAATTTTTAATGAGAATAAAGAGTTTATTTCTTTGCTATATAAGTCATCAATTAGTAAATTGATTTATAAGAATAGCTTTTTCTTGGGTAGTATTAAAGTGGCCTGGAAGAAGAAAGGTCTGACATTACTAAATAGTTCAAAATAGTCAAATGATTGCAAATCTATTCCTGGGCTAGTTTATAAGATTTCTTACAGTTGTCATAAAATTTATATAGGTCAGAGTAAATTAAGTCTTAATGAAAGAGTTAAAATTCATAACAATAGAGTTTAAAATAGATATCATAACTTAGCTTATATATTCATGAACTGAAGACAGGTCATAAAATATCATTTGACAATGCAGAGATTATCTTTTATGAAAAAAGTAAATTGAAAAGAAAAGTAAAAGAAACTTTGATGATAAAATTTTTTAAATCTGAGGCCATCAATCTCACGAAAACATCCTTGATGTTAAAGGATTTGGTTTTTGAAGTGAGTGATGGGAATGCTATTATCTTTTATGTATATATGTGGTAGGTTTAGTTGAATTTTACTTGATAAAGTCTTTGTTAATAGATGAAACCATGGTTATGGAAGAATTTTAGTAAAACTGTGTTTTTGCTAGAATTGTAATCTTTTATGAATTTCTATTTTATTTATAATGACTAGTATAGTATTAGGTAGTATTTAAAAGAAAGTCAATACCAGTCATTAAATATTGCATATAACTAATGCATATTTAAAATGGGATGATATCTCGGATCATGATTGCCCATCAATTCTGTCAAGACTTCACAATCTTCACAATTAACTAATATCTAGCTTTATCATCATTATCATTGTCATCCGTTATTGATCAGCTGCTAGATCAATCCAATTTTTCCTCAATATCTAATCTCTCTTCTCCAGATAAGCCTACCACACTTATTATTTCATCCATTCTTCTCATCTGTGGTCTCTTTCTAGTTCTTTTAACAGTCTCTTGGAATTCAGTTTAAGATTTCAACTGGCCACCTATTATCCATTCTAGTAATACGTTCAGTCCAACTCCAATTCTCTTAATTCTTTCAATGATGACAGTAACACATATTTGCTCTTACACTCATGTATTTTGCTTTTGATCTCTTTTTGTTACTCCTAACATACATCTCTCCATACTTCACTTAGTGGTGTGAAGTTTTTGTATTGCTCTTTTGTTAAGTCTCAGATCCTTAAGTAAGAACTAGTAAAACACATTTATTAAAATCTTTTTCAAATATATAGATATATTTTCTTTTAATATTGTACCGGTCGAAAATGTATGTCCATACAACAATATTTAGAATCTAAGCAAAAGTACCCCGAATCCAATCATGCCCGAGATACACAGGTCAGGAGCAATCATGAATTCTAACCTATTTGCTTATTCCCTAAATCTATAACACTATGAACAACACCTATGATGATACCACATAAATTCATTATATCCCGTCCCGGTGCTACAACATTTTACATGAACTCAACTGGTGATGATGATGATGACAGTTTGAGTGAACCTGAGATATCAAGTTAAAAATATACATAAATATAAATATTATTAAGGAGATTCGAACAACTGGATTAAAGTTTAAAATATAAATATTTATTTGGATAGAATTCAAGATGATTTTTATCTACATAATCAACTCTACACTTGTAAAACTTTATTTTCATTACAAACATTTAAGAAAACTTGTTACAATTATTTTTATTTTAACAAATATTAATTTAGTGCGGCGGTTATGAAAAAAATGGATTTATCGGAGTGGTTTGGTGGTCGTTTTATACATTAAAAAAAATATTTATAAAGATACAAGAGTTTTGCTGATTATACGATTTCAATATGATGCCTTTAGCATTTGATACATAAATTTATTTTCATTTAGAGACTTTATTTATAACAATTAAAATAAGGATACATTTTGATCAGTAGACTAAAACATTATTTATTTTACATTTTCAGCATTTAACGATAGAATATAGCGAAACTCTATAATTGCGGGAATGGCTTATTTCAATAAAGGGGAGGGCAGCTTCATGAGAAGTTGGATTTAAACTCCAATGAAAAATATTACAAAGAGAAGGTTTTATTATCACATACCATTATGATTTACTTTGCTAAACAGGCTAGAAAACTAACTATAAGAAATGGCGGTGCTAGCATATTATCAGCGAGAGGAAATGGCACATTTTTCCAGGACAAGATCATTCTCCAAATGTTTTAAAGATGATACACGCCAGCTTCATGCTAAAGCGGTACAGGAAGAAAAAGGTAGGTAGGAAGGTTCTATGGGCCGGACCACGGCACATCCATACAGAGCTTCATCTACTCTAACCTGCATGTTCTAAGAAGTAAACGTAGACTTCTATTATGAACGAGAACATTAAAGACAAGGCTTTGAATCTCTGGAATGAGGTCCAGGCGACTCAAAGCAGTATATAAATATATATTTCGAGGATAAGAATGACGAACGAAGAGGATCATGACTCACTGGAGTGAGGTACAGGTGAATCAGATCAAAGCCCTATGTGACTTATGAATAAATTGACATGTGCTAGCAACGCTATCATAATAACATAAAATCACTGAATTTAAATATTAAAGTAAAGCCTTGGGGGTTTAACAAATACATAATGATATGCTAAAATAATGACCCACATAAGCTAAAGTCATTGATCATAAATTAAACTACTAATGAAGCATGCATTGCTCCTCCTTCTTGAATCAATATTTTAACATAGGAAACAAAAACTAAAATTCACGCACTTAATAGTGCAAATTACAAAACAAATTTAAGTCGCCAGCCTTCGTGGCGATGATGATCAATAAGAAATTTATAAAACTAATGGACATGAATATCCACCCCAGATTATAAAAGTAATTATACATTTTGTATAAATTTACGATAAAACATTTATTTAAAAAAAAACAACAGGTATTCATTTAAAGTACAAACCCAATCTTACGAGATATTTAAAATAACAAGAACCCATTACCCCCCCGTTTATTCCACAGTGGGATATAGAAGTTCGTAAGACTAGATTTGATTGGCATTTCCAAATAAAATTTAAGTGAAAAACATAAAAATATTAAAATTAAATTCAGCACTAAATTATAAAAATAATAAAAAGCGTGAGTTGGATGTCAGATTAGTTTTGATAGTAGGGAATTGATACAAAAGATTAACAGACTCGCCAATTAATGAGTTTTAAAAAAAATAAACATGAAGACATTAGTTTACAAATTAAATTACAAATAAGAATTGGCTAATGCGATTATACTGTCTTTGGGCTGGTTACCTCAGGATTCTATGGAGTATTGACGACTCTTCTATGGCAGGTGGCATTCTTTGATGGCACGGTCACTCTTGAATGGTAGGACTACATCTCGGCATGAGTCAGGCTGAAGATGGAGGGGAAGGTGGCTGTGGCCCCTCAAAATTCAACGGACGTGAAGTCGTCTAGGAATGATTGACCAAACTCTGACACAATAGATTTTTAGCCCTATTTATGTCAGTTTTTAGCCCCTCAGAGAATGTTTGTTTTAATTAGACTTCCTGACTATAATGGATCCTTAATTTACAAGAGTCTTTTCCCTATTGTTAGTAGAGATGCAGTCGTGAGATAACTGTCTAAAATCAATTGAAACCAAATTCCAGTTTGGAAATGGATTTGATAAAAAATGTTAATAGCTAACTAAAATCCATTAGCTTTGTTTTAGATTTTACTTTCCTTAACTTTAATTTACAAATTCCCTTTTTTTTTTAAATTATGAAACAAACTTCCCACCCCTTTAATTATTTTTAGACAGTCAATGACTGCACCCTCCATCTTGAATTTTTTATGTAGTTTTATGACAAAAAAAATAATTACAAAGTATTAAAATAAAAGTAACAAAATATAATTTTAAAAGACACAAAAATTATTTAGTATTTTTAATTATATATATAAGCTCCTATAATATCTGTATATATCTGAGTCGCATCTATAAAAGTTAATATTTAAAATAATTAAAGATTTTTATTTCAGATTTGTATTTATAAATCTCATAGACGCTTCTCAGAAATATATATATATATAGTTTATATACATTTTACAACAACAACAAAAAAGGAGCATGATGACACGTGGGCTGTGGTAGAACAGTGAAACTCATCTTGAACTAAGGTCGACTGTTTCAATATTAAGTTAATTCTATCAAAATCATACAAACCAAGTTTAATTCTATGATTAATGTCATCTATTATGTTTCCATATGTAATGATAACCTGACTAAGGTATTTGTAATTGTTAACTTTTAAGTCATCATTGTCAATCGATTTTCTTCTTTTGAGAAAACTCATTGAACATTACATTAATCTTTTTATCATTTACCTTCTAATATACTTTCTTCCTTTCATCTGATAACTCTTACAACATTTTCTGAAGTGCATTATTTGCAAAAAAACTACATCATCTGCAAAATCTACTTGATTTAAATAATCTCTTTATTTTTATTTCCATAGCTTGCCATTTTAATTCACAATATATATTTCTTACAAAATTGCTGTAAAGGTTTTGGAGATATACAGCCATTCTAACACACACCCTTTTCAATGTTAATCTTTTTAATATTACTATGATTTAATTGTTGCTCTTGCATTTTTATAAATATTCTTCAGAATATGACAACATCCTGGATCTATTCTTTGATCTATTGCTTTAATCACTGAAAAAATGCTTATAGAATCAAATGTCTTTTTATAATCTACAATTCCAAAACATAATGGCAAATCATGTTCATTGATCCTTTTTATAACTTTTCATAATACTTGGATATGATTCACTATGCTAAAACTGCTTTTAAATACAACTTGGTTCTTTTGATTAATTAAAATCGAATATTTGCTATAGAGGAGTTATAATTAATTATCTCGGTAAAATTTTTGTAGAGAATCTATAAAAGATTAATAGGTTTATAATTTGTAATGTCTTCTTTATCAACTTTTAAAAATATTAATATTATACTGCACTCTTCCAATCATGTGGTATATCTTTATTATTTAGAAATTTGGTATGTTACTTTACCAAAAAAATTTCTATTTCTTCATCTGCTTTTTTAAAGATATTTATTATAATTCCATCATTATCTGGAGTTTTTACTTTCTTTATAGATTCAGTTGCACATATTACTTCTTCATTTAAGATCCTGGACAATTCAGAAGATATAGTAATTGTGAGGAGATACTTTTTTTTTGTATTTATTACTATATAATAATTCTTGATAGAATTCTTCTACACATTTCATGATGTCATCTCTCTTTTCAGGAATAGTTTCATCTTTTTTTTTTTTTTTATATATAGTAGAAATTAGTTTTCTATCAATACCAAAATATTGTTTTACACTTTTGATACTTATTCTCTTCTATAGCTTTCCTTGATAATTCACAATTATATTTTCTTAATTGTTATTAATTTTTTTCTGTACAATTTTACAAAATTCTAGATATTCAGTTCTTCTTAATGCATCATTTTTATATATTCTTATATTTCTTCATAAATTGTCTTGTCTCAAGTAGAAATTTTACTGGTCAAAGTTCTTATTGATCTCCATTCAAATTTGAATTATGGTTAAAATCTGTTAATATTTGAAAATAATTTGCAAGTTCTAATTAAAATTCATTAGAACGTTTCTGAAGGTTAGGCACATGAACTGTGAATACCATTCTTCCTAATAATTTTTGTCTAGTTTTGCAGTAAACTTAATCGAAAAAAATTGTCCGCAGATCCCATGGAGGCATTATTTTAAACATATTGCAAACTTGAAAAATTTGTCACCTGGAGTAATATGTCGTATCACATGTAATATGAAAGTTGAATTCTAAAAAAAGTAATGAAGACATAAATTCGTTATGGATAAAATACATTACAATACTAAATAAAACAGATACTTAATGAGTTGTGCCTTTTCATTATGACACTTTGTGCCATCATAAACATCCAGCATATATATGTAATACCAAACTTCAAAATATCTTATTTCTAATGATGGAGATATATATTATTATTGAAAAAGAAGACATATGAAAAAGAATCTTGAAATATTTTTAAATGGCGAGTTGTAACAAAGTTTTAATTAAGTTTAACATTGTATTAAAATTTTTTTTTTCCTTTCAAAAAACATATATAAAGTTTTAGCACCCCCCCGCACATATATAAAGTTTTAGCTGCACCCAACCCCAAAAAAAAAAAAAAAAATTTTTTTCCTTTTTTTTAAATTTTCAAAATTTTTTATATTTTTTCAAAATTAATTAAAAAAATTAAATTTTTATTTTTGGAATTTTAGGAATATCATTTTGCTATAAGTTGCCTTTTAAATAGATGTTCCTTAGTATTCTAGCTATCAGTAATTTGGAATTCATCATTCACATGTGATAAGGTGAAAGTTTTAAAACTACTGTTGACTATCTTTAATTTTGATTATTTTTCGATAGTTAAATGAAATGGAAGTTAATTTATATTTTGCTTTGTAGATAGTACTTAAATGTAAATTGGGTGTTATAATTGTCTCATTATACTCTGACTATTATATATAATTTATTCACTTCTAATATATTATTGTTTGGGGTTTGTAATACTTTTAAAGTTAATTATTTTATTTTTATTCTTTAATAAATGGTTTTAATTATTTTTAATTACTAGAAACATCTGTGCTTTAAATGTTTATTTTTCCTTTTTTTTTTTTTTTTAAAAAAAAAAAAAAAATCATTTAGAGATTATTTTTAAATTAGTTTAAAGAAGTTTTTCTCACATTCTTGTCGCCTATTTATTGTAGTTAACTCCACCTATTTTTCAACAGTTTTTTTTTTTTAAAAGTCTTTATATTTTTAATTGTAAATAAATTTCACACAATATTTATTTGCTATCTTTTTATTTATTTTTGATTATTCTTTTGTAAACTTAGAATCATTTCTATGTCTTTTCATCGTTATTTAAAGTTTTATTTTATATGCACCTTTTCATTTCTTTAATTAATATATTTATAATCATTAAAACAATTTGTTGTGAGACGTTGTGTTTTCAAAAAGATGTTTAATTAATTGATTACAACCACGGAAGAAGAATTATTAGTATTGTGATAACATTCACTAGTCAATGAATATGGCTTCTTCCTTCTTGCATGATGGAAATTGTTCGATTTCATGAAATTTTACGTTTTTAATAATTTTTTTTTTTTTGTAAATGTTTTACTTATTACATTAAAATGGATAGGTTTGTTGGTGTTGATTAATTTCAAACTGATTAAAAATAAGAATTTTTATCGTTTTTATTTGCAATATGATAGTGATTATACTCTTTTTATCAAATCAAAGGATTATTTACAGAATGGTTTTAGCATTATGAATGCAGTTTCTAAAGATTTAGATTTAATAATTAGTCAATTAATGATAGAAGAAAAGTCTACCAAATGTTAGCTTGGTGGATTATCTTAAATTGTGAGTTGACTGAAATATCTCGATAGCTTTTTATGTAAGAAGGCAGACTTAACTCACTTTGCTTTTTTATACCCCATTGTAATACTATAACTATTCTATATAGTTTTATATGATTGTTTTTTAAATTCTAATTTATTGTATGGTAATGAAATATGGACTTTCTATCTTAGAAACATTTGATAAAATTCCATTTATAAATTATTTCATAAGATTCTAAAAATATAATTTTAAGATCATAAGACCAATAGTCAATATGTTTATTAGCTTGCTGTATGTTACTATTGTATCTGCTATTGCAAAGGCATGTATTTATTTGATGGAATGGGCTTGTAAAATGAATGAAGGTTGATAAACATTCTAACAATTATTTTATGATGATATTGAGAATGGATTTAAATGAAAAAGGCAAATCTTGTTTACATTATGATCATCTCAAAAACATTCTAAAAGAAGTTCAATAAAGAGAATGTTTTCAATTAAAATGATGCAACGGAGGATTTAATACAATGGGAAACTATAATTAATTTTAAAATAATATTTATACCAGAAAAAAAAAGAGATCAAATTACATAAATACATGATATTTTATTCAGAGTATATGTACAGTTTACATGATTATGTAGTTATCCACAAAGATGTTGAATTCTTTCAAAAAAAGTTTGTTGCAGAAATTAAAGATAGCATTATAAGAGGTCAAATATAGAATGAGCATAGGATCTAGGCAATCTTCTTTGAATTTTTGTGGACTGTTTGGTATAATCATTGCAAAATTCACCAATAACTTTTTTATTCTTTACCCTCTCTTCACAATCCCCTAGATTTAGAATAATCACATTTTTTTTTGAAAGACTGCATCCATTCAGAAACCTATAAGTCATGAATATTCTGAGAAAGGATCTATTTCCATAAAATGTTCTATTATAAATATAAATGCATGAATGCAAACTACGCCTATTCAACACCAAGCATGTTAATAATAATAATTAGTTTCAGTGCAGTTTGAAAATTAGAAATGACCATTTGTTAGTCTGTTTTTAAAAGCAGATTTTATTTGCCTGTTTGATGGAGTTTATTTAAACTTCTATGAATTAAAAATCTGTCTGTTTCAGTCAAGTGTCAATCTTTAATATCTATATAATCATCTTAGACCTTCAAGAAAGGTGGTAATCACATTTTTTTTTAAATTAATAAAAGATTTCCTTGAGAGCAGATTGAAGTCTTATTCGGTTGAATAGGTATGGACTGCTTTCATATCTATATATAAATATTTTTATGCATAAATTGTCTGATTAATAAGCAAAGTATAATGGCATTTCCTACTGATAATTTTAAATGTTTTAGTACATACAATAGCGGAAAGAATATCAAGATTGATCTCTCATTTAAATCTAGCAAAAAAAAAAGGAATATATATATATTATAATTTATTATTTGCACACTATTATAGAATTAATTTTCTTTACAATTATATTTTTAATTTTTATTTTGCTGTGAAATATTGGCCTTCTATACTAGAAGAACACATTTAAATAATAATTAAAACAAGTAAAATTGTGTAAATTTTCAAATTTATTTTTTGATCAGTTGTATTGTGTGCTTAATTTTTTAAAATCACATTATGATAAAATATAATTTTTCTTGCCAAGAATATTCTTATTTTTGATAGAAAGATGTTGCTTAGCAAATTTTTCAATATTTCTTGATACAGTTTATTCCTGTATATCAGGGATGGCCAAACTTTTAATTGTTGGGGGTGACTATCCTGAGAGTGATTACGTTTTTTTTTTTTTCAGGACTTCAAACTGGAAACCAAAAAAAAAAAAAAAGATGTTATTTTTACCGGAACGAAAACCGGAATGGAAAAAAATAATGGCTCAAAGTCCTGATTTTTTTAAGAATATACTTATGAATTGATGTTTTTTTTTTTTTATAAGGTCTTTTTAGGTACTTGGAAATATTGGTAATGTTTTTAGAAAATACAAACTGATGAATTTTTTTTCAATAAGATATGAACTGTTGAAGACATTTTATAGGACTACTATTAAATTTCCTCAGCTCCCTCTAGTATTACAATTTGTCTATGTCATTTTATAAAATATTTCTTAAATTACAATTATTAAATTATTATATGAAATGTTTTAAAAAGTTCACAACTTCTTTGTTTTAAAATCAGTTCATTAAAATCCTTGTTTCTCCAGGACAAATTATTTACATTTCTTCTCAGGAAAATGGCAATTAAATATTTCTAAGAATTTTAGCTCTACTGGTACACAAAAATAATTTAATTCTTTGTAGCTTCTTCCAACCTGGGTTTATTTTTGAAATCAACAATAACAACAGGTGTTATTTGAAATTTAACCCTTTAAATGATAATAATTTTGAATTTTTTATTTTTTTTTATTTTTATATTCAAATCAGCTCGGAATTTATCATAATTTGTCAATGGTCACGTCAGCATTGTGATCGATTTCCAGAGACCTTGCGGTCAGATGTCTTGGCCACACTACTGTATATAATGAATACAACTTTTTTTTTTTGATGAGAAATAATTCTTTTATTACAAAATTATAACAAAAATTAGGTGAGTGGGTTGTATTTTGGCTTATATATACATAATTTTTTTTTTTTTTTTGGTGCCATTTATTACTGTATGTGATTTTAAAAAAAAAAAAAGAAAATACAATGAATAAACTTTTCCCACCCTGGTATATAGTAATAGTGGTCTTTGCCGGCTTACAGTCCCATATAGTATTGCCATTTTTTTAAATGGAGAAAACATTATTTTCAAGATACCAGCATCTTATTATGTTGTAAAATTGATCCTATTAGCAGATATTGGAGAACATAGTTAACATTTTTGAAAAATTATTCTATATAGTGAATAGTTTGAAATAGGGAATAATTGATGATGATTGTAAGGATGAATCTTCAGATGAATTTTTACATGAAAAGATAATAATATTTTCTATTTTAGCGTTAATTTTTGGCAGCACTGTTTGACAAAGATTTAATAAGTATATTTAAAAAAGGAGAAATATTTGTCATCTTTCTATTTAAAAGAAAATGGAACATTATTTTGGATACGAGGTTTACATAATAAAATTCCATGATTTATGATATGACATAATAAAATTGTTATTGAGTTAGTATATATATAAAATAAATATGTTGTTAATAAGATTATGGCATGCTTGTTATTTAAAAGTAAAATTTATTTATTATTATTTTAAATTATTTTTTTGATAAAAGCTGTAAGAGGAGAATGTAAACATTTAAGTCTTTCTTCAGTCCTTGCAAAATACATTGTGGAAGCATTGTTGAACCAGTCCAATCATTATCATTAGAGTTAGTTGAAGTTCCTAGTTATACTTATCTGAAAATTCTATATTTTAGTTATAATTTTTCTCAATAGATGGGATTTTTAGTTAAGCTAAAAAGATCATGTGTGAAAATACTAACTTAGATTAATTATAATGGATACCATTACTTGCACATTATTTTAAGGAGCTTTTTATCATATAATATTTTATAAATAAATAATATGTATATACACATATATGTAAATTGTTTTTATACATCTTAGTTTTATTATTTAAATCTCATATCTAAATTTTGTGTATCACTGTTATTGTAAAATATTTAATATCTTTTTTTCTTTGTAACATTTTAAAAATATGTGTTATTTTATATGTCTGTCTCATTTAATCTTTAGTCTCATTGTAATAGGCGATTCTGATGTGTTGATAATTAATTAATATTTAAATATCAAATTGGTTATTATATTAAGTATAAAATTGATGATATTTAGGGAGTTGATGAGAATTGCAGAACAATTGTTAATTGCTTTTACCTGATATAGCAACTTAACAATGAACATTTTCTATATTTCTGGGCTAATTTATTAAACTACAGTAATGTATATACATATACACATATAAAGTAAATACTTGCTCTTTTCTATGGCCTTGATATTGGACTACAATTTAAAAAATGAAATCAAATATTACAATATCATTTATATTTTAGCACATGAAATCTTGAGAAATTAAATCTTATTTATCATTCAATATGAAGTTAAAATGTCCAATGGTCAACATTCATTTCAAAAAGTCCCAAATTTGTATTATAAAAATTTTGTACCCCAATCTTAATTTATATTCTGTTCAACAATTAGAATATATAAGCACTTATATAGATATAGAGGATCTGCCAAATCTATGGTATTTGGTTCCAAGACTTCTATTGATAATGTAAATCCATGGATAATGAATGAACTTTATATGAGGGCATACTTCCCAAAAAACTGGAATTTTGTAATAAAAAATTGTATTATTTTTATGTGTTACAAATTGAAGAATCTCTTTCAAAGTACTATCCACTTGATGCAATGTATTAGTCTAAACATATTTTTCAGTTCTGCAACTCTTGAAAAGTGATGATTTTTAATGCCTCCAGGCTTTTTTTTCTTTATCTCTTACAAGTCTGCAAAATGTTTTCCTTTGAGGCATTTTTTCATTTTGGAGAATAAAAAAAGTCACACAAAGTGAGATCAGATGAATATGGCAAATGAAAAATTGTTCTGGCTTGTTTGTTGTGATGAAGCTATCATTGTTAGGGAGGTTATTTGTTTTACTTTCAAAAGTAATCGTTATTATAAAAAGTTTACAAAAATTTTTGGGTATACTTATCCATTAAGAATTACAAAGTGTTCATTGTAACAAACAAGGTAAAACAATTATTGATTATATAAAGTACATATGCTTGATAACTATTATATCCATAAAAGGGTTGCTATAATGTTGATTAATGTGTATCTGAACGTGAGTATCTATCTATACATGGATCTACATGACCCAGCCGCTGAGAAGCTCTCCATCACCCAGTGATCCCACCCCTAGGGCCCCGAAGCAAAGACCCAAATGCTTTAGCTGAATAGGTGAACAAGCCCAGCATTGCACCAACCACCACAACAGGCAGCGAGGTCCAAGGCTCAAGTCCATTAAACAATAAATTCTTGACCCGAAGCCGAGCCACGTCAAGACCATTCTAGATACCTGTCTCCCAATTAACAGTCCAAATGTGCAGGGACCACATTTAGTCTACCTGCCCAGAATTGGAAAGCCAACTAAGGAAAACTAACACGTAGTGAGCACAGATCCACACTGCCCAAAACCAACCTAACAAGAGGGCACAGCAGCTGATCAGAGCAGGAATGGTGCCGAGATTTTGACTAGGTACCCTCCCAGCAAGTTTTCCAGGTAGTGGCAATAATTGTCAAGGCCTGCACCAATAAACCAGCTCCCTAATGACCACCACCATCCCCGAGGAAGAAAAGAAGAATGCAGACCCATGCCTGCAAAATTATTGCAGCAAAGACCCATCAAAGTTACAAAAATTGGTGGTGGCCCAAAGCAGACCAACTGCCTCACAAATGCTCTAATTTTAAAGTTAACCAAGAAAAATAATAATAATAATAATGAGCTCAAATCAACACTGTCCTAATAAACAATCCACCAAGGGGGTGCAGCAGCCTTTCAGGGCAAGGTCCAATGGAGGGCAATGATTTTTACCCACTAGGCAGATACCCCTGGGCTTGGCAATGATTGCTGACCGCTCTCACAAATATATCAAGCTCCTAATGACCACCACTATCACACCTGAAGAAAATAATAGGAGTGCAGACCCGTGCCCATCAATGCGACAGTTGGATTCATTGTAGTCTGGAATCAATCCAGATTTACTTGCACACCATGAGTACACACCATTTGTCCATATCACCTTGCACACTGAGGTCAATAGAGCTGAAAGTCTGTGATTGTCATCATTATCAACCTCATGTGTCCGCAAATGTTAACAATACTTGTTCAATCCACCCAACTATAAAGTCCTTCAGGATTCACTATGGTTCTTATTTGTTGAGACTAATTGGGATTCTGCTTTTTTGGATTGAATTTTAGGTTTTGATTAGGAATCAAGGATTCAGTTGTATAATCTGAAAATTTGTTGTTAACCCTTTGGAATAATTAAAAGAGGATGAATCATTTGTAGCTTCAATGTCTCTGTTTAGGTCTAAAACATCATTTGTACTAATTTTGCCTTTAAATCATTGTTTTTTAGCTGAGGAATCATTTTGTTATAATTCTGTGTTGATTTGAAATTTTTTAAAAATTTTTTGCGGTGCTCCAATCACACCAGAAGTGAGCTAATAACTTCTGTTGTGATTATCGGAGAAACTTGATTTTTGTGCAGGAAGATAGCTTAAGTCATAATCTATATTGTATGTAAAATACGCATAAATATATTTTTAATTTAAAAGTTAATGCTATTCACAAAAATCATCAAAAATAATTCTTGAAAATATAGAATATCTTACAATAGAGAATCATAGGTTTGTTTAATGTTTTGTTTTTTATATTGCATTTTTGAATTTTTAACAAGTTAGATTTCTATAATTCTACTATCTTATGTAATAGAAACAAAACTTCTTAATACAATATTGTTTAAATAGTTAAATAAAACTTCAAAATCAAAACATGAAGTGAAAATTCCACAATTTTTCTAATACTTTAATAATCTTTTCTTTTTTTGAAATGATGTAAAAGTTAAAAATAGTACTTTTTTAATTTTTTTGATATATTTTTAAATAATTAAAAAATGTTCTATTTTTTTGATATATTTTTAAATAATTAAACAATGTTCTATTTGTATCTCATGACCATAATTAATGTTAAACCCAATTTCTTTAAACTATAATTATTATAATATCAAAATTATATATACTTTACGCAAATAAATTAAAAAATAACAACACAGTCTTCTATTTTAAAAATAGCCCATTAATTTCAAAATATATGCAATCCATGCACAAAGTTCTTTATAAATCCTGATTTATTATAATATGAACTACTATAATTGTACAATAATATACTCCAACATTTTGACTATATTATTTTATAGTCCCTATCAAGGAACAACTTAAACCTCTTCTAGAAGAGGTTTAAATAGTAGTTGAAACGGAGTATTGTTCCTTAATAAAGACTATAAAATAATATAGTCAAAACGGAATACATTATTGTACAATTATAATAATTCATATTATAATAAATCAAGATTTGTAAAGAAGTTTGTCCGAGGATTGTATATTTTTTGCAAATAATAGATGTGATGAAAATTGATAGTGATAAAATGTAAAAGATATAATAACCAAGTGATATTAAATTAAGTCTAATTATTGTGATGTTGTACATCAAATGGTTATAGTATGAACTAGATATTTAAAAATCATATTGTTTACTAATTTTTATTTATTTTATTTTTTATTATATTTTTTCAAGCATTGGTAAATCAATCATTTAACATTAGAACAGTGAATTTTGTAGCAACATTATAGTGATTTTTTTTTTCATTTTGACTCTTAAATATAACATTATCCATAAGATATTGTTTTGAATATATACAAAGTATTATGATAGACAATTTATGTGTTTGAAAAAATGAATAACATTGACTATTTTAAATTGCTCAAATATATGAACTTCATTTTTAATAGTATTTATAATAATGGTGAAAAAATTTTTTTATGTTTATTTATTATTAAAAATAACTTCAAAAAAATAAAGAAAACATTTTTACCAAAAAAAAAAAGAAAAAGAAAAAATTCAGTTTTTCAAGTTGTAAAATATTTTGTATTTACTATCATGTAAGTTTTCAACATTTAAAAAAAATCTTAATATACTTAGAAACTATTTAAAAAACAAGTAAAGGTATAAATATTATGTACTTATAAAAAAATAATATTTTACATTTTAAAATAAAAAAAACCATCAACATTCTAATGAAAAAAAAAAACTTGTTTTGCTGCTGTTATTAATATAAAAAAAATGTTCACACCATAATCACTTCCTGACACTTATACTGTAGACCTCCCATCCTCTCAATAACCCATTTACAATTGCTGGGTTGGAGAAGATTGAAGCCTGTCCATTAAAGTTTGAAAATTTATTATTGAACACTGATTATATCTGTATGGGAGATGATGATCTGTACCAATTGATGAATGCTGGTTCAACAATAAATACATATATTGGAGATCATTTATCTTTTTCGCATATATGTGGTCCCGTGTATTGGTTGTATAGAATGAAGTGGATGACTGAAAGGAACTTGAAAATCTGGATTCATAATCCTCTCTAATTACATCTAGCTTAAAAGTATATATAAAATACTTGTATTTTAAATATTACATGTTCAGTCTGTATTTATTGAGCTTAATATCCTGCATATGAGAAGTAAGCATGACTAATGGTCAACATGGTTATGACAATAAAATTGGCAAGCAAGGACTTTAAACATGACATCATCAGATTTTCAATGATATAGTTAGCTGAAAAGTTGGAGAGTGGAAAAGATTGAAGCCTGTCCATTAAAGTTTGAAGATTTGCTATCAGTATAAATTGAGCACTGTCAGTATAAATTGAGCACTGATTATATGTATATGAATGATGATCTTGACCAATACTGGTTCGGCCTGAAATGTTTATATTGGAGATCAGTTATCTTTTTTGCATTTACATGTTCGTGTATCAGTTATATAGGATAGAGTGGATGATTGAAGGGAGTTTGAAAGTCTGGGTTCAAATTCTTCTAATTAAATAAATTAGATTGTAAAAGTTCATTATAGAAACACAAAAGTGAAAGTAAACACAAAGAAGAAGCAAAAGTAATTGCTTTATGTGCAATAACTTTGAAGGTTTTTTTGATAAAGTTTGGAATGACACATTAACTACTATATGTTGATCTATGGTGTAATTAATGTGTGTATTGCATAATTTTTATATTTGCAATTAGTATTATAGGTAAATATTTGTACTATACTTTATATATTTGTGTTGAAAATGTTTTATCATATAGCATTCATGTACTATCCCCAGAGAGTTGTGGAAATCTACCCTAAGCTAAATAGTGAGGGTTGATTTTATCTAGATTTTTTTAAAATATATATTATGGAGTAAACCATCAATTTTATCTATACCTATGATATTTATTTTTAAAACATTCTTTCATTTAGAAAGTGGCTTATATGTAGTAGTCATTCAAAAATAATTTAAAAGAAATCTTAGTTTTCATGGGTATCAAATAAAAATAAATGTATTTGATTAATTTTACTTATTTGAAATAGAAGAATAAGTATAAATAAAAATATTAAGATATTGATTATATAATGCTTTATTTTAAATTATTATACTAAATCATAGAAATTTTTTTTTACTTTGCCTGTATGCCATAAATAGTCAGAGCCATGAGCAATAGAGTGGTAGGATGGGCATCTGAACAGTAATTGTTCATAGATTGATTCTCAAGTAAAGTAAAAAAAAAAAGTTAATTTGTTCACTCGAATGGAATTGCTATTTCAATCTTCCTTCAAAGCTCTAACACTAAACGGTTTCATGATTAACTAAAGATACCATTTTTTTGTGTGTGCATAATATAGTATTAGAATGGCGACCCAAGAGCTAAAGATTCGTCAATTGATTTTTCATTAGAATAATAATAAAACTGGTCATAGTAAATGGAACTCGTGCGTAATTGTCATTTGGATATCACATGGTCTATCTGTATTTGACTATATATTATCATAAAGTCATCGCAACACCATGTTTGGGCTGCCAGTATTTGAATTGTTGCAATACATGCATGCATACATACAGATGAATGTATGTATATGTAAGTGCTGAACTATCATAGTTTAATAATCAATATTTTCTGTAATATCATAATATTTATTTTATTTTTAAAAAAAAAAAACATGTGTATACAATTATTAGAATCTTTTATATCCTTGAATTATGCGCATATAAATCCAGGATGTGTAGAGTTGATGGAAAAAGATTAGATAAAACTGTGTTTACTCATGTCTTTTATTTAGTTTTCTCCCCTTTCTTTTTAAAATGAATATTATTGCTCTACTCATTTTTTATTTATTTATTTAGACTAGGGTGACATCTATTGTACAGATTTATAACTAAGAAGTTAGTAAATATACCAAACAGTGCATAATCTGATTTATGTTTTTGCTAAAGTTGAGTAAAGTTAGTTAACGTTTTATGCAATTTCCAAAATTTGTACTAGATTATTGTGAGCATTTAATATATAATTTTCTTAGATTCACATGAGTGGCTTTTCTCTAAATGTATATATTACCATTCTTATAAAATTATTATCAACGTGATAATAATCATAGTTAAGCATCATAGCGATAAGTAGGAAAGCAGGCAAATGCCTAGGGGGAAGAGTTTGCTGTATAATGTTGTTGCAAATTTATTTAAACCATTTCTTATTTATTTGAATATTATTTCATTAGTGGGCATGGAAGATTTACCCAATTGTTGTGTTTGCAGTCAACCTACTCCTTATTTGGTTAAAAGAAAAAAATAATGCCAATGTTTGATTTGCCCAGAATGTCAAGCAAACACTGTAGCTCTGATTAAAATATATATAGGTAGTATGTCTTTACATATGTATATATATAATTGGATGTTTAAAGATAGGTTAATTAGCCGGTTATTTAATTTATAAATAAAATAGATATAGCTAGCATGCGTTATATTCTGGTAAAAAACATACGCTATAGTAGAATGCATTTAATAAAATATAAAGATTGCTATAATAATATATATTTTCAATGTTAAGTATGTTTTTAATATTATTCATGAGGATAATATGTGTGATTTCTAAGCAATGTTTATAGGTGGATGTAAAAAAATTCCATGTCTAAGCAGTTGTTGTTATGACACTTTGTGAAATTAGACAAATAAAAAAAAAGAAGCTAGATATTGATAAACAATTAAAGGTGTGATAGTGTGTTATTTAGAGGTAGTAACAAATATAATAGGATATATATACTAACTATTCGTAAAATGTGGTTTTGATAACTCCTGAAAAGAATAATAATAATAAAGAACAATAGATTAAAGATGAGTTTTATGACAATAATGCAAATTGATTAATGAAACACTAATACTAGTAATTGGTCTTTGGCAACCGAAGCTCATTTGATAAAATTTTTAAATAAGAAATAAATTTTGTTTAAGTTGTATTATTATATATAAAATAGAACAAGAACATTATATTGCTAATTGATTTGTTACGAAATACTATTGTGACTAGGAAAACGTCTACCTCAAAAACGTTTAATTAATCCCTACTCCTCAGCTGCATAGAAGCTCCTTTACCTGTTGCGGTGAGATCATTGGAGCCAAGGATTAGTAAAATAATTTTAAACCAAGAGTAGCAAATGTCACACTAATTTTTTAATATATATATTACAACAGTCAAGTTTTGTACATTCCTGTAACAGAATCTAGAATCCAGGCAGAGACCAAAGCTGACCAGACTAGAATTGTGACATTCCGAATCCGATCGCACTTCAACTCTTGTGCTAGTACTCCAAGACTCAAGACCCTATGAACGACCACACTCGAAATTACATGTAGTATACCCATCTTTCGCGGCCGGCATCAGGGGTTTAAATATATATATTAACTAATTTAAGTACTACCAGCATGAGATGGTGGTATATAATTGAATTAGATTGAAATGGGAACGAGAAATCACACAAAACCAGAATAAATTTAATATATATTTATTAAATGATAAGATATTTAACAAGATTGTAATGTTCTTAATAAATTTAACACCGGAAGTAATCATCGATTAGTAAGATATAAGATACCTGTTAATGCAAAACTAGAGAGACAAAAATTATTAAGAAAAACAATATTTACAGTTGATATTCCTAATCTTCAGAAACCTTCTAATGAATTTAAATTAGAACTTACAAATCAGTTTCAAATATTAGTAGATTTGAACATGATTCAGATTTGAATGAAATTAATATGAAAATAACTGATACACTTTTAAAAACTGCAACAAAGATAGCTGGTAGAAAAAAAGCAGCAATTGACCAATAAAATTTCTACTGAGACTAGAGAATTTATGAAGAAAAGAAGGAATATGAAGATATACAAAAATGATGCCTTAAAAAGGATTAAATATCTCAAATTTTGTAAAATGGTGCGGCAAAGAGTTGAAAATGATATAAGAAAGTATAACTGTGAACCAGCAAGGAAAATTGTAGAAGAGAATAAAAGTCTTAAGAGTGTAAAACAACATTTTGGTATTGGTAGGAAATTTATATCTGCAATAAGAAAAAAAAGATGGAATTATTACTAAAAAGAGAGATGACATCATGAAATGGATAGAAGAATTTTATCAACAATTATGTAGTAATAAAGAACAAGTACCTCCTACATCTATTACATCTTCCGAATTGCCTAGAATTTTAAATGAAGTGAGACATGCAATTAAATGTATGAAGAAAGGAAAGGCTCCAGATAATGATGGAATTATAATTGATATATTAAAAGAAGCTGGTGAAGAAATATAATTTTTTTAATAGTAAAGTTATATACCAAATGTCTAAATGATAAAGATGTACCAGATAATTGGAAGAATGCAGTATTAATATTAATATTTAAAAAAGGTGATAAAGAAGATATTAGAAATTACAGACCTATCAGCCTTTTATCAGTTTTACACAAATTTTTTACCAAGATAATTACAACTTGTCTACAGAGAACATTGGATTTTCACCAACCAAGAGAACAAGCTGGATTTAAAAGTGGTTTTAGTACAGTAGATCATATCCAAGTATTGAGAGAAGTTATAGAAAGGACAAATGAATATGAGTTGCCATTATGCTTTGGATTTGTAGATTATGAAAAGGCATTTAATTCTATAAACATTTCTTCAAGTGATTAAAGCATTGGATCATCAAGGTATAGATCCAGAATATTGTTATATTTTAAAGAATATTTATAAAAATGCAACAGCAACAATTAGATTACATAATGATACTGGGAAAGTCAATATTGAGAAAGGTATAAGACAGGGTGACTCCATAGCTCCAAAATTTTTTACAGCAGTGCTGCAAGAAGTATTTTGTGGATTAAAATGGGAAGCTAAAGGAGTGAAAGTAAGTGGAGATTATTTAAGTCATTTAGATTTTGCGGATGATGCAGTTGTTTTTGGAAATAATGCTTTAGAGCTGCAGAAAGCGTTGCAGGAGTTACCAGATGAAAGTAAGAAAGTAGGACTAAAGACAAATGTTAAAAAGACTAAAGTAATGTTTAATGGATTTTCTCAAAATATAAAAATAAAGATTGATTATGATGAGTTAGAAGTTAACAGTTACAAATACCTTGGTCAGATTATTAATACAGATGGAAACATAATGGATGAAATTAATTGTCGAATTAAACTTGGTTGGGAATGCTTTTGGTAGAAATTACTCGATACTATAAGGAATTATGCTTATGTGTTTGAAAAGGAAGGTTTTTAATGTGTTTTACCAGTTTTTATTTATAGATCTGAAACTTGGACACTTAATAGAAGAGCAATACAGAGACTTCAGACCACTCAAAGCAGTATGGAGAGATGCATGTTGGGAGTAACAAGAAGAGATCGAAAACACAATATATGGGTAAGAGAACAAACAGGTGTTACTGACCTCATTGAAAAAATTAAAAGATTGAATTGGAGTTGGGCTGGACACATTACTAGAAGAGATAATAATAGATGGACAATTGAAATCTTAAACTGGATTCCAAGGGATTGTGAAAGACCCAGAAAGAGACCACATGTGAGATGGATGGATGAAATAAGAAAGTGTGCAGGGGTGATGTGGAGAAGAGAAGCTAAAGATCAGAGATGGACTGGAGAGACCTTCATCCTGAAGTGGATTGATAATGGTTGATGATGATTATGGTGAAGATATTTAAATATGATGAAAATATAATTAATGTGGGAAAAGCCCACAGGCTTTATAAAATGAGGACTTAACATGTCTCCTCATTAGAGCTTTTAATTATGAAGGTGTACATACATATAAGCGATCAGTGTGTATGCACACACAGAGCTTCATGATAGTCGGTTAAAAATAGTATATATAGATTTTATAAATCAAATAGCTATTTTTTTCATGTTTTGTTGGAAAATAATATTCTGAGATGTATCAAAGTATTAGATTCTGATGAGGCTGGTGAGTATCTTGGATTAATTTAATAATTATAATGCATGACAGGTTGAGTTTGAATTGATAGAGTCCTTGTTTTACCCTGACCACTGGGACCGAAGAAAAACGATTACTATTAGTAGCATCAGGAGCGTTGGTTGGATAGTGGAGGTTTTGGAGGATTGGCAAATAGGTTAAAGCTTAGTACAGTTCCATGACTACCATATCCTGAACATGCTGGGTTTGAAGTACTTTTTCTAGGTCTCTGCATCTTGTTGGCTGATCACACGATTCTGACTGTTACATCACTAAGCTGTACCTAAATCAGATTATGCCAATTCCTATTGAAATGTGGTTGCTACAGTAAATACTGTACTAGTTTTTAGCACTTTATTCATTATTACACTCAAATTACATATATATTTTAATACAGATTTGGCAGTGTAAAAACTTGTTCTATGATATAGATTGAACCTCAGAACAGATATATTTCAGATTAATAATACTGTATAATTCAAGTAAGGAAATAGGTTGCATTAGTTTACTATCGGCTATAGCATTTCAAATAATACTGAAATCACCCTGCGAATAGATTAGAATCGAGGGTTTTTGTGACCAAAACTGGTACCCTGGGACCAAGCATCCTGCGAAAGATCGGAGTGGCTAACAAGATTGCCTGGAAATCTCATCAGGTCTTACTGATACATGCCCCGAAGAAAGCTAAGATGGGATGGTCTTGCCCACAGTCCCATTTTAAGGAAAAAGTGCAGCAAAACGTTAAATTTTAAAGAATATATATCTAATCCGCCAAGCAAAGGAAAAGTAGAACATATTTAATATCATATGTATACCAGAATAATAGCTTGACCAGAGTCCTTACTAGAAACCAATTCTAATTAATGTTCAATAATTAAGCGTCTAAAAAAGGCATAAAAGTATATAGTAAATCTTGTTTATTTGTTCCAATCTATACATGTGAGTATTAGAAACAAAAAAAAAGGGGGGGGGGTAAAAGTATATTTGATGGGTTGCTTAAAAATAACTAATATACTGTCATATTCTCAAAGACCCGTGCTGCATGTAAAATTGTAGATGAGTTTTAAGAGCAAGCCACCATGTATATTCATTTTAAATAATAACTAATAATGATGAACGCAGAGCGATTCGTTACTATTGCAAATATAGGATTTTCAAAACAGCATGCTTGATTTAATGTCATTTAGATAATAATTATGTGAAGATAATTTAAACTATATTTTCTTTAAAATTTATAGAAAGTAAAATGCTCGCTGTTTCTAAGTTTTGGCATATGAAATACATAAGAATAAAGATAAGTAATAAAGAAAGATTATAGGCACAGCTGCAGTGATACATAATAGGGAAAATTAGGTCAAGTTATAATTAATTTACAAGAGTGAAGTTTTACAATATAAGAAAAACTTAGGTAGGAATCATTTGTTTGAAGAATATTTATAATTGAATCACACTTGATTATTTAGGCTTTTAAGATTTTAGCATCACAATTTTAGTTAAAGGTTAATAATTACATTCTGATAATTTATATAAGTAATAAACACCAAAGGTGAGTTTATATAGTTTAAATACTGATTTACACAGAGCTCTGCGGTTGTTAGGTTTTTATATTACCGGTTTATTTGCTGGACAGATAGGTGCTGGATCTTCAAGCCTTAGGAGGTTCATTCTCGGGTCGAGCATAGCATCTTTTTCATTATGGCAGTAGGCTGCTGCTGGATGGTTTACATTGCTGGCTTCAGTTGTTGGGGGCATCTTCTTGTAGTCTGCATGCCATTCTTTTGTGGATTAAAAGCCATCGTCGCCTTTCTCCAGCCAGGTCTTGGATCAGGTATAGCAAAACTCTTCTAAATACTGGACTCCATAACACAAGCATAATAATAATGATCAATGCCTTCTAATGTAGAAAAAAAAGTCATTTTATACTGTCTATATTTCTAAAAATGTTCGGATTGATCGCACATGATGTACATGTCCTGAGGTTTTACTTTCTAGTCTGTGTCTGGCTTGATCGATCTTGTCCAGGATGGGAAAATACATAATCTTTAGCTTAATTTCTTATCTAACAGTCTTTATGCCCTTGAGTGAATTAATCATTAGTAAAATGAAAATTCTTTACCACCTACTTAAATCTGAATACTGTAAATTTATCTTGAGTTTTCACTGGCATGCTATTTTTAGCATATATTTGCCCTTATTATAAAATTTATAACATCTACTCTATTTTGATTCATTATTTTATTTTTAATTAATATAACAAAGCTTTTTTGCTCTTTTTTACAAAACTATATCATGCCACTCTCTATATATTGTCATATAAGTTGAGTCATACATCCACATATGAATTTATATTTAAAAAATTGATATTTTTATTTAAAATTATAGCATAAATCATTTCCTTATAAAATATAAAATTTAAATCATATTTTCACTTTAACACTTACTTGCCTATGTGTGTACAGTGTTTATTCGTATGTGCATATATAATGATGCACACCCAGCCATGGTAGTACATTTATTTATTAAAATAAATATTTAATAGGGTTTGAATCCAACACAGATGGGTTTTGTTGTTAAACTGAAAAGTGCAACTAGAAGGGATTGAACCTGACCGTTGCAATTTTTTTATTATTGTGTTAAAATTAAAATTATAAATAAATATATATTATATATAGAGCTCGCAAAACAAGCTTTTAACAAGATGTGATATGTTGGACTATTTCCATCATTTATGAGTGAATGTTAAATGTATAGAAAATTTTAAACTTTATTTTAACTTTCCAAATACAAACAACTTGTTTATAATAACACACAAATAGACAATGAGCTTTGTAGAATATCTCCAAACTCAGACCAGTTTCTGCTACTGGCATCCTCAGTGAGGTGCTAGGATATTCAAGCATTAGATTAAAAATACCAGAACAAGCACAACACTTTATCTAATGTATAATTATTAAGTAAAAAATCTTAAAATTTCGGACATCCATGTCTTATAATCCAGCTATCTAACTTAAATAGCCATATGGGACTGAACTAAGTTCAGGTACACCATATATTAATAGCTTTAGCAATATAAAATCGCCAAAGCCATCATAGCAAAAAAAAAAAAAAAAATTAAAAAAAAAATCAAGTTAGTTGTCACATGAACTAATTTAATTAGCTTGTATTTGCAAATGTTATATATACACAGCTCACAAAACAAGCTCTTAAGAAGCTTTGTAGAATACCCCCAACACATTTCAGTTATGAAATACATATTTTCTGATAGGCAAAATACAGTCCAACTGATTTGCATGCTTCTATGTCCATTTCTGTTTTGAATATTTTTTGTTTTTAAAAAAAATTAATCCACCTGGCTCTCATTTTATGCGGTAGAAAACCCCCACTAAAGAAATCGCAAAAAAATAGACTTAACTTACCTTGAAAAATGGGGGATAGGCTCTGTAATTTTCAGAAATTGCTTAAAAGCAAAGCAACAAGGAAAAATTACTTTAAAATTCGCATTAAAAAAATAAGGAAATAAAGTATGACTAATAAAAAATTTCAAATATTTGAAAAAAAAAAAAATGCAAGACAAACTTTTTTTTATTAACTACAGTATTTAATTTTACATTTTTTTATACATATTTTAATCATTACTGCTACTTGACAATATGCATTTGTTTGTGAACTGGTAAGAAACCATATTCGTGATGTGATGTACAACTAACACCACTTTTAGTTTTGTGCTGTGTTAATGGTTTTTTGTTTCTATATTAAAAAAATGAGATCACAATCAAAACAAAAAGATTATACATTATCATTAGAAATATTATTTTCAGTTTACAAAATCAATAAAATCTTTGTTATTTATTTTAACAATCTAAAAAATTATTTATTTCTGTTGTATCTAACAAAATATGTTTTAAAAGTTTAAAATTTTTGAATATTGCAATATTTTTATACGTAAGTATAAATCTATTATTTACTCATTAGTATAAGTAGGTTATTTACATAGAAACTAAGATTCTAAATACAACTCCAGGCCATATTCACGTTAGCTGCTAATATAACATTATATTTTTGGAAAAAAAAAATTTCAAGTCAAAATAAGTTATTAATAATTTAAATTTCTTGATATCTAATAAATATAGTGAAATATCAAAGATATTAAGAAGAAACATGAATCGCATAACTTCAAAATTGCATTAAAATAATCCGCATAGAACGAGACCCAGGTTTATATATATCACATCCATGTCCCCGTCTCCTACAAATTCCACAAGTTTATTTCTTTTCATTTCTATATTCATATCCAAATTTATTTGCAAATCTTATGTTTCCGATGTAATATTAAATTCTTTCACAACAATTTTAAAATGTTTTTTGAATGTATAAAAATCAGATCTTATGATATAGTGGAAGTATATCCCATCTGCCAAGTCTTTGATGCAGATTTGCATCCTGGTTTAGTATAACCTTGAAAAATAAGATTATGAACATAAATACAAAGAATTTGGAATATTACAAATATCCAACCATAATATTTAATATTCATATATATTGCTTACAGTAACTCCCCTCATATACACTTTAATGCAAATTTTTTTTTAATATGATTTCTTTATTTTCCTGACAGTTTCAACTGTCCTGCAGTTTTTATCAGAGCTACAATATTGAATGATATAAACATATAACCATTACTTTATATACACAAAAAATATATATATACATGTCTATCAAAAATATATACATACATGTTCTTAAAAATGTACATATACACACATACACACACATATATATATATATACATGCATTCATACACACCTATATATAAAAATACATATATATATACAAAAAACATATCAAATACACAATTTTGTATTATTATTATTTTTAAAAAACCTATTTTATTTTTAATTTTTAAAAATGTCCTTAAAAACGTACATACACACATATATATATAATTCATATATATATATACATGCGTTCATACACACCTATATATAAAAATACATATTGTAACACCACCGCCGTGCGGTTAAGGACCCCAGCCGCACTTAATTATGTGATCGACCGGTTAACCACCGATGATGATGATTACCACAAGCAAGAAGCCAATATACACCCCTAAAATCGAGTATATATTCTTAATTGAACACTGACATAATAAAATATCATCCCAGCATTATATTTCCCAATTAAACGCTTCTTCTCTGCTGGGCAAATTATTTGTATCGAATAATTTGTTCTGCCCAGCGCCTGGAATATTTATAAATTTTCCCGGAATTATCACGGTACAGCAGGAATATAAATTATAGCCCTTCCTTCCTTTACTCTATTTACAATACAGACTGGATTTATTTATCCATTTAGCTTACTTTATTTTATTCCTCAATTAATCAACTTGTTAGCTCACTGATCTAATTTTAATTCACTCTAAATAGTTATTCGCTTGGTAGAGAAAAGAAAACGCAAATGACTAAGTACTTCCTTTTATAAATAAAATTTAATTTGCAATTCGCTAATTCTAATGCATAATAAAATCCTAATACACACATATATATCCACACACTAACATAATAAATACATAAATATACAATAAAGAATATAATTCAAATGAAACATTAAATAAATTATCGTAACTCAATTGTTACCTTCTCATACATTAATAGATTACAATCATAAGTTCTTTTAACGATAACTGTCCGAAGTGTTGCGCAACTTTTTAATAATTTAGTTCTGACTGATTTCTTATTTCAAATTAATTCTGACATGCATGTATTAATAGTTACCTAGGTATGATTTTTCCAATGTCGGGTCAACCATCGAGGGGGAAAACCTTCCCTTCTTTTGCAGAGATGGTTGCTCGCTTTTTTCAGACGTTCCAGTGAATGGAGTGAGGGTTTATAGTCTTTTGACGTGGGTTTGTTTCCTTTCTAATTCCACATTTTAGTCGGTATTCATCCCTTTAACATTCTATTTCGAATCTCCAGGCAGATCTGGTTCTGTAACAGCGGTCTCTTCTAGGCAGCATTTTAGTTGTTATAAGTAGTGAGCGAATGGTTAGACGGAGATAGACCGAGCAAACGCCCGGTGTTTGCCACTAGCCCTCCATGTCAGCGTACCCTTCTATTATTATTTTTGTTAAATTCTAGCCAGCAAAAAAAAAACACAACCGGTTACTTCTAAATCAGCTCTGCTTATTTCTCTCTGCTGTCTTGCTATCGAAAGTCACTAATTGCCTCCTTCCCTCTCATTCTTATCTTACCAATCTATCTGCTATTTTTTTTTTATACAGTTTACATTTTTCCAATTTCTAATTACATTTATTTCATTTCATTCTTTTGATACATTTTTATTGAATGCTACTAATTGCAACATTCCTTTTCATTACTTTATCTCGTACCAATCTATTTGGAAATTTGGTACAAGTTTACATTTTTAATTTTACAATTCTAATTAATTTCTTTCATTCTTTTAAATATTGAATGTTACTAATTGCAACATTCCTTTCTCTCACTTTATCTTGTACCAATCTATTTGGAAATTTGGTACAAGTTTACTTTTTTTAATTTCACAATTATAATTATTTCTTTCGTTCTTTTTACACGTGATTTTTCTTATTTAACAAAGAAAGAAAGAGACGCGTTCAGTTTTACACCCCTCCCCTTTCCTTTCTAATCTTTCATCATTATTTAGCTTTTCTAATTTCTTTTAAAATAAGTTTTTAGAATCCTTTTAACTAAATTTTTCTTTCTTTTTTTTTTTTCTATTTCTTTTAACGAAACCCTTCTCTTTATTAATATTATTGAGAATCAATAATATATACATGCGAGCCTACATTTATGTAGATATCGCAATATATATATACAAAAGACATCAAATACACAATTTTGTATTATTATTATTTTTAAAAACCTATTTTATTTTTAATTTTTAATTTTTTTTTAAAACTACTCTTTATTACTTCATCAATTTAACTTTATTTTCTATTTTTTATCCATCATCTTTTCTTCCTATATATCATTTTACATTATTATCTAATATATTTTATCATGTTTTATTTTTTATTTTAATACTTTATAGCATTTAACTTTTGTCATTTTATTATTTTTAATTTTATTCTTTATTAATAATTTTTATTTTTATTCTCTTTAATAATTTCCCTATTCATTTTAAAACTTACTAACCTAAAAAAAATTTCTTATCTTCTTTTTATGTGATGTGATGTATTTTTGGCTTCTCCTTAAACGAAGTCAAGAATATCTCGGCAATTATGCCCAGATAAACCTGTTAGCCATTTTATTCTCCATTCCCCACTCTTAAGTCTTCCCATATTCTGCCCCATCCCATTTCCACAACATAATCTTTGTTAACTCTATGGCCTTTATATCTAAACCCCCCTTATCTCTTCGCAAACCCAACATAGAAATTAATAACTCACTTTCTGTATAGTCACTTTGTTCATGTCTATCTCCCATAACTTCATTATCTGTACCCTTTCTGCTTTCAAGCATTTACATTCAATCAACAGGTGCCTAATATTTTCTATACTTTCCTTACACAATTTGCACACTAAATTATCCATGGTTTTCCATTTACATGTATATTCTCTTGTTGCTAAAGATCCCGTTCGAGCCTTAAATAATAAACTACTTTCCTTACTATTATCATAAATTCTTTAATTCAACTCCCTCTATTATCAATTTCCTTAACTTTTAATTCTATCTGAAAATTTAATCTTACAAACCTTTATATATACAAATTTTTACCTATATTCACATATTAAACCTTTTATATATTTTATTTTATTATTAATAATCCTATGAACTAATACTATTTTAAACTTTTATTTTTTATTCAAATCTCTATTCATACATCTATACAATCCCTATACATATACATATACACACCTATATATACACTAATCTTTTATTACTAATAATATATAGGTGTATATATATATATATAGGGATTGTATAGGTGTAGGTTTGAATAAAAAATAAAAATAAAAACAAAAGTTTAAAATAATATTAGTTTATAGGATTATTAATAATAAAAATAAAATAAGTATATAAAAGGTTTAATGTATGAATATAGATAAAAACTTGTAAATACATATATATAGGTTTGTAAGATTAAATTTTCAAATAGAATTAAAAGTTAAGGAAATTGGTAACAGCGGGAGCTGAATTAAAGGAGTATATATAAAAAGAAGATAAATAAAAAAAATCAGTTATTGTAAAAGTTAGAGGAGGTTAAGATAGGTAAGTTAAAATGAATAGGGAAATTATTAAAGAGAATAAAAATAAAAATTATTAATAAAGAATAAAATTGAAAATAATAAAATGGCAAAAGTTAAATTTATAGGTACTAAAATAAAAAATAAAAGATGAGAAAATATATTAGATAATAATATAGATGGGAAGAAAAGAAGAAGGATAAAAAGCAGAAAATAAAGTTAAATTGATAAAGTAATAAAGGGTAATTTTAAAATTTAAAAAAAAAAAAATTAAAAATAAAGTAGGTTTTTTAACAAAATAATAATATAAAATTGTGTATTTCATATGTTATTTTGTATATATATATTTGTATATAGGTTATATATGTGTGTGGATGCATATATATGTATATGTAAGTTTTTGAGGATATGTATGTATATATTTTTGATATACATATGTATGTATATATTTTTTTTTATGTGTATATGAAGTAATGGTTTATATGTTTATCATTCACTATTGCAGCTCTGATGAAGGCTGCAGGACAGTCAAAACTGTCAGGCAAATAAAGAAATCATATTAAATTTTTTTTTTTTTTTGCATTAAAGTGTATATGAGGGGAGTTATTGTAAGCAATATATATGAATATATGAAGAAATGCAAAGAAACTAAAAGGAGAAAAATAAGAATATTTAACATTAATGCTGATTTTTTTTTTTTGTGTTATATCCATTGACTTAAACTCAGTTATTTTTTAGAAGGGAGAATGTAAAATTATTTGGATGCAAGTTGTCTTTTTAGGTGACAATATAAGATGTCATCATATATATACACAGTTAATTAATCTTTTTTATTGTAGATATACTTTAACATGTCTAACTTTTGCAATTAACTAATAAAATGTAAATCGAACTGCATGTATTCTGTACTTATCATGAATGATGCTGAAGTATTGTATGACATGAATACAGCAGCAGAGTATAGTAATGTATCATACTATAGGGTCTGTATTCTTCTAATATACAGCATACGTTATACTATTATATTCAGAAAAATCAACACAAATTGAAATGAAAGAATTTGAAATACTTTCTTTTGGATTTTAAAACTTATTTTTCACATTTTTATTTTCTCCATTTCAAAGTTATTTGTAAAACTTTATTATAATGCACATTATACTTTATATAAAGGAAAATCAACCATAATCCTATCCACCATTAGTGCATTTACTTCATTTGTATTGTTTATTTTCAATTGTAATTACTTGTCATAATCAAATATGGTAATGTCACTATCAGTATTGTCTGAAAAGCCTGGCTGAAGTTTTTTTTTTCAGAAAGGAAAAATCTGCTTATTTTGTTTAGTTTGCTATTTTTTTAATTCATAATTTTTTTTATAGCAAATAAGCACATTCACTTGCCTCTAATAATATATAACATTTTGCATTGAGTTCCATATTTACTACCTTTTGTCATAGCATAATTAATGATTAAAACTAATTCTGCTAGATCTTTAATAATGAGTTGTTTCGACTTTTTATAATTTTTTTTTTGAACATTCTTTTATTTGTATTTTCTCCAACAATGTGTTATTCTTTTAGTTTAAGCAACTGTTCATTTCTCAATTCTTCATGAATATTTTTTATCCACTTCCAAGAAATATACTTACAAGGTTTAAATTGTTTATCAAAAAAGCAATAGCTTTACTTACATTAGCTATTTTCTCAGATGTCTTAAAATCTTTAATGTTATTCACATAAATTTTTTTAAGGATGTTTTTCAGGTATCACTCAGAGTTGTTGAGATAAAGTCATGTTAATGCAATCATAACTATTATAATCTTTCGAATAGTGTGGAAAGCTGTTTTTCCACTTTTTTCATGAATATGCTTAGGATAATGTGAAGTGCTTTAGAAGTGTCATACTAATAACAAATAATAGTAATAGAAACAAAGAAATATTATACTTTTCTATGCAGAATTATTGATACTTTGTCATTTATCTGAGTAATTTTATCTGTGTTTTATATTAAAAATGTTGGAAAAGATTATTGATATGCATATATTTATAGTTAGAAATCAAAATACTTAAAGATTTTTTTATTATTATATAAAAAATGAAGGAAAATATAAAACGTTTTTCATTGTATTTCATGTAGTTATATACATATATTTTAAAAAAGAACAATACTCTGCCATCTCTTGAAGGCTTAGTGCATAATGATTCTCCACTCTTTTCACTTCATGATGTGTAAATCTTTTCAACTGTATTTTGAGGTCTTTGACGTTTTATTTATCTGTTTTGTTTTTTTTACTTTCAGCCTAACCAAACCTCAGCATTTTCTCATGAATAAACCATGCATTCTCATTATATATCTGAAATAAGAATCACAGTGCTGACTAAATCATAATGCTAGAAAAGATTGAGTCCATTTTAGGATGAACGCTTCATCAATTATATAAGAATATGAATGAAATGTGCCTGTACACGTGACAAGTCAGCATTTGAAAAAGGTGATTGCATAGGAATCCATGGTCCGGTTTACTTCCAGTGTTAACCCATGTAGAGCCTATCTACAACCTGACAGAGTATCCTGGAGTCAGTGCTTCCAAACCCCATTCACGGATATGCCATAATTAAAATAATCCTGTTTCTCCAGGTTTTAAGTTTGACATAGCAAAACAAGGAAATTTTGTAACGTTATCTAAGCCAAGCAATGCTAATAATAAAAAATAAATCTGGTTCTTAATGACACTGATATATGGATTAAGGCTCTCGTAATTTAATAGAATCTAGCGTAATGATATGAAATAATTTGATCCCTCTCGAAAGATACGCAAATGACCTTTAATATTAGTTAGGATGTCACAACATAAAAGAAGGAATACTGTTCTTTTTATTAAACAAATATTAATACGCTAACTAGTAATTAATTTCGTAAATAATTATCATGCTAGATGGCGTGATGGGCAAATAATTGACCATATAATAAAAAAAAAACACAACGGTAAGGTCATTAAGTTTACTTTAAAATATAATATGAAAATAAAATCAGTAGCGTGAACATGGTAATAAAGTGATAGATTAAATGTAGCAGCGAATAATCTGCCACTAAGCAAATAGAATAACTTAAAAAATATTATTCAATCAAGTGAACTTTCAGTTCGGTAAGAAAGCTTACATTTACGATTTAACATCCCATAATATTGAGGATATCTAATAAGAAAATTTAGGATCGGTTCGCTAGATTGAACTATTAGCATATTAAATTAAATCATACAAAATTTATAATATTGAAATTAAAAGTTTGCCGCATTTAAAGTATTAAAAATAGAAATAGTGAAACCCATTAAAGAAATGCATTAAAAAAAATAAAGCTATAGATTCGTGCATTAGATTTTTACAAACAAAAGAGAAAGTCATTACTCTAAGAATTGTTATAACTAGTATTACAATGCCATGTTTAAATAGAAAGAGAATTACATTATAAATGATTTAGGTTTTAAAATGAAAGTTTTGAAAGAGTTCATATTAGCAGTATGATTAGGATTTTACTTTCCATTACTTGATGTCTTGACATCCATACGGATTGGTAAGTGTAACATTATAAAATGAGGAAAACACAGTTAGCAAGGCAAAGTTTTGAAAAATAATGGCTGGCATCTTGAGATAGTTAGTTCAGCATTTAATTTAGGCAGTCCATAAGTGGAGATGGCAGATTAGTATAGCAGTATGGAAATGATTTTTGGAGAAGAAAGGGGAAGCAAATTTAGTCCCTCTACTCCGGATTTATATTTAAAAATTTTGATTGATGTGGGTCTGTTCTGCAACACTGGTTAAAATGGCGCACTAAGAGACAGCCTAAAACTTTGGCTCTATTTATATGTTAGCAAGACCTTCTCAAATGTTCTCTTTTTCCGCTTGATAAGGCCCGGATGTCCATTAACTGCTCTGAATACACTTATTGTTTATTTTCAATGATAATGCAACAAGTTTTAGAGAGTATTGTTTTAATCTATTTCGAGAATGGAAATAGATTCAAAAGATATAATTTCCATTGATATTATGTTTGCTAAAGGATTTTAATTTATTAATTACTCTTTTTAAATGAAATCTAGAATATTCTTTTATTTATAAGTTTCAGAGTTATTTTAATTACTCTCTAGAACTTTCTTTGGTATTGCATCATAAAATAAAATACGCGAACTGTAAAATAAATATACATAATATTTAATTATGAAAAATATATTTTTAGTAATATGAGAACACACATACATGATTATTTAAAGGGAATGGAAATTTAAATATTTCCGACTTAAAATTATTAAATATTCTTACAATAATAAAACGTTTAGCTTATGAAAGTACAAAAACAAAGGAGGATTTTAAAATTTGTATATGTGTCCTTTCACTCTCTAGTGATTTAACACATATATAGCTGGGTTTAAACCTCTGATTCAAGGTTTTGAATCACCAGACAGAAGCAAAAATGGGTATAATATATTTTCTGCTTCTTAATTGAAATTAATATATATATTTTAAATGTTTTTATATTTTACTAATAATGAAAAGATTCTATCTTTATTTTATTTTAAAGTGCCCAATCTTACTCATAGTATTTAGTCTAGTTATTGTAATTCTTGCCATCCTGTGCTATAAGTTTTGAATTAATATTTTTAGTGCTAGCATAATCTATGCCCTATGATGCCACCATCCATATAGAAACAACATACAAATGGAACATGTGAAAAAATGTGTTTAAAAAAATGAAAATAATATAGATATATTTAGAATATAAACCTGAAAATATTGTCTTTAACAATCAAACAAATGCATATAGTTTCAAAGCAAATACATTCAATAAATGTGATCATCACATACATTTCTAAAAAAAAATAAATTAGTAATGAGCTCAGATGCTATATCATTGCTAATTTAATTTTTTTTAAGAAATGCTTATGGTGATCACACTTGTTACTTTTTGTTTTGTAATCGATTATATTTTGAATTGATTGTTGAATGTATATATATTTGTTATTGATTTTTTACACAATATATTTCATTTGCATCCTGCAGCAGAGCTTAGGCTATACTGATATATTTTTTTTTCTGTCACATTTAAAATTGATATTCTACTTAGAGGTCTTCAAACTGGATACTGTTGAAATACTGTTCATTGCTGAAGCTCATTAATTTTCTTTCTGAGGTATAATTATTATTTTGTCTATCAGAACTATACTCATCTCACAATTATTTGTGCATAAACATTATTTATCTGTGCACGTATTTTCAGAATCATTTGTAAAGTTTGTCAAAGAAGTTATAACTTGAATTTTTTTCTTCATGTATTGGTTTTAAAGAAAAGAAAGAAAAACTGGCATTAATAAAGCAACACATGTCAAATCATTTCTTTCAGCAAAATAGTTTTCATGCAACAGTTTTTCACAGTATAGTAACTGGGAACTGATAAGTGAATAACTATTAGTTGCTTACAAATTCTAACATTTTTTTTTAAAAATCTTTTTTAATTTTCTAATCATAGCAAATAGTTTGCTGTTAAATGAAGCCTAGATAATTTTTTAAAAAAAAAACAATTTCAAAAAAGAAATAAGATTGATGTTCATTTATCCATAGAAAAAAAACTTTTTTTTATTATATGATTGTAATAAAAAATCTCTTATATTTATAAACACTGCTATTTGCATATCTAAATTTAGTAGCCAGTATGTCAATGAATTACATAATTTTTCACAAAATTAAAAACATTTTTAATTTACATCTAGATTGCATTATATATATATAAAACAAAACAAATGTGTGTTAAAGATACTAATGTAAAATTTAAATCTGTTAGAATAAACCATACACACATTAATTACAAATTAAGACCAATATCTAGAGATAAATATCAACAAATTATTATTTGCATATTCACCTAATTCATTTCGTATATTTGCATATCAGTATATTGTTGGAGATTATAAGAAATTTTGTAGTCCTTGATAATGAAGGGTAAGCCTTCGAAAACGTTCGGAGAAATAATAATTTGTTGATATTTATCTCTAGATATTGGTCTTATATCATATTTTGTTTTCTTTTAGTTATAATTTGTAATTAATGTGTGTTTGGTTTATTCTAACAGATTTAAATTTTACACTAGATTGCATTAGTGTTTTGGTTTTTAATTTCAAAATCAAAATAAAAAGATTTAATCTTGGTGTAATTATATTTGATAATGAAGTTTTAGTGTTTACTATTAGTCATTAAAAACAATTTAAGAAAATAAAATAATGTCTTTGGATATTTTGATTGTTTGAATTTTCTTATCTATTTTTAAAAAGAAATTTAGTTTATATAAAATATCAGTAATGAATTATAGAATATTTACAGTATTACTTTCAATTCATTTATAAAACACAAAAGTTTTAAATTTAATAGTTATTTTGATTTGGTATAGAAACATATACTGTAGCTACTGATGTAGAACCTGCTACAATTATGTAGCTTTTCATTAATAATGCCCAGAAGTTGATTTGATAAATTTTATTGCCAGAAAATTGATCATTACACTTATTAATAAGAATAAAATGTTTAAGAATTTAAAATAATTTGGGAAACATTTACTTAGTAAAAGATTTATGTGTTAATTGTTAAGCTTTGAATTATGAAAATAAAACTAAATTTTTATAAGCTTTTAATTAACTTATGTATTTTTGTCTGTATGTCTGTATCAAATTTTGAAACTTAATTTTCATTTACTTCTAACTAAATTTTCAATCTAATTGAAACTTGCTTAAGTTGTCTATCTATAAAAAATATATTACGCATGAGAAAAAGAGAAATATAAAGAGACGGGTGTGTGTGTGCTGAAAATCACATATATTAATCTTTAACTTGGATTAAAGTTTATATCTGTGCTAGAGAAAATCTCTAGTTTAGTAAATGATTAATAATAATCATTACATGTTTATCAAAAAGTTGATAGCATAAAAGTTGGGAGAAGAGTAAATTGACGCTTGAAAATAAAAATGAGACAATTTGCTCTACATAAATACTCTTCATGTAATACAGATATATGAGAGATGATTGGCCTAACTGATGAGTGCTGGTTCAGCACGAAATGCATCTTGGGTTTTTTTTGTCTTTTATTGTATCTTTATTTATATGAAATTATTTATGAAATAAAAAAAAGAATGGAGAAATATGGCATGGGAGAAAGAGAAATGTAAATAGCCATGTGTGCATACTGAAAATCAGATATATAAATCTTTAACTTGGATTAAAGTTTATATCTGTGCTAGAGAAAATCTCTAGTTTAATAAATGATTAGTAATAATCATTACATGTTTATCAAAAAGTTGATAGCATAAAAATCGTGAGAGGAGTAAATTGATGCTTGAAAATAAAAATGAGACAATTTGCTCTACATAAATACTCTACTCTTCATGTAATAAAGATGTATATGAGAGATGATAACGTGGCCCAGCTGATGAGTGATAGTTCAGCACGAAATGCATCTTAGGGGTTATTTGTCTTTTATTGTATCTTTATTTATATGAAATTATTTATGAAATAAAAAAAAGAATGGAAAAATATGGAAGTTGTCCATCTATAAATATATATATATATTTCTGATGACAATATATTTTTTTTAGAGTTTGCAAACAATTTTAGTAAAAAGTTAATGAAAAATTAAAAAAACTTCAATTTTCTATTGTAACATCGATGCTTGTAGTATCTATTAATGCCCATTTACTTGCATAAATGCTAATGTTTTCAGATTTTTTGATAAATAGATAAGGTATTGATACAAGAAAGTTGGTGCTAGTTGCAAGTTTATGTAAATGATTTATTTGGGATTGATTTTGACTTGTGAATTATCATGGTAATGTTTCACACCTCATACGTATTTGTGAAAGCTGAAGAAAATGTATTAAAATACATTTATGTGAATAAAAGCATTTTTAAATACATTTTTAAAATAATTTTTTATAACAAAAACCATTTTTAAATGTTGTAACATTGTAAAACATATTTTAGAATGATCCTATCTTATTTGCACTAGAAATATATGCCATTGAAGTTTATTGAATAAATTTTTATTGCTTTTTGATAAATAAACTAAAATGATATTTTAAAATGTTATTTCAAGAAATTGTATTCATTGGTATAACAAGTGGTTTAAGTGAAAGTGTATTATATATTTATAATTTAAACAAAGAGTTTTTTTTTTTTGCAAATAAAATCAAGTAATAATTTAATTAAATCTACAAAATAATTTGCTAAATTTGTTACATCTAATGATATTGCACATTTATATAGAGCTACATTGGCATTTTGTTTTTGGTCATGAGTTGTCACATTTCACTAAGTATGGTAGCCATTGTTTTTGAGATGACTTAGAAATTTTTTGAATAGTATATTACTTGCGAAGGCAGAAATACAAGTTGTTTAAATAAATATTAAAGGTTTGAATCTTTTTCAATTTGTTCATATTGCATTTTTATCATACAAAATTTATTATTAACTGCATGAAATTATGCTTATTTTTTTAAGCACTAATAGATATATGCTAATAGTTTAGTGTAATGGTCTGGGAATTATAGTTCAATGCCATATGATTGGTTGCACCAGATTTAATGGTCCGCATAATTCCCCTAGGCAGGAAAAAGGAAAAAGTTTCATCTAACTATGATCGGACTTTGGGTCCTCTGATAGGATGCTCATGATAAAGCGATGAAATGTATAATGAATGATTGCATCTACCTTTAATTGACTAGCTCTGTATCTATTTAATAATATCAGATACAATTTAGGTTAGTTCATCCACTTCTTGCCCTTTCCACTTCTGTTATGCCCTGAGAATTTGCCTTTGACTCTCTTAATAGGGATGAACAGATACACATAGCAACTTTTGCACTTTTATATAAGTTATAACTAGCATTTTAAATAATTAATTTATTATAAAACTATTATATAAAAATGAAATAGGTGTGCGTGCATATTATAATTAATAGTTGACTGCTGAATGCAATGATAACTCAGTAAACCAGAGACCGGAATAATGTAAACTATTTAACATTTATTAACAATGATAAAATGAATTAAAAAATATAAAATATTTTAACAATAATAATAAAAAAATAATATATATATGTGTCAAATATGAGTCTCTGCCATTCTATCAGTTAATAATTTTATAGTTCCATACTCTTTACCCTATGGTAGAAATCCATTATAACTCTCATTATTTACAAAATCATGAAATATACAAAAAAAGAAAAAAAATATTAGTGATTTAAAATGACCGCGATTCTAATTTACTAAATTAAATATCAATTGTCTTATTTATAATAATATTGAGATTTATTCCTGCTGAAAACGATCTATTTGATTTAAGTTCCCCAATCTAAATTTAAATACATATGATAGATAAAATAATTTATACTAATGAATTAGTCATTCACACTGAAATAACATGAAACAATTGTTAATCAACAATATGTAACATATAACATGAATTCTGTAATCTACCAAGTGTTGTAATTTAATTTGAGAAAAATAGATGAAAATCTTACCTCATTATATATATAGATAACCTGATCTTAAGCAGCTAGAAAACCAATGGGCTGATCTAGATTTTATTTACAACAATAAAAAAAAAAACTAATTTAATTATTCTCCCTTTCTTTTCTAATAAATTAAAAATGAAATCTTTCACAGCATAAAATGTGAAGTTCCTGCTTCTGAGTATGAAAATAAAACAACAAATAAAAGAAAAATTAAAGAAAATTTTACAATATTAATCACTTGATGAAAATTAATGGTTGTAATAAAGTTCATGGAATCATCCTGGAAATAGTTCATGATGTTTAGGTGTGGAAATCTCTAATAAGCAGCTTAGCTCTTCATGTCACTTTTCTGGTAAAGAATTGATCACGCAGCGATGTCTTCTGGCATCTTTTAAAAATGAAAACACATCAATCCTCAGAAGATCCATCTCTTAATACTCTTGTGTACTCTTTTTCTTGGACAGTAGCCATCTTCCTGGGTATACTGATGAAGTAGAAAATGGAAATTTTCTGCAATCATGTTAGTGAAGAAAGCGATCACACCGCAGCACATTTTCTTTTAGTTCATTTGCATCTCAAAATAATAATATATAACTATTTGAAATAAATTAAGTTTTATATATATATAGAAGAATTTATATATATTTTAAATAAATTATCCCATATTTTGCTTTAACTATTTAGCAGAATCAGTTAAATAATATTAAAATTCTTCCACTCATGGTCAGAAAATAATCTAGTTATTACAAATATCTATAAATTGTTTTTAATTTTTTCTTTATAATACTTTCTTCTAAATTTGATAAAGTTTATAATACAGTACTTGATTTAAAATTCCTGTAACTTTGAACAATAGACTCCATTTCGGCATTGGAAATTTTAATTCAATTGATGTTCAAGAAGAAAGATTTAAAAAAAAAAATTGCTTTTATACTGCCTGTGATTTACGTCATGTGGTACACTAAGATCTCCATTTCCTGTTAAATCAATGTAGCTGCCTATTGTTAAGTACACTTCATTAATAAAAAATAAAATAGTAAAATCATAGTTTTATTTCCATACTTCATTTCCTAGCTACCCAACTTGACAACAAGTCATCTCCAAGTTACCTAGTTTCAAATCGCATCACACTATTGTTCATCTTAGTATGTATAACACAATATATTAAAGTTATCAAATACACGCGGGTCTCTTTTTACGCAAACTTATTTAACACGATTTTGAAGCTACGCGATTCGTGTTTCACCGGAAGTCGAACTCCAATAATGCGCTATTACTTTAAATAATAAATTTCGCGCACTTACGATTATTAAAAGTAATGGCACATTATTGGAATTCGATTTTCATCTTAGTAATTTCAATATTTTCAGTGCTTTATAATAGTAAGATTTTATGCAATAATGAAATTAAAATTATGATTTCCACATTTTATGTATACACATTAAATTTTACAAGATTATAATGTAAATTTGTTCAAACATTGTGCGTGTTAATTTTGCATTTTAAATCACATTCTGTTTTTGCTTTTTAAAAAAGAACGTAATCAATTATTAATAATTTAGTGTCTGCAAGTTTATTTTTAAAAGGTGAGTAATAGCAGTGAAACGAAATTTGATTTTTAAACGGAATTGAAAATTAAAAAAATTAAAGACAAAAATAAAAGTTTAGATACAGAAGAAAATGTAGGAAAAGATAATGAAACAGAAGTGGAACCTGTTCCTTTCACTGCAAAAATGATTTGAGAAGGTCTTCAACTTTCTAATTAGTTGGCAAATTATTTTCTTAATCACGAACGTGCTCTTAAATTCCAACGAAAGCTAAATGGATGTATGTCTAGATATCGCATCCATAAACAATTAATAAAATCATCATCTCAAAGATTAATTATGTTGTCACCAGAAAACAACACAACATGAGAGTGAAGTTGGTGCTAGTTGTATTTCCTCTTGTGAAGAATCAAAAACCAGTTTGCAAATGAACTAGTTTACCGGTAAATAGCGATAATAATTAAAACGTGTATAAAAAAATGTATGCATAAAAATACATATTGTTTTGAATAAAATTAAATAATATAGTTAAAAAATAGTTTAAAAAGTTTGTCTTGTATCAATTTTTTTCAAATTTGAAATTTTTTATTAGTCATATTTTATTTCCTTATTTTTTTTTTTGCTCGAATTTTAAAGTAATTTTACGTTGGTGCTTTGCTTTTACACGAATTTTGAAAAATCACAGACCGCGTCCCCCCCTTTTCAATGTAAGTTACGTCTATTTTTGCACGATTTCGTTTGCGCGTGTTTTCTGAGGAACCTATCTATCGCGTAAAACGAGACCCAGGTGTAGTATATATATATAATTTCTTTTTCCTACAATATTTTGCTGTACTAAATGATTCACTATATATATATAAAACAATAATCTATCACAACTTCTTTGATTAAATGCTAGTATAAATAAATGTGTTGTGCATGTATATATATATATGCTAATAATAAGCAAATAACATTCCTATTATTAGTGTGTTTCAAGATGGATTTAATTTAATAAGTGGGCTAATATTGGTAGGAATGATTGAGTTGTAAGCCACCTTTTACATTAGATTTGATTGAAATTAGCAACATGTTTTGTCTTTGCTTTATTGTTTGTCCATATATATGGGGAAGTTTGTTGTATTGACTTTCCTTTTCAATGATGTGGTGGTTATTATTGTTCTTTCACTGTTTATAGTGTATGGTGTTAACAGCCACATCTTCTTTACATTTGTCTGATATTCTGTTGGTTACATTGGTTGCATTTGAATCAATGCTGTTGAACAACTCCACCATTTGTTCAATATTTTTGGTGTTTGTGCAGAAGAGAGATTGCTTGATCTGGAGGGGTAGATTTCTTTTGTTTATTCTTATTATGTCGCTTTTTGATCAAGTCGTATGGGTTTAAGGTCTTCAACATGGTAACCTGGCAGTGGAAGAAATTTCATTAGTTTCTCCTAGAACAGTTGGTATAGCAGAATTTCTTGCCTGTCATTATTCCAGAAATTCTTCATCAATAATGTCTGGTAATCTCGAAAATGGATGAGGTTTGTAATAATAACTCCCACCATACCAGCACATTTTCTTGGAGGTGGCTGTAAGCGATAATCAATGTCTCATCCTCAGTCCAATTGCAATTTACAGTAAAATATAGGTGGTGCCTCTTAGATGTTCTATTGGGGCTTCATTAGCAGATCCCTTTAAGACTCTTAGCTTTATGAATTGGTTGATAGCGCTTATTTGTTATATGGTTGCGCACACTGGTCATCTCCATGGAGTTATAAGTAGGATGGGTACCTGTGTGACCTGGTCAGTGTAGTACGTGCTGGGTATTATTCCTTCTATTTTGAAGTCAAAAGGAGATGCTTCTATTCCTGGTGGTTTTTGGCATGTGGGGCCAGTTGCTTGGTATTGGTCACTCATCATATATATGGATCTTTAGGGTGATTTCCAAGCTGTTTATTACTTCCTCCTGCTTCTCTCTGCATTCAGCCATTCGATTATTCCCAGTCTGTTGCATTCTAAAATGCTTATGTTCCTTGGCATAGCTGGAATTCGAGGGCCTTTTGACTGGTTGCTTCAATCAGTTGACTGATCTGGTTGCATGTTTCATTAATTCTTTTGACAAAAATTTTCTAGGTTTACATTGTCTGAGAAGTTTTCCATTTCACTTGCAGCTAGTTTGTTTTGCAGACACCTTATATTGTAGCTTATTGATTCAATGACCTTCTTAGGTGTCTCTGTTTTAGCATTGTGCTGCAAGTGGTATTGGTCCATTTTTGTTTGTATATTTTTGAATTCTTCATTAAATTTATTCTTGGTACTTCTCTTGTCCTATGTGCACTTTGCATTTGAAGTCTTCATGGCACTAAGTCATCTTGCATATGAAGTCTTTGAATCTTTGCTGGCATCGTATATCTTTTTCTTTCATCTCCTTTATTTTTCCTAGCTCTTGTCCCAATTCCCTATTTTCTCTCTGAACATCATTGACACTTATTCTATACCAGCAGAAAATTTATTTTCAATTCCTATCATTTCGGTTTTCAAATCTTTCATGCTGTTCATATCTCCCTTCAAGTCTTCCTTTATACTGTTCATATCTACTTCCATCATCATGATTGCCTGGAATATTTGTTCTATGGTCATTACATTTCCTGTAGCCTGTGCTACTTCGACTCTGGGTGCTTGTTTCGTTTTATCGGTAAGGGTTGTGAGAGGTGTTTGGTTCACCATGTTTGTGGAAAGTGATCCCTTTCTATTACGCCTCCCCAGGTACTTTTACTAAAGCTACTTCTAGAAGTAGAGCACTCCATTTCAGTACTATTATTACTTATAATTTCTTGTGAACGTTTCTAGTCCGTTTTTTTAAATTTCCACTCCTCATTATCATCGACTTGTGTTATTTGTATGTTTACAAAGATTCTATTTACCTATAGATATCAAGATAGTATACTGTAGGGTTCCTTGCCACTTCATGTTTATTTATGATTTCTTTTTGTGTGTGTGTGTGTGTGTGTGTTTTATTGCCTATCTTTAAGTCTGTGTTTTACTTGTATGACTCACCTATTTTAGGCAGTGATTTATTAGTTATTTATTTAGTTATTGGTCTCTGCTTATCATGATGTTCTAGTCACTAGAAATGATATGCTCAACTCAGGGACTTTTTAACTTTTTGGCCATCATTCTGCTACTGCACTAAACCAAGTCAAAAACGATCTTTTACAGTTATTTTCAGATGCTTTCATTATCTGAACATGGAATTTCTCTAAAGAATTGTAAATTAAAAATGAACATTTAAAGGAAATATTACATTTTTGATAATTTTTTTTTTTGTTGTTGGTAAAATTAAAAAAAACAACAAATTATTTCCTAGTAATGATATATATAATAAAATAATTTATCAGCTACACCTAATTCTGTTTTTACACAGTAGATTGGTTTCCTAAAAATTACATATATAAAAAAATTTATGTAATACATTGTATGAATGGAAAATTAGAAGATTGTCTCCGGATCTAAGAAATCAATGAAAATAATGACATAAACTATATAAAAAAATCAGTACTTATATATTAATCTAGGACTGATGAAAATTGCTGGCACAAACAAAGATGTATATAAAGACATTTACAATTTTCTAAAATTAAAACGAGTTAATTTTGTTAATGAATATTAGATAATATTCTGATGAGGAGAAATTTGAATTATGTTGTGATGTCATGAAGGAATACTGGCATGAATAATTGATCATATGGTGAATGTAACATTTATACAGGATCTACTGTCTATCTTTAATTCTTGCAAAGTGAATGTGCATAATATTTTTTTTACAAAAGTAAATGATTAAAATTTGGGAACTGCCCGCTATCAAAGACAATCTCTTATAAGTTATCATTTTTTCAAATTGATCGATTAAAGTTGTCAGAAGCTCCCATGTAGATGTTATTTTTTAAGATCACACAATTAGAAACATATCATTGAAAATACTGTATGTGAAATCTCAGTGCCATTCTAATACATTAACATAAAAAAAAAATTTAAAATCTTATCTTTTTTATGTCCTATCAAATTTTATTTCATGAACATTGCACATAAATAAAAGTGAATTATAGAAATATAAATTTCATTTGAAAAACAAAAAAAAATGGAAAGAATTAATGAATATAAAAAGTAGGCAGAATATCATGTAAACCAAAATGCTTTCCTACAGACGTTGCTCCTTCTCTGGTTGCAATTTGAATTTTAGTATCCAAAGGAATTGCTTTCTTTTTCTTTTTTTGTAAATGGATTATATAACATTGCGTGAGGGCTACTGAAAAATATTTCAGATTTAATTAACAAAACTTTCAAAAGTATGCATACAATATATAACCATATTTTTTATTATATTTTGGCAAAATTAATAAATTGAATCTTGCTTTAATGCTTATTAAATTTTTTCGAGATCAGTACCAACAAGGTACTTCCGCTTTCAAAACAAAATGTCAAAAATATTAAAATGCAGACAAACAAATTTCTCCATTTGCAGAAATATTGTGGAGAAAGAGAATTTTTTGAAAAATAATGGAAATAAAGAGCTGGACAGATTTTTAAAAAAAAAATCAATTGAGATAACTCACAAAATGTTTTTTTTTAATTTTTTGTTGTGTTTTTTCAAAATAACTCTTGTGAAAAGAGATTTTTTAAAAAAAATCATGTTAAATCAAAAACATTTAAAAAAAGTTTGAGTAAACAGAGTTAGACTTAATTAGTTTATAAAGTTCTTTAAAAACATAATCATTGTTGTAATAGTAAAGTTTATCTTATTTTTGGTTATTATCATCTTTCACCAACAGTCTTTTGAAGCATTAGACTTTCCTAACACATTAGATCATAATATGATTAAAGTAAGAATTTTAATCTAATTGTTATTATTAGCATTTTTTCTATACTTCTTCACCATTTTTTCTCTTAGAGCGTTACTGTAAATATATCTTTAATAGTTCTCATTTTTATTTTAAAAATTTATTTTATATTGAAATACCCTTTTCAGGAGTTTCATTGCAACTTTATATAGTGCCAGTCTCTATAATAAATCTCTGGAATGCTGATGTGTTTTCATCTATAATAAAAAGATCTACTGCCTGTCCTATTCTATCGTAATCAATATTTTTTTGGAAAAAGTTTCAAAAGGAAAATAAATTTCTGAAAATATGATTGGTTTTAAATCTAAAAAAAAAAAAATTATTACAAGAAGCCAAAGTAATTTTTGTTTTTAAAAAGTACTTTATTCAAAACTATTAGGTCTATTATTCATTCATTGCGCAAAATGCACATCACTTTATTAAAAATAAACTTAGTAATATTTGACATTTAGAAAAATAATATTTGACATTTAGAAAAATAATAGAATATATAATCCTAGGATGTCCCCAGAATATACTTAATGAGTTTGTTAAAACGTGGATGTAGATGTTTACATATGCTTATATAGACGGACTCACATTTAATAAATAATAAATTAGGCATTACATTTTCGCATCACTGATGTTTACATAATAATCACTTTATAAATTTGTGTGTTGTGCTATAAATATGATTACTTCTTTAATAAGTATACCTTAAAAATTAATATACACCTGTAAATGTTTGCTGTAAAGATATTGAGCTGTATCAGATTTTTTTATATTAATGTTTTGTTTTTATAACTATCTCCCCCCATCTTACTAGTGATTCTCTTCCCAGCATTCTATTGTAATCAAATAAATTACTTGGAAACTGGCTTCATCTTCCTGTTGATTCAGCATCTAATTGAGGCTTGAACTAATACTGCTAGGAAGATCCTACTATTACAAGGTGATTATTTTTTTACAAGAATCATGGGTAATCTTTTGATCCACGAGCTGGACACATTGGAGTCTAGGCATAATGCCTGCGTGGATATAAATTCTTATAGCAAATAGTCTATTTCAAAATATTGGGGAAATAATAATAAATTCTATTGAAGTAAATTAAGAAATATTTGATTTAACCTCAAATTTTAATTAAAGTGTTTAATCCTGCAAGGTTCCAGAACATGTTGCAGTTGATTAATCATTATTGTTATTTTATGTATAAAATAAAAATCAAATACTGATAAGTATTCAGTTAATTTTAAGTAGCAAAATTTAGTTATCAATCATTATATATGTATTTCGTTATAAATAAATATGTATGTCTTTTAGTATTGTATGCATGAAGTTAAGTATTCTGTATTCGCTTTTTAAAGATATCATATATACAATTAGCAACAACTAATCATTTCTATTCCTGAATGTGAATAATTGATTCTAAAATCAACTTCTGCCTAAAGGAAAACTATCAAAATAAAAAATACACCATCACTGTTAAAAATAATTGTTTTGTTTTTTTTAACACACGCATATATATATATATGTAAAGAAATTGAAATGATTAATCATTGAAGAAATCCAATGCTGCAAGAAGTATTTTATGAATTAAAATGGGAAGCTAAAGGAATGAAAGTAAATGGAGATTATTTAAGTCATTTAGATTTTGCAGATGGTGTAGTTGTTTTTGCAAATAATGTTTTCGAGCTGCAGGAAATGTTGCAGGAGTTAGATGAAAGTAGGACTAAAGATAAATGTTAAAAAAGACTAAAGTAATGTTTAATGGATTTTTTCAAAGTATGAAAATAAAGATTGATTATGATGAGTTAGAAGAAGTTAAAAACTACAAATACCTTGGTCAGATTATAATACAGATGGAAACAATGGATGAAATTAATCATAGAATTAAACTTGGTTGGAGTGCTTTTGGTAGAAATAACTTCTTGATACTAAAAGGAAATATCCCTATATGTTTGAAAAGGAAGGTTTTTAATAAATGTGTTCAGACAACTCAAAGAAGTATTGAGAGATGCATGTTGGAAGTCACAAGAAGAGATCAAAAATGCAGTATATGGGTAAGAGAAGAAACAGGTTTGACCTCATTGAAAAAATTAAAAGAGGTGGAGTTGGGTTAACATATTGCTAGGAGAAATGATAATAGATGGACAATTGAAATCTTAAACTGGATTCCAAGAGATTGTAAAAGACCCAGAAAAAGACCACATGTGAGATGGATGGATGGATGAAATAAGAAAGTGTGCAGGGATGATATGGAGAAGAGAAGCTGGATTGAACTGGGAGAGACCTTTATCCTGCAGTGGATTGATAATGGTTGATGATGATGATGAAAGAAAGTGAACTAAATAATGGAAACACTTATTATATTATCATAGAAATTTTATGATAACATGGAATAAAATGGAAATACAAATCGTAAAAATTATATTAAAATTTTAAAAATAATAAATAATATCTGGCAGAAATGAATATTACTTCTCTAATATTAAACTCTGTTCTAGTTTAAAAGGGCAGGCCATTGGTTCATTTCTAAAGCTGGATCATCATTGTTAAACAGTTCTAACATTTTTTATATCCCAAGATCAGTAATGATTGTTGAAGAGAGATTAACAATACTTGGTGGCCTGAAAAACAAAATACACAAATCATATTGGAGCAAATCACTAGTGCACCAATGTCTACCAAACAATCCATTATGAGTTGGATGAGCAAAACATATGTCACTGAGTTGACATAAGTGATGATGTCATAATTATAAGAGCTAGATAGCAATAATTAAAATCATGTCATATGGTCAAGCGAAATTATCATTTACACTTTTTTTCAATCACAGGAAGTGATTTATATTTGATAATTGCAAAAAATATCTATCAATCAAAACATCATAAATTGTAAAACATTTTAATGGAATTACCATAGTTTCAGCAAATATAGCAACTTTTGATTTAGACAATACTAAATATGGAAAAATTGTAGCTACAGAATACAGATGATATTACCAATTAGTAGCTTATAATATTCATTGATTACTTTCATGAATCGCTCTGGGACAGAGTATACAGATCAGTATTTCTCAACTGCTAATCCTCAGACCATTACTGATTTACAAAAAGCTTATAAATTTGTTATTATTTATTACATATTTTTTTTTACAATTTTTTAAATTATAACCAATTTTATTATATTAATCTTCAATTCTAATATTTTCTTTTGCTTGTTCATTGTTTTATTCATGGAATTCATAGAAAATAAACTAAGAAACAATGTAAACACTGCTCCATTAACAATTTTGCACATGAGCACTTCATGTGCAGAAGCGGACGCTGTTATGTATAAAAATAACTGAACAGTTGTCAGTCATATGGATTATGTAGTTTGCTATAGCCAGCCAGTTGAAATTGCACTGGCACACAGTTATAGGAATTTAGTAAATAATAAGTGTGCACTATACTATAAAGTATATTAAGTACTTGATAGTTACTTTTTTGATAAATTTTAGCCATTTAAAAATGAACAAGAAAACAGCAGAAAACTATTGCAGACTTTTTTCAAAAACCAAATATATGTTTTTTGTATGCTAATGAAAATATTATTTATTCACAGAATGATTTGCATCAGGCAAAATTACTGTTGTTTGTCAATTCATTTCTAATTATTTAAAATTTGGTTTTCTTGGCCTGAGTCAGAAGAAAATTTATCCAGGTCTTAAATCATTATTTGCACAGAAATTTTAGCCAATGAATGTACAAACATTCAAATCTATAAAATAAGCCACTGGATTTTTTTTAGTGTAAAATTGCTGAATTGAAAAAAACAAGAATCATCTTTTAAAACATGTCTTTTAGTTGAGAAGTCTTTTGCAAAAGCACCATATTTACTTGCTTTAAGATTGCTACATGCAAGTGGCAATACTCGATTGCCGAAAACTTAAATTAAACCATGTTTAATAGATTTGTTAGCATTTTTATTTACAATATTTTCAATGAGATTTGATGTCCAAATGGTTACTCTTTTTATTCTATCAATAAGATTAGAATTTCTAGTGTCTATTCTTTTTAGAATAATTTGGTTTCATTTAAAAGTATTTTCCAAAAATTTATGTTACTCTAATGATTCTAAGAATTACTTAACATAGCTTTTGCCTATTTCTAATGACAGCCCTTTACATAAAACAGAACGATAGGTAATTTCAATTATTCTTGAATGAAAACTGATTTAAGATTGTTTGTAAAGATGAAAAAATAATAAAACAGGTATTCACTTACATCTTAGTGAACTTTTCCTTTATGAATTTGCAACTAGACTATAACCTTGGTGAATAAAACTGACTTGGATTCAGGTGCTCTTTGAGTACACCTGGGTCTCTTTTTACGCGGACTTATTTAACATGATTTTGAAGTTACGCGATTCATGTTTCACCGGAAGTCGATTTCCGATAATGCACTATTACTTTAAATAATAAATTTCGTGCACTTACGTTATATTGAAAGTAATAGCACATTATTGGAATTCGACTTTCATCTTAGTAATTTCAATATTTTCAGTGCTTTATAATAGTAAGATTTTATGCAATAATGAAATTAAAATCATGATTTCCACATTTTATGTATACACATATTAAATTTTACAAGATTATAATGTAAATTTGTTCAAACATTGTGCGTGTTAATTTTGCATTTTAAATCACATTCTGTTTTTGCTTTTTAAAAAAGAACGTAATCAATTATTATTTATTATTAATGACACTAATCATTAACGTGCTCTTAAATTCCAACGAGAGCTAAATGATTGTATGTCTGGATATCGTGAGCTTCGTAAACAATTAATAAAATCATTGTCTCAAAGATTAATTACTAATTACGTTGTCACCAGAAAATTGTAATAATTAAAACGTGTATAAAAAAATGTAAATTACTGTACTGTAAATTATGCATAAAAATATATTATTTTTGAATAAAATTAAATATTATAGTTAAAAAAAGTTTGTCTTGTATCAATTTTTTTCAAATTTGAAAATTTTTATTAGTCATATTTTATTTCCTTATTTTTTTTTTGCGTGAATTTTAAAGTAATTTTACGTTGGTGCTTTGCTTTTATGCAAATTTTGAAAAATCACAGACTGCACCCCCCCCTTTTCAATGTAAGTTATGTCTATTTTTGCGCGATTTCGTTTGCGCGTGTTTTCTGAGGAACCTATCTATCGCGTAAAATGAGACCCAGGTGTGCTCTCTTCTCTGCCTAAGGGCCGTGGTGGAGCAATACATAAATTCCAAGGAATAATATTGTACTATATTTTAGTCGTATAATTTTGTTTCATAAGATAAATTTATAAAAAGAGTTAAAGTAAATATTGTGTTTACTCCAGCAGGGATTTATTTGTCTTTTAATTATTTTCTGATAAACCATCCACCTCGGAACAATTAGCGCTCCCAACTGAGGCAGAATCCGACATGATTAAATAATCATGTCAATTAATTAAAGAAATGTAAACAGTCCAAGAAAAGCTAAATTACGTATTTTAAAATGGTTTAATTAAAAAAAAATTGACCAAGACTTTTTTTTTCTTTAAATGAAAAGAGATTTTGACATTTACGTTAGTTAAAATAAATCATTCTGTTAAATTAGAGACAGTTGGATATTTTTGGGTGGAGTTAAAGCATTAAGAATGGGTAGAGGAAAAAGGACAAGGGGGTGGAGTTAGTCGTATGTTCCGTGTAAGAGAATAATAAACAGCTCATACTTAAATATTGTTTTAGAAAATGGAAAAAGAGAAAGAAATATCTGAGTCGCAGATGTCGATGAAAATGATGATGGAAATGATGATAGAAGTGTAAGAGTTCCAAGCGGAATTGAGGGAAGGATTGCAAGAAATCAAGCAAGATCAGAAAGGACTCATTGAGGAAATAAGAGAAATAAGATGTGAAATTAATTAAAGAAAATCAGGAAGATGAAAAGGAAGTTGAGGTGATAAAAGACATGAAAATTGAATTAGAATCAGATAGCATTGCAACAGATAGAGTAGAAACAAATGTAGATCAAGAAATAGAAGAGAGACATAAGTTCAAGGTAGAAGATAGCGTAGAAAAGTTTTCACAAAAATTTAAAAGATTTAAGTTAAAGGTTTGTCTTAAGCATAGGGTTAAAACGAAGAGAAAGAATAGAAAAAATATTCACGGTTAGGAAAAATGCAGAGGTCTGCGAAGCTTAAAGGTTTCCTAATCTATAAAGCAGAAAATAGAACGGGAATGAGATAAAGCAACAAATTTTAATTGAGGGATAGACATGAGAATATGGAGTATAATTTGTGTTAGTGAATTAGTAGAAAGAAAGAAGGAACTGCCTGACATAGTTTAAAAAGTAGTAATCGGGCGGAATAGTAAAGGAAAGAAACAAAGGACCGGGAATGGATAATGAATTTAAAAAGAAAACTTTTGATGTTGGTGATAAACCTAAATCAGAGAATCTGTTATTTAAAGCTAAAATAATAGATTGTTTCGTAAAATAATAACAAGGAGGCTTTACTAAATAAAATATTTTTTTTCTCCACGCACATAGTAATTAAGAAAAATGTTCATAAATAAATGGGTCAAATTAATGATTTAAAAGTAAAGTTTGTAGGATTAAATAAATGAATATGATAACAGAAATACGCAGAATAGAAGCAAGTAAAACAAATAAGTAATATATCTGTAGAAAATAATAAATAAAGTAATGAAATAAAATAAGTTTGTTTTGAATATGCACAGGCTAATAAAAGGAAGTTAAATAAATGGTTTAGTTAAAATATCTGTATAATAATGAATCGTAATAAAGTAAAAGTTTTTTCTGAATACACACATGTTAATAAAGAAGTTAAATAAATGGTTTAAAAAACAATATTGTAAGATTAGTATAATATAAATAAATATGTAAAATAATGTTCGTAAGGGTTTAAAAATAATATTGTAAGATTAATATAAATAAATGGTTTAAGATAAGGTTCCAGGAAATTTAAAAATAATATGGTAAGGTTAAAATAATATAAATAAAAGTCAATCTAAGTTATATTAGGAATGTATAAGGGTTTGAAATTAAAGGGAACGAGCGTAGTATTGAAATAAGTTTTAGATAAGGGTAAGTTAAAGTTGTCGGCTGGATAAAATTTAGCACCCGTAGCGGATTTATCAGGGATCATTCCTCTTTTAAATGCACACTGGGAACAACCAGAGTAAGTTGTGAGTTACTTCTTCAGGGAAAGAGTCCCCGCATCTTATATTTCATTCCAAAGTGTAAGTCGAATTGGACAGTAGATGAATCCTGCCATTCGCAGCAACCTTTTCTTTGTCAAAGTCCGGTCAAGAGAACCGGCATATGAAGCTTCATTTTTCATAAATGTAAGTCAGTATAAGCCAGCAAATCTGCATTCGCCTAGTTTTCAAAAGATCCCTGTATCACAAAAAGATGCTGTCCTCGTGGTCGTTATCCAGGACTAAGATCATTGTAAGCAATGTTGCCAGCATCGAAAGAAGTAAAGTATGATTGAAGATTGCTCTTAGCATGTAAAGTGTCAGATATTAGAAAGCAAACTTAGAAAAATAATAAATATTTAGAATTAAGAATTAAAGTTATCAGAGATAAAATGGTCAAAAATGATGCATTTTACTCTCAGACAGAGGGTGGTGTAATGTACCAATATTGTGTTGGTACATATGATAATTTTGTCTAAAAAATTATTAAAATAAAAATCTTTCGTTAAAAGAAAATAGTATGTAAAAGTTTAAGAGTTTTTTATTGCAGTTTGTTTTCGAAATGTAAAATTAAAAGTCAAAGAGTTTTTTGAAATAAAAGTTACAATCAATTAATTAGAAGGGGGAGGGGGTTTGCTTTAGAAACATCAAATTAAAAGAAGTTGATTTTCAAATAAGTAAAGGATTCTTTTTATTATTGTTGCTAGTTTAAAGAAAATATTGTTCATAAAAGTTATAAATGATTGATTAGAAAAAAGAAAGAAAAGGTTGAAGCTAAAAGTTTAAAAATATAAATCTCTTTTTATTTAAGTTAAAGAAAAAAAAAGTAATCTTAAAACTAGTGTTGAGTTTAGATTAAAATGTACATGTGCGTAAATGACGAATTAATGTGAGTTTGTTAATAAAATATATATGTGCGATTGTAAATATAATAAATATATGCATAGTAATTATTAAAAAAATGATATAGAAAATTATCATTAAAAAACACAGCAATGGCTATTAATTAAAAATGTAAAATAACAAGTTTGTGATGGCTGCTAATTAATATCTACAACAACAGGATTAAAAGCTTATCTCAGAGGAATGCAATAGAACAAGGAAGGAATTTTGACAACAGATATTGCTGGCGGACATCAAAACGACAACAGGTCTTAAGTATAAATAGTCCAGTTTTTCATCGGATGAGCATTTGAGATTACAATTGAGATTGTGCAGTTTAGATTGTGCAGTTAAGATTAAATCAGACAATAATGCAGTGTTAAAACCCTTGGAATTATATGACTTTCTCCAGCCTGAGTTTCAGTGAAACAGCAATCTGCCCAGAATAGAAAAATGCATAACAACTTGAAGAATTGCTGTCCATATTTAACTGTCTCCAAGAATTATACCAATGAATAAGCATTAAACCTCCTCAAGAAACTTCAAATCTAACCGGTTAGAAATTTTTCATCAGAAGCAGCAAACAGCAAGAAGTATCCACGTTCTAAAATCCTAGGTAATAATATTTTCTTATTCTCATTTCTAAAATAGCCATCACATTCGTAAAGCCTCCCAGAGTCAAGTAATATTAACTCTATAGCATACATAGCCAAACTATTGATGTGTTTTAAATTTCAAATATTATTTATTGCTTTGTTATATGATATTATAGTGTGTGAATTAATATGTGTGTGATCATTATACCAGTGTTATATTAGTCAAATAAGATTTATAAAAGTATTTAAAATTAGTATAATGAATGTTAGTTAAAATAAATTGTCTATCAATTCTTTTACCACTAATTGAAACAATAATTTGTTATTGATTACAAGTAGCTGAGGTAATCATGGGGTATCTTGGGCATTGAATTAGTGGCCATTGTTTAAAGCACGTTATTTATCCTCTGGATAAGTAACTGGCACCCATGTTTGTACAAAACAAAAAAGTGCTTTGAATGTGGTGTTGAATTCAAGAGTCGAGAAGAAGTCTGTTTCCTTCAAATGTGGTTAGTTAGATATATTTCACAGGTATATCTGCTGGCTTGGAGAGGTGCTCTTTAAGTACTCTCTTCTCTGCCTAAGGACCGTGGTGGTGCAATACGTAAATTGCAAGGAATAATATTGTACTATATTTTAGTCATATAATTTTGTTTCATAAGATAAATTTATAAAAAGAGATAAAGTAAATATTGTGGTTACTCCAGCAGGGATTTATTTGTCTTTTAATTATTTTCTGGTAAACCATCCACCTCAGTACAATATATATATATACAGAGTGTTTGTTCATTCATGTATTCACGGAAGCAAAAAAAATTAAGAAAAAAAAATCTTAATTATTGCATTTTTATTTTTAAAATATAATAGAAAAATTTCTGACATTCATAATTGTTAAATATGCTCTGGCTGATATATATATGTATTTCAATAACCTTTTCCATTATAGAAACATAGTAGACTTGTCTAATTATTTTAAGTTTTTAAATCAGTATTAACTTTAAGGTTATTCTCACATTTTGTGAAACTTTTAGTATTAATCTTAAAGTAATATTTATTAAGACTATAACCTTAAGACTATGTGCCTGAAAAAAACGACAGTAAGTTATAGCCTTAATAAATATTACGTTAAATAATGAGTATGCGCTTTATAAATATAATTATTACAAATTTATATTAATCTTAGAAAATGTTTTATTACCCAAAATACTGTTAATTCAAAAAGAATAATAATGGAAAGATAAAATATATGCACTTTCAACATAAACTGAAGACATTTTATTATATATATAATTGTGTATGGTGTTTAGAGTCAAAAATGAGTACTAGTGTATTGTAAAATTTATTTGCATATTTTGCTTTTTTTAAAAAACATGTATTGTCCTCAGAGAAGGAAAAATGTCTGCTGAATATCATACAATTTGTCAATTTTAATGGGTTTTTTTTTGTTTATTTATTTGGATAGTGTGTAGTTGAAGTCATGTAGTTAGATAAGATATGGAAGTTATGCTGAGGACATGCGCAAGGGTGGGTAAAGATATGGGGATTAAATTTAGTGAAGAAAAATCAAATATAATGATGGTGAATACTGGGGAAAGAGAAGACAAAGATTTCTTATTGGGGGATATAAAGTTAAGTGTGGTGAATAGATATAGTTATTTGGGAACCATCTTGAGTAATAAGAAAAATTGCTTGGATGAATGGGAGAAAAAAATTGATAAATGAAACAAAGAAAAGAAAGGAATTGATAAAAAAATTAACAGTGTTTTCATATAATAAATATGATGTAGCTAGAATTGTATGGAAGGGAGTGACAGTAGCAGGGTTAACATACAGCAATGATGTGTTATGTGTTAGTAAAGGGGTATTAGATTGCTTAGAAAAAGTACAAAGGGAAGTAGGAAGACATGCATTAGATGCTGAGGTGTGGACCAGCAAAGGAGGCAATTCAAGGAGAAATGGGATGGTCAAGTTTTTATATGAGGGATGCAAAAAGCAAATTGAAAATGTTCGGTAGATTGCAGTTTATGGATAATAAAAGAATAGCCAAAATAGTATTTAATTGGGTTACAAGTAAAGGGCAGGCAACAAAATGGGTGAGAAAGGTAATGCAGTATGCAGAAGATTTGGATAAAGAAGTTATGTCAGTATACTTGTACAAAAGGTGGGATGATTGTGTTAGAAGGATTGTTGAGTGTTATAGTGGTAAGGAGTGGGATAGAAGAATAGATGCATTAATAAAGAATAGGGAGTTGGAGAGATGGAGAACTAGTATGGAGAGTAAAACAAGTTTAAATATATATAGAAGTAAACAGAACATTGGGTGTGAGTTAATTTATGATAATAGTAAGGAAAGTAGTTTATTGTTTAAGGCTTGAACGGGATCTTTAGCAACAAGGGAATATACACGTAAATGGAAAAATATGGGTGATTTAGTCTGCAAGTTGTGTAAGGAAGGCATAGAAAATATTAGGCATCTCTTACTTCAATGTAAATGCTTGGAAGCAGAAAGGGTACAAATAATGAAGTTATAGAAGATTAAATATGAACAAAGTGATTATACAGAAATTGAGTTATTGGTTTTTATGCTAGGTTTGGGAAAAGATAAGGGGGATTTAGATATGAAGGTCATGGAGTTGACAAAGATTATGTTGTGAAAATGGCATGGAACAGATTATGGGAAAACTTAGGGTGGATAATGGAAAAGAAAGGTAAAGTGGCTAACAGGTTTTTCTGAGCATAGCTGCTTAGAGATTCCTGACTCCGTTTAAGGAGAAGTCACAGTGCATCACATCACATACAGTATATTTCATGGTTCCATTGTGTATATCTAAATCTTAATGGGAACATTAAATTTATAAAGAATATATAGTATTAAAATTATAACTTGGAATAATGTATTTAATGTTTTAAAAGTAATAAATACTCTTTTTTGTGTGATTGTATATTAATTGATAATAATTTTAATAAGTTTGTTAATAGGTTTAATAGACTAATGATAATATGTAAAACTATGTGTTCAAATAGTACATTTAATATGATTGAGGATATTTAAAATTAATGAAGTTGCTGGCATACTTTTTCTTGATAATTGGGTAAATAAATTGATTGAGAGGAATCATAATGAAACAATGAAGCTATGATAAATTAAGAATAATGAATGATTCTGGAGATGTTTGAGATTTTAAAAAAAATCTAATTAAAAGTAATTACAATTATATTTTAAATAGTTTATGCAATATGGAACTAGAAATGAACAATTGTTATGATTAGATTTACTTATAAATTTAATAAGTGGTATAGCCAAATGTAAATGAAGATGAAATATATTTAATAATAGTTATGTTAAAGGAATATGATTTTGATTTTTAATAAATAGTGATGATAAAGAAAATGCTTTGACACATGGGGGGGGGGGGAGGTGATTTGTTCACTTGAAGAATCTTTTTTTTTTTTGTAATTCCAATATTATAAAAATTATTTTTTAAAAAAGGTTTTTTGGATTCATTTGTTATTATTAATTTAAAAACAATTTATTTCAGCAAACATATATTTGTGTATTTGTATTAAGGTGTCAAAACATTAACTAGTCAAGTATTAGTGGTCGAGAGGTCAGCGACAACTGCTTTACATGCAGTTGTCCCGGGTTAGCGGGTTTGCTTTCAGGCTGATGCTATGACACATGAGAAAAAAAAAAACATTAACTATTCAAAAGAATGTACATGCTTGAAAAATGTATATATTTTGTTTGTTAAAAATTTATTCATTTTTATTTCATAAGGATTTAGCTATACTTTTTATTGTTAGTTTGTTCCATTGACTCAATAGTTTTACTTTTGGTGATGTCTTATCTTTTTATTCATCATATTGTGGTGGAATTCACTACATATACATCTATGCAAACCTGTTAAATCTTATATTCATTCCCCCTCTGCCCAACTTTAGAAAGGATTATCATTTAATAATTATATGATTAATTCTCAAGAGAATATATGGCATTAAAGCAGCAATATTAAGCATTATATTTTGATTCCCAAATGAGTTTTATGTAAACGAGAACGTTTACATTTTGAGTAAGCCATCCTATTACTATACTTAACAATACAAAACATTGTATATTAAAGAAAGATATTTAAAATGATTAATAATATAAGCTGTTTGATTTAATTATTACAGTTTGTCCATAGTAACTGCTGCCCCAAAATCCATTAGTTCATCAATCTGCAGTTTTTAAAAAGTATTAAATTAAAAAATAAATAAATTAGAACTTTATAAATATTTTTTGTTATGGCATTCTTTCAAAACTAAAGAATTTGTGAAATGCTTAAAGTGATAAAATGAAAATAATTTGGAAGATTAAACAGTTGTATACTGTAAACAGTGAATATTCAATAAGAATGAATTGCCAGTTTATGAAAAAATGAAACTGCTAAAATTATATTCACAGTATATAAAATACGAATAAATAGAATCTTCCAAAGAACAGTAATCTACTGCAAGTAGATTACTGTTCTTTGGAAGATTCTATTTATTCGTATTTTATATACTGATCATTGCAATTATCATTAACTTTGCAGGGATTTATTTTAAATAAAATTATAATTTCTATTTAGCAATGAAAATACTATCATTGTCTTCATGCAAGCCAGAAAATGTGAAATTTATAGATTTAGCATTACATAATATTCTGTATTCTATTATCATCATTACTAAGTTTCATTACAAGAAAAATAGAAAAAAAAAAAGTACATGTTATTATTTTTGAATAAGTTCTTAAGTTGGATATCTATATATATGTTTTCTCCGTTTATTATTCCACCATCTTTTAGCACTGCGTTATTCAATTTAAAAAAAATTTTTTTTTGATATTTTATGTATAATTTTAAAATTAAATTGTTACCTTTGATATGTATAAATGTCTGTTTAAGATGTCTTTATAGACATTATCATATATCTACCACCTACTTACCTTTTTATGAGAGGGGGGGGGTTCATTACAATGCAAAAATAAACATGTTGATGACAAAGATAAACTTTTAACACTAACTTTCTCCTTATGCTGTTTATCCTTATAGCATATTTTTTTTCTCATTTAATAATTGCATATATAAATCATTCTAATTTTTTAATGCTATTGCACATCCCATTTTGTATTAATTCATTTTTTCTCAAAGCTTTATTGATTGTTTATGTTCATAGGCTTGCGCAAATAATCTGTATTTTTTTGACAGTAACCTCATTAATTACATTTTTTATTGTATGATTGTCTGTGATAGTGATCCTTGTTATATGCTGCATGGTTCATTGATATATGTACAGTTTTTCTATTATAATCCTTGAAAATAGTCAAATTAAGTTTTTTTATTAAATTAACTTTGACCATTATTAGTTTTATTTTATCTGAAAAGAATTGTTTTATTAAAATAAGTTTTATATTGATCCAATTCTGTTTTATTCTATCATGTTGATTTCATTTTACTTAATTTGTTATTGTTAATTCCTACCAATCTGATACATGACTTTCTTTAAATGTTGATTTTAAATGTATTTGATCATTGTTTTCATATTAGCCATTTAAATCTTTCATTGTATCTTTTAATGCTCTTATATTAATTATTATATTTCACCTAAATTTGTATCTGTAATAATATATTTGTATACTTTTTCATTCCTGTTAGATGTAGAAGCTATACAGAAAATTTTGACAACCATTGGCCTCTGGAACATTGTTATGTTTATGTTGTGCAAAATATGTTTTATAATGCATAAAATGAAACTTGCCATGATAATGCTGCTTTAGTTTTTCTATTATTGTGGATACTGAACACTGATGATAAAATAGTTTCAAACTTTCATTTTTATCATTATCATGATATGATAAAAACATTAGTAATTCTTAAAAAGATAACAATGAAATCAGATCCTCTAAGAATATGATGTGTCCTTTTTTGCTCTCATCTGACTATGCCATATTGAGATTGCCAAATTAATACTATTTTTATCCTCTAAGAAAATAGATACCATTTATTGATTTATTTTATGACTCACATAGTTGAATATGGGCTATCTATCCAAAAGAAAAATTCTAGGCTTTTTTGTAGCTGGGAAAAATTTTAAAGTTCACCTGGCTTGGATTCCAACCTTGAGTTGTGATCATGCTAGTAACACTTTTTAAGCTTTAGATTATATACAAGCTTGATATTTCTTTTTTTTTTTAAGAACTCTAACTGGATTTTATTTTATTAGCTCCGGTGTATGTTTATTTTACTCTACAATGAATTTATCAATAGTTTTATTTGTAATTTTCATGTGATGTTTTTGTAATATATCCAGTCAGAGTTGATATTTATTTGTTCATCATGTTAAAATTATCTTATCCATATTCACATTATTCTGTTCATGTTCTGGGTTTAATTGATTTTATGATAGGATTCTAACTTCTGTATTTATTAATCATAGGAAGAATTTAATGAAATGTTTCGATTCTTTTATAATTCACACACAGATTCAGTATGTTATTGATAATAAATAGACAATGCTTTAATGGGAATAAATTGTAATGTCTTAATCTATTGTTATTGTTTTGTGATTTGTTAAGCTCATATATTATTGTATTACCTAGTTTGATTTGAACTGATTTCTTTTAGTTTCACATGTTCTTCAGTTTTCACTTTCTTCAACTATGCAGATTGTTATTTCTGTTTGTGTAGTGATTTAAAGATTGATACCTAGTCTCATTATAAGAGTTTCCATTATAGTGTTATGAGGAATGAATGCTCTGAATAGATTACATCTTGATAGGAATCTAGCGAAAAGTGTGTTTGATTAAATTATTATTTTTTTTCAACTTAATTTTGGGATGCCAATAATCTCAATTATGTACTATTAAATTAAATGAATAATTTTTCTATTTTTACTATAGTACCTTTTTAAAAAAATGTTTAGAATCAATTAACTTGTATATTTTATTTGGTTTGCAAGAATTTTTAAAAACAATATATTCATTTGTTTTATTTTGTTTACATACTAGTATTTTTTTTCTAAAAAAACTATTGATTTTTTTTTATTATCATGATGACATTTCTGATAGATATTAATTTTATTTCTTTTTTATACATGCTTGAGTATTGTCTTGCTATTTTAGTTTTTTTTGCCAGTGTTTGTGACTTTATTTATCTTTTTTAAAAAAATCTTTAATTAAGATATTTAGAACCTGTTTTACATTTTATCTTTATTCACAGCTTACTTTTAATCAGTTCCACTTGTTTTTTCACTTCTGTTATTGCATAATCAAACATCTTTCTCCTGATAATAGTTGCCCCCCCCCCACCGAATAAGACTATCACAGATAGATCTTTCTTGAGAATTTAATCATAACTTCCATGAAATTAAACCTAACTTTGAAAGGAGCATCAGGAAATGTCTTAGTATGGCTCCACTTTCCTTACTTGTGTAGATTAAAATGGCTAAATATTCATTGTATAAGGAAAACATTAAAGCTTTATTACTTTATTGTGCTTTCTAAATTCTTCTTGTAAATTTGACCTAAAGTGTGAAAATGCATGCTCTCACAGTTTTGAGTTTGAACATGGGTTGGATAAAATGGAAATTTTTTCAGATTTCTAGCAAACAAAAAAAAAAAAAAACATTTTTTAACATAGCCAACAATCTAACTAGGTATCCACTAGGTAGTAAATGAGTATATAAAGTTTTTAGCTAGAGGGAAAAATAAAGGTGGGAGCTCTAAATCAGAGGTAGTCAACCCTTTTATACCTACTGCCCATTTTTGTATCTGTTAGTAGTAAAATTTTCTAACCGCCTACCAGTTCCACAATAATGGTGATTTATAAAGTAGGGAAACAACTTTACTTTATAAAATTTATAAAGCAGAATTATAGCAAGTTAAAGCATATAAATCTCTATGAAATTTTTTTAAAAAGTCAATTAAATTAAAAAAAAAAAGAAAGTGCTTCAGGGTCAGACAAAACCCTTACTGTCCACCATGAAGGCTGGAATACCCACTAGTGGGCGGTAGGGACCAGGTTGACTACCACTGCTCTAAATTATTACTTCTTCCTGCCTGTTGGAAAATCTGGTAAATAATGTCCTTGCATTTTATTATTTATCTTCTGTTCCTCAGTACAGAAGTAAATGATAAAAGATAAATTTCAAGAATCAAAATTCATTTTATCCATTCTTTCAAATAAATATTCAATTGTTTTCTATTTACTAATTTTCTGTAGAGAGTTGATGGAAAACCTTTTTATTCTGTAGAGGACTACTTAATGGTTGCTTATCATTATTATTGATTTGATAAAATCTTTAGCTTTTACACTTCCCTTTTATTCAAAAAATTGTTGTTATAGTAAATGCCTATGCCAAGTTAATATTTTTAAAGTTGTTCAAATACTGATGATTACAGCTAGTGTGGATCAATATAATTTGTTTATTTTTGATGATTGAAGTTTAATAGCATTAAAAGTGGCTATTTCTATTTAATATATTGATTTAGTAGAAAATGAGAAAAAGAACTATGAAATTTCTGTATTTTAAAAGTTGAAATACATATTAATCTTTGGTTTTAATTAAATTCCGAACATTTTAAAATGTCATTGTGTTTATTGTTTATGTAAATACAAGCACAACTCAATTTATGTGTAGCAAAAAAAAAAAAAAACAAAATAGACATAAAACAAAACTTATTGCTGTGCCATATTGTAGTCCTTCCTTTTTTTTTAGTGTTATATTTATAGAAAATTACTGAATTGAAAATATTTTTTTAAAACATTATTTGAAAGATCATATTTTTAACTCTGCATAGACTGCAGTCAACAAATTGCACTGGAAGTCACATATATCTGAGAGATACATTTGATGTGTGCTTAAATGCAGAAAAAAAAAAAGTTTCTCCATATTTGCCTTTATTATATAATAAAATAAATATTTTTGTCTTGCATTGGTGGTCGAGAGGTCAGTGTGACTGCCTTGCACTTGCAGGCAGTTGCCCGGGTTGCAGATTCGCGTCCCGGCCAATGCTATGACACTTAAAAAAAAAATATATATATATTTTAAATTTATTTTCAATTACAAGCTAAAATTTTTTAAACAAAGATGTATAAAGATCTGTATTAAAAAACATGGCTATGGTGGGCACATATATTCAAGAGGTACATTCATTGCAATTATGAAAAAAAAAACCCAATTTATATATTATATTTATATAGCAAAATACATGATTTTTTTTATTTATGTTCAATTACAATCTAGAAAATATTTTCATAACTATACCAATAATGACTTTGTAGATTGCTGTATATCTCATATACAATTTAAGCTAATAAACATCACACGATCACCATTTCTTGATTACTGTGGTTTGCACTGAGTGGCAATACGTATAGAGAGTTTTGCCTTTCATATACAATTTACTATCACGTGTCCTTGTGAAACACATACTACAAGAAAACTGATGGCTTAAAAGTGTGTTCAGATGTATTTAAAAAGTGAATAATAAAATCGTTTCAGTTATTGAATGTTAAAAACATTTTGCTAATTTAATACAAATGCACAACTAGTCACGATCTTTCGTAATATTTAAGAAAAATATTCACTCATATCTTTCAGAACAATTGCAACTTCTGGAGAGTTAATAGTATTTAAAATAATGGATGACATGCAATTAAAAATTTGTAGATAATAAAGTTGGATTTGTTTTTAATTTTTTAACTTGAATTATTTAATTTTTATCAGTTTATAAATAAATAAAAGTTGGTTTGTTACCACTGAATGAGAAAAAAAACCAACTTCATACTCTCTAACTCCATAAGGATATGATATATGTGTCATATATTTTTTTCACAATTTATTAATGTTATCTTAGCGATTGTGAGACCCTAAAATGTATGATTTAGTTCTAAAATTAAAATATTAGAATAATTACATTTTGAGGTAAACATCGGCGAAAGTGGTTTTTACTTGGCTGCAGTACTCTGTTGTTTATAGTTAACTCAGTCTGCCTCTAGGCAGAGACTTAATGTATATCCATATGATTGAATGCTGCTGTTGAATAGGATTAATATATATTTATAGAAAAAATAATTTTAATAACATTTTTTAAGAACTCAAATGTATTGCTGATATCAAAATTATGAAAAATTGCCACAAGTTTATGATTATATATGCTCAACTTAGCAATCCATTTAAAAGGTGTTTGTTATCAATAATATATGAATATGAATTACATATAATTAGATCCCTAATAAATAAATGATTTGTTTATTGATTTAATTGTTAGGTAAAAATATTATTGAAAAATTGTCTTTTAACCAAGATTAATGTAGCATGCTAATTCTTTTATTAATAAAATTATACTAAAACCCATAAAGTAATTCATGATCTTTGTATAGCACATTTAAATATGTATTATGTAATATAATGCAACTTTTTATTTGGAATAAAGTATGCTTTAAAACTAAAATACTAAAACAATCGATAAAATCTATATGTATATACATCAAATATAAATTTTACTTTATTAGACATACATCTACAAAGATGAGCACTTTATTCCTTTATAAAATCTTTTGAAAATGAAAAACGTATGTCCGTACTAATATATATACACGCATTACATACACACAATTAAACAAGCATTTTTATTATATGTTAGTTTATATGTTAAGTAATTTATTAATAAATAGATTTTATGACGTTATGGAGTCTTTAAATTAACATTAGTGAAACTTTATTAAAAAAAATAATTGAAAATTTCTCTTCAAGTCCTATTTATTTAGAAATGGCTCTTAGTGTCCATGGTGAAACAAATCAGCAAATGACAGATCTTTGTTAGATAAAATGACATTGCTGAAAAAGCCTCTCATTGCAAGGCACTCATCAAATCATTTTTCTGTTATCAGGAGAACACTAGGTATTCAGCACTCAAACCGACTATTTATACTTCTTGTTTGACAAATGAATGCAGGAGTGATTGATGACCATTGCAAGCTAGTGGTTTTATCACATACTAATTGGACAAATGCCTAACTGGTAAAGGAAAGAAAGTTAAGTTAAACAGATAGAGGAGTACAAAAACAAAATGCTCCAACCTTTTTTAGAAAAGCAAACTTACCAATACTATTTGTTATTAGTAAATGAGATAATACAAATAATGATAGAACAGTAGTAAGACTTTTAAAACAAATTGTAATTTGTTTTCTAAACCAGGCCTAAGTGTGAAGTAATTTTAATTTATGTTAATTTTTTTTCCTTTTTGTTCTACAATTTCAAAGTATTGTCCGAGCTGATTTTTATTTATTTTTTGTTGCTGTGTGTGTATGGATATTATTTTTTTAGATTACATAGACTTTATGATTTTATAGATTTTCTAAATTAATGTTGATAAAATTTTACACTTTTAAAAAATAATTGTAGATTATTCATAATAAAAAAAATTTAATAAACGAAAGGCTAATATTATTAGGTGAAATGACATTGCTCGAACGCCTTTCATTGCAACGATTTTTTAAAATTATATATGATCTCTTTTTAAAATTATATATGATGTCGGTTTCCCAGAATACAATAGAGTCAGTAAACTTCCATTTGAACTGTTGCTTAATTTTGTGTGTGTGTGTGTGTACACACACATTTTCAAAGCAATTCTTAAATTTTTCAGGAACCAAGATACTATTAAGTTGTGGAAATCTTCAATCAGAATCATGAGATATCCATTTTATTTTATTTTTTTAATTTTAACTTTTGAGGAATTCTATATTTATGGAATTCCAGGCTGTTGGCCAAAGTGTGTATTCATAAGTATAGGCATTCATTATTTATTAAGATGAAAACATTTCTTATGACTAACTAAAATTTCTTCAATTAGATCTGTAATTTTTAAGCTTATTGCTTAATTTTAATTATTCAGTTTTAAGTTATTGGCTCACCATGGGTAATTATTAATATTATTTTTTTATACTAAAGTTTGATTATAAATTTACAAAGTTCAGGAAAATGCATACATATTAAAATTCTCTCAAAAATAATTTTTTTTTTTTTTTTTGTTTTGTTTAGAATCAATGGTAACATACTAATATGACATGTGACCAGTGTTTAGATTCAACTATTTCAGAAGAACTAATAACTAAAAAAAATTTTTTTTATTTTGATCATTCTTAAAATAGTACACCTGGGTCTTGTTTTATGAAGATTATTTTAATGCGATTTTGAAGTTATGGGATTCACGTTTCTTCTTAATATCTTTCATATTTCACTATATTTATTGGATATCAATTTTCACTTGAAATACCTTTTTTTCAAAAATATAAAGTTATATTAGCAGCTAACGTGAATATGGCCTGAAGCTGTATTTAGAATTTAGCTTCTATGTAAATAACCTATTTATACTAATGAGTAAATAATAATAATAAATTTATACTTACATATAAAAATATCACAATAAATATTCAAAAAAATTAAACTTTTAAAATGTATATTTTGTTATATATAACAGAAATAAATAATCTTTTAGACTTTTAAAATAAAAAACGAAGATTTTATAAACTGAAAATAATCTTTCTAATGATAATGTATAATCTTTTTGTTTTGATTTCGATCTCATTTTTTTAATATAGAAACAGAAAACCATTAACACAGCATAAGACTGAAAGTGGCGCTAGTTGTACATCACATCACGAATAAAAATAAAGTGGCTAACAGGTTTCTCTGGGCAAAATTGCTGAGAGATTCTTGACTTCATTTAAGGAGAAGCTACAATACATCACATCGAATCTGATTTCTTTCCAGTTTACAACGAACGCTAGCGGTAATGATTAAAATATGTATGAAAAATGTAAAATTAAATATTGTAGTTAATAAAAAAAATAAAAGTTTGTCTTGTATTAATTTTTTTCAAATATTTGAAATTTTTTATTAGTCATACTTTATTTGCTTATTTTTTTAATGCAAAATTTAAAATAATTTTTCTTTGTTGCTTTGCTTTTATGCGAATTCTGAAAATTACAACCCCATATCCCCCATTTTTCAAGGTAAGTTAAGTCTATTTTTGTGCAATTTTTTTTAATGTGGGTTTTCTGTGGAACATATCTACCGCATAAAACGAGACCCAGGTGTACTTGGTAGTGTTCTGCTTTATCGTGTCAGCGGCTGGATGGCGCTATTTCTAGCTAAATTGCTAGAAATATGCTGTTTTCATAGCCACAGCCAAGCCGATAGCCTTCTTTTTACGATAAAACACAGAAAGAGTCCATTTACTCGACTGCCAGCTACCGCTTGGTTTCTTTCTATGCTAAAAGCACAGAAAATGCCTTCATTGGCTGCCGTAGTTGCCTGTGTTATGCACTTTATCATAATGCTGGGTTGTCTATTTTCACTGCAGTATCATGTGAGGATGTGTTGACCTCATCGTGTCTAAATCATTCAACTTTTCAGGTCCAATGTCTTTTTTTCATGTGAACTGACCTACTGGTACCTTCTAACAGTTTTAAGTGTCATCACTGTTCCATCAGGACTGTGTAACCCCCACAAATTGGATTTTAGGGAGCAGCACAGCATTATTACGAAGTTCCTGATGAAAGCCGTGAGAAATCGTCCGAGACAAGTAAGATGGCTGCTTTGAACTTTGAAAATTGGCAATTGCCAGACACCGGAGTTGGCTTTCATTTTAAGAGTTTGTTATAATTATTAACTTTAATGGGTAAATTGCAATTTAATTTTATCTTTTCCCCCAAACCACAGTGTCTGATTAATTACTGTCCAAAAAAGGGGTAAAATTTACTTTTATTTTTTATTCGAAAAGTACCGTAACTTTTCCTATACACACACACCCAAACAGGCCCGTCTCCAATTAATTACTGTCCAAAAAAGTCTTCGCTATATTTACTATTATTTGTTATTAAAAAAGTAACATAACTTTTTATATAGACACACCTCACACACACAAAAAAATGTCAGTCTCTGATTAATTACTGTCCCAAAAAGTCAAATCCGGCTTTCATTTTAAAAATTATGGAAGTTGTAATATAACTGAGTTTGATTTCAAAATACAGTGTTTGATTAATTAATGTCTCCAAAAGGCTAAAATTTACTCTTATTTTATATTAAAAAAAAAACGTAACTTGTTATAGCCACACACACACCCAAATAAGCCAGTTTCTGATTAATTTCTGTCCAAAAAAGTCTCTAATGTACTATTATTTATTTGCTATTAGAAAGTAACAATTTTTTATCAGCACACACAAAATCCAGTCTCTGACTAATTACTGTCCCTAAAAATCCAAAAAGTCAGCTTTAATTTTTTTATTTTGTTTGAATTTTTTAATTTAGTGTAAATTGTAATATAATTTATTTTTATTTCCTATTCCAAAAATAAATTCAATAATTGTATAGAATCGCTGACCCAGGAACATTATATCTATGTGTTTTTGCTTAGTATCAATGCCATCAAGCGGCTGACACGATAGACAGAACACTACCTAGTATTTGCAATATTTATTTGTTTATTACATAAAATTTGTAAATTAATTTATTGTAAAGAAAATTTGTTCTAATATTTATTAATAGTATAAGCACAACATTTTGTTTATAAAAGTTTATGATATAATTATATTTGGACAGAACCAATTAAAAAAAATTCAAATATTCAAGCATATCCCTGAACCCCAATAATACTTAATTACGTTCATCCATTATTAGCAATAATTATATGAAATAGCTTTCTATCAGTGGCAATTATGATGCAAAATATATTGCAATAACTTTTTCCAAAAGTGTGACTGCGTATTGATTGCAGCATAGTGAGTTTTATATAAACAACTACACATTTAGTGATTATGTTCATTATTACATTTTTTAACTGTAATTTTACTGCTAAATAATAGGTAAAATTTTCTTTGTATCCTGTGGAAAAAAAAAAAAATATAGAAAGCTAGATTTCTGCTGCTGAAAATGAATATAAAGTATGAAAATGTATTTTCTAAATTATATAGTTTTTGGTATATTGCCTTTTTTATACTTAAAACAATCATTAGTGCATCAATTAGGGAATCAATTGTTAATTTATTTGAATTCCATGCTTGCATGCTGTTACTATAGCAACGGATAAGATTTACCAGGTATTATTTAGAGCAAATAAAATAAATTAACACCTATACAAAAGCACTCTTTGAATTATGTCTTAAAAAAATCTTATGAAATGTACGTAATCAAAAGTGTTTTTTTAATATAGATTATTTTTAATAGATAAAATGCACTAAGAGTGGAAGAAGGTTTGAATATCTTGGAAGGAAAATTAGAAAGGTAAAGAAGGTTAGAATATAACAACAACAACAACCAAGCAATGTGAAAATTATAACAATGCAGTTTAGGCTAATTGTTTATAATTAAATACAGACAAATTTGTCATTTATAGTTCAGAAAGAATATATCTAAAAGTGAAGTACGTTATTACTTTGAATATAAGACATCCTTTTTTCCAAATTTTTAGGGATGCATCTTTCAAAATTTTTTATCACCTTATTTCTGGGATCTTTTCTTTATGCTATACATTCACATAATATTACTATTGCATATTAAATCTTTTTTAATCAAAAGGAAAAGATTTAACATTAAATGTCAATATTTATTGGATTAACTTTGTAACCAGGTTTAACTTTCTCAAAACATCTACTTTTAATATTATTTCGTTGATTTTTACTGTTATTTTATCAAGAAAATTGTACCGAGTAACCTTTAGAATTTTTTTACAACTAATAAACCAATACAAGAATGAGGTAAAACCTGCCTTCTTGTTCTTTATACAAGAGAGTGCCTGTCAACAATTTTAACAATTCCAATATCTTGATTTTGATTTCACAGTGAAAACTTTTGTTAAAAATTTTTTTTTTCACATTTATAATTTTTTTCAGAAAATATTTCTAAATATATAAATTACTTTAGAAGAATGATTCAGATTTTAATAAAAAAAAATTATGTTTACACAAAAGAAAATTGAAAAAAATCAATGATGTAAGGCTGCAATTTGTAATTGGATGCCAAAAATATATTTTATGTTGACCTTTATTTTTAAAAAAACATTTTACTTTAATGATCGGACTAATTAATTTGCATTTTAGAAAAGGTTTTTAATCAAAAGAAAAAAGATTTATCAGTAACATTAAATGTCAACACTGTATTTAAATTTTTTTAAAAAAAAAAACAAGAACAACAAAACATTACAGTATTTACACTAAAAAAAAAGATTTTGTAATGCAAACAATATATGTATTATTTTGAGTGAGATTTGGAGTCTTGGAAAGATATGTCTGAAAAAATTATCAAAAAAAAAATAAATCTTAAAATGTTGCATTGCTAATCATTTAAATGACCTGAAGAGAATGCACCCTAGTGGAATAGTGAAGATGAGAATTCAAGTTCTGAAAGTGAAGATATAGAAAGTGAAAATATGTCTGAAGAAGATTCACAGTAAATTAGGTAGTCTTATTTAAGTTTGCTACTAAAGAAGATTATGTTTTGAGGCCTAAGGTTGGGAAACACATGTTTATTGATCACTATTGAAAGAAAAAAAGTTTTTCTCCTTTTGTATAAAGGGGTTTGAAGAGTAAGAGAGGAAGGATAAAGGTAAATATAGAGTAGGGGACTTGAAAAATAAGGAATATGGATTGCATTTGTATCCCACAATGCATATATAATGATCAGAAAGAAGTTAGACATGCTATAGTAGAGTGTGCCATATGTGATGATCTTTATCATGTGAAATGCTTAAATAAGACTAGGAAGGATATAACAGGTTTACGATTAAAAGAAGTGGAAAAAAGTGGTTTCTAAGTGTAGATAGTTTAAATGGAAAGTCAGGAGGAATGGAGCAAAAGTGTAGTTGAGAAAGATAGGATAAAGTATGTTTTTATTGGAGTAACAGGAGATATGGGTGGAAAAATTTGTAGTGAAATGGAAATGGTTAGCCAAAGAATAAGATAGAGGAAGAGGTAAAGGATCTAGAAGCAAAATTAAAATTGTTAGAGATAAAGTGTGAGCAGATAAATGAATTATTGTATATGAATGATAAGGAAGAAGTAGATAAAGAAGTCCTGAAGGTGGAAGAAAATGTTATGGATGAAGTAGGGAAAGTAAACTATGAGACAGTATTGTTTGGAGATTTGCTAATTAGAGAATGTGGAGATGCAATTGCAAGGGAAAATAGAAACAAGTATGTAAGAATATGTTTTTAGGGATGTTACAGATAAGGTAAAGAAACAAGGGAATAGAAATTGTATGTTATGGTAGGGACATATAATTTGTCAGAACTATTGGAGAGAGTAATAGATGAGTGCATAGAATTGATTAGTAATTTGAGTAAGATTAAAGGAAGAGTTGGAATAATTGGATTATTACCAAGATCTGATAATAGATATATGTTAGATAGGTCATGTTATATAAATGAGAAATTGAAAAAAATTGTATGAGAGAAATGATTTGTTTGTGGATGTGTGGGATTCTTTTATTAGTAAGAGGGAGTTATATAATAAGAATGGATTGCACTTAGCAAAACAGGGAAGTGACATTTTCGGGAGTTTGATTTATAACGAATATAGTTGGGGAAACTTAAAAAAGGGTGTGCGGTTTTAAATTGCAGTGTTACCAGAAAGAAGAAGAATGCACGGGGATTTAAGAAATAAACAAAGGATAGCTGATTTAGATATAAATGTTTATATGGAGAGGGAATGGGTCTATAAAATTAATGGTAAGCAAGTAATTTATAAACGTAATGGAGAAGAAAGAGTCCAAAGTAGTTAGGAAAGAAGAAATTGAAAAAATTGGACAAGAATGGATGCTGACTGTAGTGTACATAGCCACTGGATAGTGAAACTATAATGAAGTGGAACAGTAGCGTATATGAATGTCTAGTTAAGGATATATGAAGTTTCAAAAAAAGGGGGAAGAGAATAATGGCTATAGTGGATATGAATAGGCATAAAGATTGATGATGTAGATAACAAAAATGGATAGCTTTTGAATAAAGTTTGTCAGAGAGTGAATTTGAGCATTGGAAATTTATCAAATATCTATGAGGGACAATATCCACGGTCTAGAAATAATATATTTCACACATATTAGTAGAGAAAGAGGGAATGAATAAAGTACAGAAAATTTAAGTGTTTGATAATGAAGAGAGAGACTATGTAAAAGTTATCATAATTTTTTTGTAATAGAAATGGGTTAGTTATGTGATGGAAAATAGTAACAAAAGTAGAATGGATAGTGAAAGATGAGGATGGAGAATGAACGATAAGAATAAGAAGAATATAAAATAAAAGTTGAAGAAAGTATGGGAAAGTTGGTTGAGGATGAATGTAAGGACTAGTGTGGTGAAGTAGAAAAAATGACAAATAGGGTTTTATGTGAGAATATTCAGAAGAATAAAAGTAATAGAAAAATTAGAATTAGTAAAAGTGTAAAAGAAAGGGAAAAAGCATGCAGAAAATATAAGTGCTATTAAGAACAAAGAAAGCGAAAAAGATGTTAATGTTAAATGGGAAAAGTATTAAAAAAAAAAGTTGGCTAAAATAGACAATTATATAGAGAGACTGAAATTAAATAGTAAATTGTTGGAGGATATTAATAAAGTGGAAGAAATAAAAGTAAAAAAATTTAGAAGTACATTAAAAGAAGGAATACAGGATAGAGAGAAATAGTATTACTAGATGATGAAAGAATAGAGACTAGTTCTGGAGAAGAATTAGAGACAATTTTAAATATGTAGGTAATGGATATATAAAAGATTTAGAGGTGAAGGACAGAGTGATAACATACATAAAAGCATATAGTAGTGGAAATATTAGGTTTACAGAAAATGAATTGAATGAGGCAAGAAAGAAATTGGAAAAGTGGAAAGGCAAGAGATTTAGATGGAGGGGCAGCAGAGATGATAATGAATTTAGGACCTAGGGCAAAAGTGAACCTATTATCATATTTTAATAAGATGGCACAGAAGATAGATTTTTTGGATAGTTGGAGTAATACAAGGGTAAGGCTACTATTTAAAGGAAAGGGTAAGGATTATAGAAAGTTAAACAATTATAGACCAATAGCAATAACATTAATGTTATGTAAATTTTTTGAATATATAATGGTTGGAAGGGTTGCAAAATAAATGGAAAAAAATAATATACTGGGAGAAATACAAGGTTTTCGATCAGATAGGCATATAGAAGATAGTTTATATTTGTAGTTACACAACTTATAGATATGAGTAGGAATACAGGTAGTCAGTTATATATAGTTTTTATAGATATAGAGAAGGAATATGATAGATTAAATAGAAATAGATTATGGCTAAGTTTAATAAATTTGGAAATGGATAGAGCTTTAATGGATCTTATAAAGAGATTATATGAAAATTATTACTATATGTATCAATTAGGAAATTTAGAATCAGTCAAAATTAAAAATGGGGTGGGACTAAGACAAGGATGCCATATGTCACCTATTTTGTTTTTGTTGTATTTGAGAGAAATTGAGAGATCAATAGAAAGACTAGGAAGAGGGATACAGCTACCCTTAATAGGTGGCAAGGGAATATATACATTATCAGGTCTTTTATTTGTGAGTGATGTCTTTTTGTGCACAGAAAGTAGGGAAGATATGAAAGTTATGTTGAAGGTATGCACAAGGGTGAGCAAAGAGATGGGGATTAAATTTAGTGAAAAAAAATCGAAAGTAATAATGATTAGTACTGGGGAAAAAGAAGACAAAGAATTTTTATTGGGGGATATAAAATTAAGTGTGGCAAATAGATATAACTATTTGGGAATCATCTTAAGTAATCAGAGAAATTGCTTGGATAAATGGGAGAAAAACTAACAAATGAAGCAAAGAAAAGAAAGGGACTGATAAAAAAAATTAACAATTTAATATAACAAATATGATGTAGCTAGAATTGTATGGAAGGGAGTGGCAGTAGTAGGTTAACATATGGTAATGATGCATTATGTGTTAGTAAAGGGGTGTTAATGCAGATGTGTGGCTGGCAAAGGAGGCAATTCAAGGACAAATGGTAATGTCAAATTTTTATATAAGAGATGCAAAAAGCAAAATGAAAATGTTTGGTAGATTGCAGTTTATGAATAATAAGAGAAGAGCCAAAATAGTCTTTAATTGGATTATGAATAAAGGTCAGGCAACAAGATGGGTGAGCAAGGTAGTACAGTACGCCAAACATTTGGATAAAGAATGTATGTCAGAATACTTCTACAAAAGGTGGGGTGATTATTTCTAGGAGAAGTGTTGAGTGTTATAGGATCAAGGAATGGGATAGATGCATTATAAAGAATAGGGAGTTGTAGAGATGGGGAATTAGTATGGAAAGTAAAAAGAGTTTAAATATATATAGAAGTAAACGATATTGGGTGCGAGTTAATTTATGATAATAGCAAGGAAAGTAGTTTACTGTTTAAGGCTCTAATAGGATCATTAGCAACAAGGTAATATACAAATAAATGGAAAAATGTGGGTGATTTACTCTGCAAGTTGTGTACGGAAGGCATAGAAAACATTAGGCATCTGTTAATCGAATGTAAATGCATGAAAACAGAAAGGATGCAAATAATGAAATTGTGAAAGAATAAACATAAACAAAGTGATTACACAGAAAATGGGTTTTTGGTTTTTATGCTGGGATTGGAAAAAGATAAGGGGGATTTAGATATAAAGGCCATGGAGTTGACAAAGATTATACTGTCGAAATGGGATGAGGGAGGATGTGGAGAATAAAGTGACCAACATGTTTCTCTGGGCATAGTGATGAGAAATTCCTGACTCCAAGAAAGAAGTCACAGTGAATCACTTTCTATTTTAAATAAATAAAAATGTTTCTTATTTTTTAATAAAATCATATCTTAAATTTTTTTCCAAATTTTTCAAGTTTAAAATCTTACTGCATCTTAAATTCGGGGTGTCTTATATTTGAAATAGTTTGATATTATGGTCTTCTTCTTAGCTTATATCTTCTTTTGCATTTTTAAAATTATAAGGCAAATAAATCCCGTATTTCCTTTATCATTATAATAAAATTCTTTTTTTATATTCAATCAATACATCTATTTTGATTGATCAGCATCTTCTTTAAAGCTTTTTTATATCTATTTGAAGGTTTATTCTTATCACCTTATATATTTTTTTACATTGATAAAATTATAAGACAAATATATCCACCTTTATTTTATCACTATAAGAGTTTTTATTTTATATGTGATCAATTGGACTGTTTCAACTGATCACCAGTCTTCTTTACTGTTTCTTTTCCCTATCCTTTTTAAAGTTTGCTTTATTTTATACTCTATCAATCTGTTTTGATTTGGAAGCAGTCATATTAACCCAATATAAAATAAAATAAGCATTGTTTTAGTGATTAAAAAAAGGATTTATTTAATATATCTTCAAACTGGATTAAAGTTTTAGAAGAAAAATACATACTTACTATGTTCTATCATTTTTTTTGCTTTTACCACCATTTCTCTTGAATTATCAAACCCATTTTTTAATTATAATTTTAAGAGACAAAAAGAAATGCATTCAACTAATTCTTCAGATTAACAGTAGAACTATTTAGCTTCAGAATTGGTCAGCTAGTTTTACATTCTGCTTTAATTATCCTCAGATATTCAAGAATTTCCATCTTTTCAATAGTACCCTACTCCCTTTGTGGAGTAATTTGAATGACATCAAATCCTCTTCATTTGTTTCTTAGTCTGTATTTGCATCAGAGTTGCATAATATTTGAGATCCAAATATTGACTAATATGAGTTGATGATCAGTTAGTACAAACATGTAGACAAAATATTTGGATTTATCAAATTTACTGAAATGTAGCAAAGTCCCAAAACTCAAGCAGATCCCATCCATTCTTAGATTCTGAAATGGATAGGTTGTCACTAATGTTTTTATAGCAGATACACAGTTGTAATGGTTGAAGATCTTGAAATGGGCATTTGAGCTGCTGTGGTCATTTATTTTATTGTAATCAGTTTATTTATTAAAAAATATTTCATTGTTAGGATACTCATCTATTTCTATTCATAATAATTTTTTTTAGGTATACTTTGATAATTCTTTTGTTTTAGTATTGTCATTTTTAAAAAAAATGTCTATGATTTATATTATAGTTGCTGAAAGTGTTTCTGCTGTCTTGTCTGGTATAGTTTGACTTCTGTTACCATACTAATAATTGATGAATTATTAATTTAATATTTTGCTATATAACTTTTTGACCAGGAGATGAAAATTTTCAACTCTTCATTTATTTATTTATTTTTAAAAAAAAACAACATTTAAGGCATGTATTTATGTCTTATAAACATTCAGAAATATGGATATAGTTCTTGTTACAATTTTTTTTATGCTCAGACTTAAAAGGCATTATATTATTTTTTACAATTATATATAAATGAAACACACAAGCTTATTATATACCTGTATCTATATTCTATGTAATATATAGGATATATGAGCACAGACTTTCACATGACCCACCACTCTCCACACTATCTCATAACACTGATACACTTGAACACATATGTTGAAAAGATAAATAATCACCAATATGAGATAGTGTGGAGAGTGGTGGGTCATGTGAAAGTCTGTGCTCATATACCCTATATATTACATATATAGACAGGTATATACTAAGCTTGTGTGTTTCAGTTATTACATAGCAGAGATGTCTGCCCATCCCTTGTATATGTATTAAATGGATTATGTCCTGTACATGAGGGGTCAGATTAACCTTAGGTCAACATGGGTGTGCCTAGAATCTCGGCCTCAGGGTGGCCTTTGAGCATTCCATCATCAGTTTTTCAATTGGATGGACGGTTGAAGAGTTGGAGTAGAATGAAGTCTGTCCATTAAAGTATGAGGTTTGGCTATCTTAATATATATCTGAGCACTTATAGTATATATGTGTAGAGATGGTAATCTGGACCAACTGATGATTGCTGGTTTAGCATGAAATACATTTATTGGTGATTATTTATCTTTTCAACATATATGTGTTCAAGTGTATCAGTGTTATGAGATAGTGTGGAGAGTGGTGGGTCGTGTGAAATTTTGTGCTCATATACCCTATATATTATAAATAAAATAAAATATATACATTACAATGATGTACATCCCATTGGGTTGTCTTTTTTGAGAATCACTAGCAGTAAATGGATTAAATTTACAACTTTTTATTTGATCAAATTTACTTTTATTTTTCATTATATTTAAAGAAAATTTAAATTATATATTAGAAATATATGTCTACAAATGAAAATTCTTCTTAAAAATATTTTTTCAACTTTGCAAATATATAAATAAATAAATTGAAATACCTAGTAAGATTTACAAAGAACAATTAAGATTTTTTAATAGAACGATTATGGTATTGCTTGCAAAAATATTACATTAAAACAATTCAGAATTATTTTAATTTAGTTTGTAAAACTAATGAAGTTTGAAAATTCACTGTTTATATTGATAAAGAATGGAAGTTTTAATTATTGTTCTCATTAATGGTAAATCTGTTAAATTTTTTGTTAACAACTAGAATTAATTTGGATTTTTGGGGAATTGTTTTAGTTAATGTTTTAAATTTGGTTATTATTACTTTGATTGAAATTTAGCACTATTGAGAAATCGTAATTAAAACTTAACATTATTTATCTGTATATATATATTTTATAAACATAAACGCATTAAAATGTTTTTTATGTAACATTTATGAAGGTAATTTGTGTGTAATGTTATGAAAATTATTAAACACTATATATTGTTATTTTTACTCATATATATATATTCTAACCTGTAATCTCGTGCATCCTCACTTCCAGATAATATATGATATGAAATAAAACGGGTTCTATCTCAGTTAATAATTAATAACTAAAATATTCAGCATTAAAATTAAAATATTTCACTAGCTCAAATTTAAAATTCGAATAAGGTTCAATTTATAAAAATAAATTAAATAAATATTTAATATTTTCATGAGACTTGAAGTGACAATACAGGTGACAAAATAGATTACATTGAGCCAATATCCCACAGGATACTACCTCAATGGTATAAGAACACTATCCCCCCTTTATTACTATTTCAAATAACAAACTCATAGTATTCTTACGACTTTAATAGCTTCTACTCACTAAGATTAAACTAATAATTAAATCTTAATCT